>PKMM01011241.1:520803-752569 GCA_002933915.1 Eutrema heterophyllum
ATGCGGAATAAGTGCGGTTACTGCGGAACATGTGGTACAGGACAATATTTGAATGGTGAATATCACAAGTGCGGTGCGGGAATAATAATTATTAAACTTTGATTATTTATTTTTTAACATTTCAAATTCTCAAAATATTATTTTTTTAAATAAAAATATGTAAAGTGGCAAAATATAATTGTACAGTTTTTTTCAAAATTGTTGAAGTTTGGAAAGAGATATATATTATATGTGTATATATATATAACTTGAAACACATGTACCACACCTAAATGGGTGTTGTTAGACCGCACCATGCGGTTAATAAAATTAAACCAAATTTTATTATTTTATAATATTTTGATTTTAAGTGTGTTTCATTTAAAGATAAGTTCCGCACTTTATAATTAGTGTTGAATGGTGATTCATTTGCTGGTCCGCCATGCGTTTATCGTGGAACGCGTCCCATTCAAGGCCTTTGTATGCCTTAAAAAAAAATTCAAAAAAAAATTATATACGCTTTATTTAGTCATTTGAATTTTGTACGTTTTGTTTTCCTTACCAAAACGTTAAATAATTCACCGAAACGTCCTAGTTAACCGTTAAAACAATTTGTTTATGACTGTTGGGAAGTTTGGCCATTCGATCTTAATTGCCGCAGTCCTAATTAATTAAGAAGAATAAAATAAGTCCCACTATTTGATCACTATTCATAATGAAAGCAAAATGTGTATAATAAAAAAAACCTTAGGTGAAGGTTGCTGTAACCATCAAAAGCAGGTTCAATACACTAACTGATCTCAACCACAGCCACTTGAAGACAATAATAATTCGTACAATATAATTGCATCGCAATAATTATAATAGATGCGTTTTTCTATTTCTTATGATTCTAAGCAACGTTTGTCGCTCTTTAAGCAGGGATAGAGATATTAGTTGTACTTCAAAGTATTACCAATTTACCACAGAAGACTGAGCATCTCAGAAGTTATAACCCAATTTAAAATTTATTAACTATTTATAGATAAGCCACCATTGAAAATCACAAAAATATATATTTTTTCTTCACTTTTATGTATAGATTGTTTCTTTTGAATTATAACAATAGAAACGAAATGTTTATCAGAATAGAACGGTGAATGAATTATAAATCATGTAGGAACATGTAAATGTGTTACAAAACTCAAAAACATAATTTTTACAAAGAAAAAACACTTGGAAAAAAATACAATATATCAACCGATTTAAGAAGAAGAAAAAAACAGGTTAGATCAAACCCAAATTTGAGTTCATTACGTAAATATCAGGACGTTCTATTTCCTTATAAAAACTTCTATATAATAACACATTCTCACGAAGTTTAACCCTAGTTTTATTTCTCCACTATTTGAAAGTTCGAATCCTATTTTTCCACGAAATCAAAATTAAAAACCTATTTCCCCACAAATGTCGGTCTTATCGATTTGATGTCGGTTTTGAGCGGTTTGTAACCTAAACCTTATCTAAACCCGATCTAAACCCGACTTAAACCTAATCTAACCAAATTAACAATCCAAACAAAATCAAACCCAGATCCGACCCCAAAAAAAATAACTGAGTTACCCGACCCAATCTTCTTCTTCGTCTCATCCTCACCAATCTTTTTTTGGTTTGTCTTCTTCGTTTTGATAAAATGCAGTAGTAGAAGATCTATTCAAATAAAATTAAACTCAAAAATTAATTGTTATTGAAATTAAGAACAAATCCATAACAAATCCGACTCAAATTCTTTTTCTTTCACAATCCCAATTTCTGAGCAACACAAGCCTAACCGCCGTATACCCGCGAGTTGCAGAGCTGAAATCGAGTTTCTGGGATTGAACAAAAGTTCGGCGAAGAGCATAGGAAATAGAATAGGCTAAACATGGGATCTAATAGATACAACAAGCAAGATATGTGGTTGGGAAAAGGTTGAAATCGAGCCCAGTCACACCATAGCTCCGGCGGACACGAGATCGGAAGCATACCGTCGACAGTATTAGAGAAGAAGAAGGAATGGAGAGAGAGGCCGAAGTCAGGAAGACAAGAAGACAAGGCTGATCATCTCCATGTATGAAAAGAAGAGGAAAAGGATCACCAAAGCTGAAGTCAAGAAGACAAGGTTGGAAATCTCCTCACAAGTGATCAACCATCAAGTATTGATCAAGTATTAGAGTATTGTATTAGTATATTATCCACTCCTTATTGTCTCCCACTCTTGTCTCCTCCCTAATGCGCTCTACGCTCCTCCACCTTTTCACCTTCTCTTGTCTTCTTATTGTTCTATATATTGTACCTATCATTCATGTACTCTTTACTCAATCATCTATAATATTATCTCTGTTTTAATATCCAACGTGGTATCAGAGCATCTTTCTTGGTGACTCTTTAAACTCGTTTCTCAAGAGTTTTGACCGTGAAGAGAAAAGGGATGGTAGCTATGGTGAATAACCACAAAGGAGAGAGAGGAAGAAGGAAAGCCTTGATAAATCCATGGATCCCTTTAGTACCTTCCCTTGGGAATGGATTACACTTAGATCCGTGGTTCTTGGCTCCTTACTCCACTTTCTCATTCTCTCTAAGCTTCATTCTCATCTCTAAGTCATCTCTTGTTTGTTTTTCAGAGTATTAAAGGGAAGAGAACCATGGTAAAGCTTTACTCTTATGAGGAATAAGCATAAAGCCTTGATGAATCCAAATCCCTTGCTTTTCTTTAAAAATATCAAAGGAAGAGAACCTTGGTCCGCTTGACTCTTATGGGTACAAGTATAAGGCCTTGATGAATCCAAGTTCCTTGTTCTTGTTTAAGCCACGGAAGACACTAAATCTTCTGCCATTTTGTGGTTCTTGTTGTTTAAAGCTCACGGAAAGCTCATTTTCCATGTGTTATTCCGTGAGTACTTGTCTTTAACCAGTGGGTAAAATCATTGCCCAACGGTTCTTTGAGTGTTCCAGCTATTAAAACGCCAAAGTTCTTGCTGTTCTTGGTTATTATGGGTAGAGCTTTACTCTTATGAGGAAAAAGCATAAACCCTTAATGGATCCAAGTTGCTTGTTCTTTGTCTGAGTCACGGAAAACACCAAATCAATGGTTATTCTGATCGGGTTCTTGGTTGTTGTTGCTTCCGCAAAACTCAAGAAAACAGAGCAAAACTCTATCCATTTGAACTCTTGAGCAAATTCTCCATTCTCTTATACTTCCGCTTATTCTCTTGATTCTTCACCATTCTTTAAACCCCATTCTCTGGTTACTTATTCTCCATATTCTCTAAAGCATCTCATGGTTTTGAACTCTTCAAAATTTCAAAGTTTTAAACCGTGAGATGGTTTTTTTTTTTTTTATTTGCTTGCAGTCTCAAGAAGACAGGCGAGTGTAATCTGTTCAGAATCAGTCATGCGGGCTGGAGGTCAGCTGGTGGCTAGATTCAAACTCTAAAGGCTTCAAGAAAGCCATGAGAAGGCACAGCAACCATGCTTGGAGGTTGAACCAGTAACCATCAAGTTTCAGAGACCACAAGACAAGCCCAACCTAGTTTAACCCCGCTGACTTGAAGATGGCAGACCAAAGAGGCTGACCTGAAGATAGCAGACCCCAAGGTGGCTATGGTGGAAGTTCTAGTGGAGAGGCAGTCCAATGCATTGGTGCTAGTGTGAAGTTGATGGAACTCATGATCGGATGTGCACAAGATGTCAAGATCGGTTATGCACAAGGTTTCAAGGTTCCAAGAGATGGTTTTTAAACCATGAACAAGTCAAGATTGCGGGGGGCGGAGATCAATCTCAAGATGACCAAAACCGCATCTCAGACTAAGAATCTTCTTCACCTCAAAAGGCTACTCTCTAAACTCTATCCATTTTGTTTTTAATTTCATTACCTTATTAATAGTCCACAAATTGATTATTAGTAATTCTCTCATTTGAAACTCAAGTTTTGTCTATGTGTTTCTTAAACCCCACGACATATACTTTAAAAAATTTCTTTAAATCATGAAGGTTTAAAGGAGAGGAGTGGAAATTCTAAAGAGAAGTTATAGATGAAATGAAGAGGTCCATAAGAAGAGAAATCAAGTCAAGAAGGACTAAAGGAATGGAAACACTTGGGAGAAAAGAGCCGGTTCAATTTTTTTTTAACTGGGGTCATAGCTACATCAAGCAACCGTGAAGACTATACTATTTTTCCCTTAACATAGTTTTATCCCAAGAGGTTTTCTATGTTAAGATTTTTTTAATGAGGTAGTCATTTGCGTGTTGCAAGCTTGGCCTTTGGTCCTTTTGGCGTCCCGACGACCAAGCCTGCGGGGGAGTATTAGAGAAGAAGAAGGAATGGAGAGAGAGGCCGAAGTCAAGAAGACAAGAAGACAAAGCTGATCATCTCCATGTATGAAAAGAAGAGGAAAAGGATCACCAAGGCTAAAGTCAAGAAGACAAGGCTGGAAATCTCCTCACCAGTGATCAACCATTAAGTATTGATCAAGTATTAGAGTATTGTATTAGTATATTGTCCACTCCTTATTGTCTCCCACTCTTGTCTCCTCCCTGATGCGCTCTACGCTCCTCCACCTCTCCACCTTCTCTTGTCTTCTTATTGTTGTATATATTGTACCCATCATTCATGTACTCTTTACTCAATCATCTATAATATTATATATGTTTTAATATCTAACAGACAGCGCTGTAGCAGAATCGAGAAACCGGCTTGTCCAATTCCGCCACCAGATCCGCCTTCAGCGACACATCAGGTTGGTTCCTTTCTCCCGGAGGTGACGATACACATAACTCCTCACCTCAAATTCGAAACCACCCCGCCGACACACATCTCCACTCTCACCGTGTGAAGCCTATAACCTTTAATCCGGCCAGGTATCGTCTCCGCCACCGACAGTTGACCACACCACCGTGAAGAATCGCCATCCTCAAGCGGATCCCAACATCGACAACCGAAGACCTCCCTCGACAACAGCACTAACCCACCTGGTGCGACGAGCCGCATCTCTAAGCCTCAGTAAATTCGCCGTCAAATCTCCGATGAGCTCTTCCGCCGCCCTCAAGCAGAGACTCCGTAGATCCATCGACTACCCTTCGCTGAGGCCATCGAGCTTCCGCTGCAACTCGCCAATCCGGAGACCACACCACAACGCCACAGAGAAGAAAATTGGTCGCCTCCAAACCACCGTCGAAGTTGCATCCCGTTGATGAAGAGGAAGAGCATCTTAACTTTGATTCTCGAGAAAGTTTTTTTTTAAAATGTTAAAAGGTTTAATTTTGGTTTTCGGATCTTAATGTTAAAATGTTAGAAAATGTTTAAAAATGTTTAAAAAATGTTAATCGGATCTTAATTGGGTTGTAAGGTTTAAATTTTGGTTTTCTTTGGGGTTTTATTGGTTAACTATTGATTGGTATACAGTAAACCTAGTTAAATCGTAGTCCGTGGGGAAATATGTTTCGAATTTTGATTTCGTGAGGAAATATGTTTTTAACTTTGATTTCGTGGGGAAATAGGATTTGAACTTTTAAATGGTGGAGAAATAGAACTAGAGTTAAATTTCGTGGGTTAAACTTCGTGGAAATGTGTTATTATATGGAAGTTATGTGGGAAGAAAATAGAACGTAAACCCTAAATATCACTATAATGATTTTACATGTTCTATTTTACTAAATGAATATAATACTTGACTAGCTATGCCATCTTTAGAAATTTTTGTTTATAAAAGTTGTACATGGAGTTATAATCGATGGGTTGGTTGGCTGGTGGTAAACTAATCAACGGTTTTAACTAACTCATGTTCACCAGTTGAATAAAATAGTGTAGTTTGTTTTTATAACCCGTGGTTGTGATCCACACAGTAAAAGGATGAGCATAACCGTTGGATGAAAATCACGGACCGTTATATATATATATCTCTCGTAACCAAACAACATTAATAAAATAAAATCCTTCTTCTCTTTCTTCTCCGAGGACGCGTTTGGCGGTTCGTCCTGGAGTTTCTGATGCTCTCTTTTAAAGGCGGAATCCGATAGAATCTTTTAATCGATTGCGAAGCATAATGACGCTGACGAGATACCAGATACGGAACGAGTACGGCTTGGCGGATAAGGACCTGTACCAAGCCGCCAATAAGGAGGATCCTGAAGCTTTGCTCGAAGGTGCATCAATGGCTGGACTCGTCGGCGTTTTGCGCCAGCTTGGCGACCTCGCTGAGTAAGTCTCTCTTTCTCTCTCTCCCTGCGCCTTGAATTGTACCGTATTGTTGGGTATCGATCGGAGTGTAGAGAATAGGAAGTTGAATTGAATTTCGATGCTCTATGGACTCTAAAACTTGGATCGCCGCCGGATTAGGGTTTAAAAGTCAGTGAACAGATGTCTAGGGCTTTTTGTTTATATATAATTGTTCCTATTTGCCGGTTAAATTTTGGAAATTAACATATCAGACTGACTATATTCGTTTGCCTCTACTAATAAGGTTTGCTGCTGAGGTATTCCATTGCCTGCATGAAGAACTAATGACAACTGCAGCACGAGGGCATGGTTTGGCCATGCGTCTCCAACAGCTAGAACCAGAGTTTCCTTCAATTGAGATACCTATTCTGTCTCAAACCCACCATTCAACATTCTTTTATGATCCAGGCGACTCATCTTTCTCTAGCTTTTCCTATAATAAGCTCTTCGATTCTCTATTCCCCAGGCACTCAATTGATATTATTTCAGGCTTGGAATGGCATTCTAATCATCTGCAAACACAAGAAAATCTGATTTCCCCACGCAACTTGCCTCATTGTATAATGGATTTATATGAGGAATGCCGTGCTCCGCCGCAGCTCTTCCTTCTTGACAAGTACATTCTAGTAATTTCCAGAAATCTTCATCATAATGAAACTTAGCTTAGAATATATATATATATATATATTTTTTTTTTAATATCATTTTTTCTGCTGTCTTTAAGGTTTGATGTTGTTGGGTCTGGATCATGCTTGAAGCATTACTCTGACCCATCTTTGTTGAAGACGCTTACTGCATCAGCAGTGGAAGCCACATCAAAACTCAGCAAAGATGAGAGACCACGTAAACCAAAGGTATTCATGTAGTACATTTCCTTTTTCTGGTTTTACTTTACCCCACTCTGTCACTGTCTGTACAAACAAGCATCTGAAATGCACATTTTGGGTATTACGTGTTATAATCATCGACAGAAGAAAGGATCACACACAACTAGTGGAGAGAGACCTGGGGATTCACAAGCATCACATGCCAAGTAAACACTCATGCTCTATATTGGTTCATTCTCTGGCATGACTATGTCTCAAGTTCATATGATCGGTACTTTGATTTGGTGACACAATCTACATTTTGGATATTACAGGTTGCATCAGCTCTTCTTATTGGAGCATGTTGAGAACGGACACAGAAATCCTGAATTCCATGTGAAACTGAAGAGAAGACAGCTGAATGGACCTCCAATTAACTCCAGCTCTGGGACAGGTTACATGGAGAAATTCCTCAAGAATTTTTCGCCATACTGTGAAAGAGTTCATGGGACTCTGGATCAGTCATCTCCGGCTATGGAAACTGAAGTTACAGTATGCAGGGTACGGGAAGACTTACCAATACCTTCCCTGGTTTATCCAAACAGTGGAGACACTAGAAAATACAATGAGAGGGAGATGGAATCCATTGCCGATGATGAAAGACTCGAAAACCCTTTTGTTCCTCAGGAGATTACGGTTAATGACAAATCTTTATCCAATAGAGAAGGAGACCAAGCGATTTGCTTAGAAAGAAGCTCTTCTGTGAATTTGTCTTGCAAGACGAACAATGACACAGATGCACCTGCGTCCATGGAGTCAGAAGCAAAGGAAGCAGACAGTGAGGACAAGGCTGGCAGTAACCTTGGACTTCCGGGATTTGGACTGACACAGATCTGTACTAATGCAGATGTGACTCAGACAGAGCTTCTGGGTCCGTTTTCTAATGTTTTGCACCACTCATCGGAGGAAGGAAAAACTAGTCTTTTGTGCATTGATATCCAGAGATCTTCCCCTGAAAGTAAACCACATGAAGCTGAAGGGTCTGCTCTAAAAGTAGACGAATCATTTGTTCAGATGACACCGGAAATAGATTCTGCAGGCCTGGGGACTCTAGAGCTCGAACAAACACCTTTCAGCTTTTCTTGTTATGAGAATCCTCCAAATCTTCCGGAGGATTCTGGAAGTCGCTTGGAGCTTCAGTCCAATAAAGCAAAAGCTGATGAAATTGGGTTGAAATCATCTGAAGCTTGTGAAGTCTTTGAAGTCGGAAGAGATCCCATGCTTAAGAATTCCCCTGAAACTCATCCAGAGTATCTGTTAAAGCTTACGCAAGTGCCACTGGACGCATCTGAGGGTGGGACCACCAAAGTTCTTCTAACAAATTACGTTGAAGATGATCATTCTCAACATGTTTTCAGTGTGGAGACTGAATCTGAGATATCTTCCATAGCCAATCAAGAGATAGAGGCTCTGGAACCCGAGGACATTTCTTCTGAAGCTGGTCATTCCATTCCAGATATCAAAAGCAGTTTAAAAGAAACACATGCGGCATCGGAGTCCGATTGTCTTCTTCCAAACCAGCATATTAGCACATCTGACAACTTTGAAGATTTATCTCTGGCTGCTGAGGCACAGGACAATGCTGTCCCAAAAGAAGATGAAACCAACTCACAAGACGGATCTTCCATGAATACTGAACAGTTTGGACACATTTCAACTTTTGAAATCAGTTCAGAAAATGGAACGCTGATGTCAGATACTCCAAGAGATCTTCACGCAGGAAACAGGAACCTATCAGCCTCATCCTGGCAGGAAGACGCATTGTCCAACCCTGATCTGGCTGAGATATCATCAGATTCTGGACATGAGGATCCACAAACCATTTCTGTTATTTCAGATGATAGTAGTGAGCCTGAGGTACCAATTCCCGATACTCAAAGACATGGTACTTGTTTTGCCGATGATGTCGATCACGATAACCAGACTGGCTTGAATGATAAGGGCAGTGAGACCGTGCCCGAAATAGACTTGGGAAGTATTAGTGATCCACAGGAGAGTCTTTTAGGTACTCAAAAATGTTTTACACCTGAGTATTGCATACAGACACAGGACCAAGGGCAAGAGAGTCCATTCGAAACCGGGTTAGAAAATCCAATAACAGCATCAGCCAAGTCTCTTCCTCCACAAAGTGTACCTCTTGGTGTTCAGGGTTTACCTTCAGAGGAAGCATTAACATGCAACAAAAAGCTTTTTCCTTCAAGCGTAACTGAAATAGAATCTCTTCATGGACCACACCAAGAAACTTTCACATCATTAAATGATCATATCTCTGAGTTTGTTCTTTCCATGGATCTGACTGATCAAGAAAATTGCTCGGACGTGTCCATGGTTCCCTTCTCCACGTCCCTCCATGAAACACCTCAGGCAGATCCAGAGATAACCCCTCCGCTTCCGCCTCTACCTCCGACACAATGGTGGATGGGGAAGCAAGTTGAGTTTGTTAAAACAACCGAAACCCAGTTCTCTCCAGTGCCATCACTTGCAGGCAGTGGAAACAACAGTTTCTACATTCATGGGGATGAAAACACACATAATGGATTGATTCAAGCGGCCGAGGCACAATATCCGTCAGCAGCATCAGTTACAGCAGGTGAAAACCACGATTTTCATGTTTATACAGAAGTATCTACAGTGGAAGGTGTGTCAACTTCTGCACAAACTAATCTGAATGAACCATCTAAAGCAACCGAGGAACAGTGTCCTTCAGCAGTCAATAGAACAAGGGACACCTATATGCATAATGATGAAAGTACACCACAAAAGTGTTTATCTAAAACACCGGATGAATCATTTGCTTCGGTATCATTACTCACAGCTGAAGCTACACGAGAGGCAGAATCAGCCGAGGGCTTAGAAGCGGACTGGAGGAGTGAAGCAATGGCACTTGAATGGTTTAGTCAGAACTTAAGAGAGCATACCGATCCTAACCCTGCAAAGGCAGAAGAGGAACCTCAGCTTGATCATCAACTAGAACCACCCGGAGAAATGGAATTTCCACAAACTTTACGAGACAATAACTCATATGATCAGCATGAGAAAGTTGGAAAGCTTCCAAGAGACAAGGACTCGCTTGTTATTGGCATTGATAGAAGCATGGTGATTACCTTAAACATCAAATACTAGTCTAGATATCTATGGTTAGTTTAGTGGTCTCTTTCTCACGTTGATCATTTGACTTGGTTTTGATTGATTACAGTTGAGGAAGGTATCTGAACGGAACAAAACACAAGTTGGAGCTGGAGTGGACGAGAATGATTCACTACTGGAGATCATACGGAGCAAGGTCAACTCATGTTTTCCTTTGATATCATTCAGATTCTATAGAGAATAAACCACTAACTAACAAAAATGCATTAGCAGTCGTTCAACCTGAGACCAGCAGATGCGTCGGTGAGACCAAACTTTCAAGTAGCTGTTCCCATAACCAACTTGAAGGTCGCTGCAATTCTTGAGAAAGCCAACATTCTGCGCCAGGTCTCTTTCTCTCTCCTTCTTGGTTTAGTTTGGACAATTAAATGTATAATATGGGGGAAAAAAGTGATTAATGTGAATTGTATATATATATAGGCAATGGCGGGAAGCGACGACGACCACGATTCAGATAGCTGGAGTGAATGAGTCTCCAGGTAACCTATAAATGACACACATACTGATCGTACACACACACTCTCTCTGTAATCTGTATAGAATAATTTTTAGCTTAATTCTTCTCAGAATGTATTCTTTGTTTCTCCTAATGTTTCTTTTGCTCTCTTTCACACATATGTAATGCATGTCTCTCTGTTTTTTTTTTCATCTACAACTCATTTTTTACTCTCTATTTAAATTCTCCGTTTATGTTTCAGCATCTAGATTTGTTTGCTGGGAGATTACATGTGAATGAATATAACATCAACAATTAAAAAAAAAAAAAAATCGGAGAAGTTAACAATTGGTTGATAACGTGGAAATTTGAACCGCCGACGCACGAGAATGTCTTATTTTTATGATAAACACAAAAAAAAGTATAAACTATTTATGTTTTGTATTTGATCTGCTCGCGTAAACAGATACTGTGGATAAATAAAACTAATTAAAAGTCCAATTCAACCTTCGATATATATTTTTTCAATTATCTGCATAAAAGTACCAACTATGATCATTACGGCAATAGATGGCATCTAAAAATAAGAGTAAAACAGTGTACGCAGTAAATATTTATAGCCAAAAAAAAGTGAAGTTTTTGTTGCAACTTCTCTGATTTGATTTTTTTTGTTTTTTTGGTATGGTAACACTTCTCTAATATGTTTAAATTTTAACAAAGTGAAGGAACATCCATCCTACTTGACGCTAGAAATTGTTATTGGCATATTTTCGAGTCCTGCGTATTGTATGAATCAGCTTGATCTATTTTTTTTTGTTCCAAGTTGGAAAAAAGAAAGAAAAAAGTCAGATTCAGACAGTTGACTTTTCATCAGGTACAATTAGTGGTAAATGATACGAGGAATATTCCGTACGAAGGCCGGTCATGAGTCCTATAAGAACCAAAATTCGCACCTCTTTTAGATCAGTGAATTCAGTTAGAAGGTTTATGAGAATTATTTTTATTAGAATCATAGTTGTGCATGTGAAAGCTGCTTACGTACCCTTAAAAGGATCAAGCCAAAACGTAGTTCTTGTTACAAAGAAAGTTGTAGATCTCTGTCTAAGTTGTTGGATGATTATTCTGAATGAAGAGCTCCCCTATTTATAAGTCTTGAGGTCGGTCCAAAACGGGATAGTTTCATTTTCCTAATCCCATTGGGAAAAAGATAATCTCTTTTTCCTTGTTTCATCGGAAAAAAATTAACTTCCTTTCTTCTTGGCCTATATCAAATAAAATGAAATCTTCCTTTTATTTCGTAAGTTGGTTTTGATGGGCTTTGAAATCGATTGTTGGGCTGATTTTAACCCGGACCGGGCTAAACTGGGGAGTGCTAAATTCCTCTCTAACAATTAGTCCCCCCCCCTCAGTTCGGCGAATGAGTTTTTGAGTTCGGCGAAGTTCATGGAGAATTCTTTAGCTCGGTTGGAGTTGAAATCGGCATCTTGTCTTGATTGTTCAGACTTGTGTTCTTTAATGATCGAACTTCCTTTGCAAACTAGATGTTGCTCGGCTTTGTTCTTGCAACTAAAGACGCGAGATTGAGCTCGAGGTTGAGCTCGGCGTTTGTTACTTAGGTGCGAGGTCGGCCTCAGATTTTATTTTTAGTTCGGTTCCGATAGTTCGTGCGAGACTGCGAGGTCGGCGAGCCGCCCAATTGTTAGATCGGTGAGTTACGATTACGAGTTGTCATACTGCAAGGTCGGCGAGCTGTGCGGTCGGAGAACTGCGATCGTGAGCTTGGCGAGCAGGAGGTCGGTGAGTTGTGGTCGTGAGTTAGGCAGAGCTGCGAGGTCGGCGAACTGTGACTGCGCGATGAGTAAGCTGCGACCGAGCTACCTAACTGTTAGACCGACGAACTGCGACCACGAACTGCCTTACTGTCGGATCGACGAACTACGACCACGAACTGCCTTCCTGCGAAGTAGGCGATATGTTCAATTGGGAGGTAGGCGAACTGCTTGAGTTCGGCTTGATGATACGAACTGTACGAGTTCGGCGAACTGACTGAGTTCGGCTTAGAGGGACGAACACTGTGATTAAATTTGAATAGAAAATATATTCGAATAATAAAGTAAAATTTTTTATGAGTACCTGAATTTTAGGGAGCTCGGTAGGCGAGCTACGATCGGTAAATGACGATATCGGTGAACGCTTTTTTTTTTTGAATCTCGACTTTTCTTTGCCAGTTCGGTGTTATCGCAGGTCGGGGTGAGAGTGAGTGAGGTCAGCATCGTGTGCTTCGTAGTCGGCCTGCATGTTGCTTGGCATGCAAGTTACATCTTCTCTGGTCATGGTGGTCTTCATGCTCGGCAAGTGAGCTCGTGAGGTTTCTTGGTGAGTTCGTCATGTTGAGTGAGATCGAGTTCGGTAAGCGCGCCTCGGCGAGTTCTACGAGTTCGGTGAGTGATCTCATGTTTGGCACGTCTCCATGCTCGGCAGTTCGGCACGACTCCATGCTCGGCAGTTCGGCACGACTCCATGCTCGGCAGTTCGGCACGTCCTTTGCTGTGATCGTGGTTCGTCTCGGTGAGCTCGTGATCTCTTCTATGTGATCATGAGCTCGGTTTATTTTTGGCGTGATTGACATCTTCGATGTGTTGAGTTCGGTAGTAAATGTCTTGGTGTGTTGTCATGATTGGCTTCGTCATGCATGTCACATTGCTTGCCATGCAAGTGAGGTCGTATAGGTGCAATTCGTGAAGGTGATCTCGTCCCTCCGTGGTGATGACGTGACGTGTTGGCGTTCACGGCTTCAGGTTTGGTGATTGGAGAATTGTTGAACATGACGAGAAGAGTCGGAGCTTTGTCGGATTTCTAGGGTTTTAAAATAATTCTCCATAAACCCTCAATTTTCTTCCCCCCTCCTTCTAGCGCCAATTGTAAGAACCATAATTCGCACCTCTTTTAGATCGGCGAATTCAGTTTAGGGTTTAAGAGAATTATTTTTATTAGAATCATAACTGTGCATGTGAAGGCTGCCTACGTACCTTTAAAGGGATCAAGCCAAAACGTAGTTTTGTTACAAAGAAAGTTGTAGATCTCTATCTAAGTTGTTGGATGATTATTCTGAATGAAGAACTCCTTTATTTATAAGTCTTGAAATCGATCTAAAACGGGATGGTTTCCTTTTCCTAATTCCATTGGGAAAAAGATAATTTATTTTTCCTTGTTTCATCGGAAAAATGTTAACTTCCTTTTTTCTTGGCCTTTATCAAATAAAAATAAATCTTCCTTTTATTTCGTAAGTTGGTTCTGATGGGTTTTGAAATCGATTGTTGGACTGATTTTAACTCGGACCGGACTAAACTGGAAAGTGCTAAATTCACCTCGAACAACTCGTGCATTCTGCCCACTAACGTCGTCACGTGTCTTACGATGACGACTTGTGTTTCTCGAACTGTGCGCGCAATTACTGACCAGTGACCAGATTGGATTGACGTCGTTGTTTTACAAATTAAAGGGTAATTTGGTTATTTCATGAATAGTTAGTAAATAGGTGCAGTCTCGAGTCGTCCAAATCCCACCGCCACCGGCACATATACATATTGTATACTCTTTATTATTGATGACAAGTTGAAAGTTGAAACTGAAAACCATTGTTTACTCTATTCCAACTAAAATATAAAATTCGGGTAAAATTTTGATATTGAAGTCTTTAAAACTCCTTTTTGTTAAACATTGAAATTCATTCATTCTTTTGAGAAATATTTGTTTTTATTAGCAATTTTTTGTTTTTAGATTTGAAACTAACTAATGTGTAAACAAAAAAAACTAATATGGACTGTAGCAATTTCATAAATCATCCGCATCTAATACATAACATAACTTGATTCAAATTTGAATACTGTATGTCACTGAAATACATAGCAGTTGCATGGAGATTTATGCCTGTGTGCAGGATTTTGATTTGTAGCTCCACCTCATCTGCCCTCTTTTCAGGCTGTCTCTAGTTATTGCATGTGTTTTAGTGGCAGTGATAGCTCAGGTTTCCTCTTACATGCGTCTGTTTCAATGAATAATGTACGTTGATAGATATATATATATATATGCATATCAGTTTCTGTTTTTATTTATTTATTTTGGGTTTTAACAATTTGTGGTTAGTTTTACTTGCTTCCAAAATTTGGTATGTATTGAAAAATATCATTTGGAGAAAAGCCAAGAAATATTCTAGAAATTCACAGCGTTTAATTAGAAAACCACTAATGGAAGAGCCTGACTTGGCGATGTGTCAGCAAGTAGCAATAACTACTCTGTCAACTTATTTGATTATTACACGTATAAACACATGTATGATACTATGATGTATGTATGTGTGAGTGTGACGAAATAATCCCTTTTTTTTGAAGTGTAATTGTGCGTGTACAGAACCTCCTGCCCCTTATATAATAGTGGTAGTATAAAATTCGATCATTACCTAAATAGTTTTGGTTATAAGTACGGTCACACCTTGGAGTTTGAAAATAACATTTCCAAGTTTACATTTACTGTTTTGTCTTTGGTGCGCACTTCTTGTCCATAGAATAATCATAGAATAATTATTATTTTATTTGACTTTTAGCTCCCTTGCTTATTAGTACTGCCAAATATTAAGGTCAGGACAAAATAAAAAGGTAAAATTGTCAAAAGATGATGAATTTTAAAATTTGGATAATTCAAAACATGAAATTTTAAATCATTAATTTATGTTGATTTTTAATTTCAATCACATACTTGAAAATGGAATAGGTAGAATTATAGGTTAGAAGGGGCTTTTCAGTATTAAAAATGAAATAATGTAACATACAATGATTAGCTAGTTTTACAAATACGGGTTTTCTTCCGGCTAGAAGGTGCAAATTCTCTTCTAACTATCAAGATTAATTAAAATGTGACAACTAGAAATATATCGAATATTTCATTGGAACACAAGTTGTAAAGTTGGAGACAATAAAAAAAAAAGAAGAAGAACATATACCTCCCGAATATTTTCTTGGCCGGGCTTGTCTATATAGTAAATCTGTGATATTTGGGAATATAAATATGAGAAGAGAGTATATATCGATAATGGTATTTATAGATGCTGTTGGAAATATATATAGTAATCGCGGTGGAAGTTAAGAATTAGAATAATGAATTGAGGAATATTAAAAGAAGGGAGAAAAATCGTACTGTCCGCACTCGAATCTGTCCTTCCTCGCATGCTTACTCCACCACATTTACCCAATGGCCTAACTTCTTGATTGCGACTTCTCTTCTTTTACCTTTTTGCCCCTCTCCGTCCTTCACCGTACGGTTCTTCTATCTTTTATTACTTTTTCTTCAATTACACTAATACCCCCTCCACAACCATATACATATATATGTTCCCTAATGCTTATCTTATAGTATACATGGTGTAGATAAGAGCAAGGACTAAAATGTAATTAATATCCTTCTCCTTCAAGGCTCCATTTCAATATTTGGTTTTGTTTCTCCCATAGAAAAAGAAACTGCTAAAGAATTGTGGGTAAATCCTCCCTGCTCATCACTATATATCTCTGCTTTCAAAACTCTTTTCTCCTTCATCACTCACTATGAAAATGATGATGAATAAGAAGGCGAAGCAGATTCACATCTCAACAAAGCCTTTCGATCTCCTCTCGGAGGAGCTCGTGTTCATAATCATGGACCTCATCTCTCTTAACCCTTCCGATCTCAAGTCCTTCTCTCTTACCTGTAAATGGTTCTACCAAGTCGAGTCCAAGCACCGCCAATCCCTCAAACCCCTCCGGCCGGACTATCTCCCTCGCATCTTGACCCGCTACCGGAACACCGCCGATCTCGATCTTACCTTCTGCCCGCGCGTCACCGACTACGCTCTTAGCGTCCTTGCCTGTCTCTGCGGCCCTACGCTCCGCTCCCTCGACCTCTCTCGCTCAGCCTCCTTCTCCGCCGCGGGGCTGCTCAGATTGGCCCTCAAATGTGTTAATCTAGTGGAGATTGACCTTTCCAACGCCACCGAGATGAGGGACGCGGCTGCGGCTGTGCTAGCGGAGGCGACGGGTCTGGAGCGGCTGAAGCTGGGTAGATGCAAGATGCTGACCGACATGGGAATCGGATGTATCGCCGTTGGATGTAGGAAGCTCAACATGGTTAGCCTCAAATGGTGTGTAGGCGTCGGAGATTTAGGCGTTGCTTTGCTTGTCGTCAAATGCAAGGACATTCGGAGCTTAGACCTCTCCTACTTGCCGGTAACTCTTTTTTTTCTTTATTTCCCGGCCGGAAAACAAATTAAAAATTCCATGAATATGGCTACTCAGTTGAATTACAACAACTCTTCTCTAATTTAGAAAATAAAACTTACAATGTGTTATTTGGAGTAGAATTGACTTTTGAAAAAGTTAAGTTAAAATAGTGAAAAAAATTAGTTGTTACCGGTGTTCTTCCTCGGTCCACGGAACTCCTTTTTTCCGTTCCTTATCCGGCATCGGAGGCCTAAAGTAATCCATCGTCGCCGGCGAACTCCTCTTCCCTCCGACGACGTAATCGTAACCGTAACCGTAACCGGAGTCCTCTAGCCCAAAGAAATAGTCACCGGTGGTTCCGGAGAAGGCGTCGCCGCCGTATCCCGGAATGGGGACAAGTCCGGCCTCGATGTCGCTGACGTCATCCTCCAGCTCCTTGTATCGTTTAATGACGTCATCTACGGTTTTGCCGGGGATCAAAGCGGCGATGGTGGACCAGCTCTCTGGATTGTCTTTGTCGTCGAGAAAGGCGAGAGCTTTCTCGAACCGTTTGTTTTCCTCAACCGTCCACGTGGATTCTCTGACTTCTTGGAAAATCCAGTTTGTGTTCTCCGGTGAAAAAAACTCGAAACCTCCGTTCGTCGACAACATACTACCTAGCTCCTCCTCTGTTTTTCTTTTAAATCTTACAGAAACAAAAACAAAGAGAGAGAGAGAGAGAGAGAGAGAGAGAGAGAGAGAGGTGGAAGAAGAGAATCAATGGCTTTTTGATTGACTGTTTGAAGTCTAGAGTGACCGATAAAAAATGTTTTTTTCTTCGGGATTTTATCGAGGAAATTATTACAAAGAGAAAATAAAACAGAGCATAAACGAAAAAACAAAAGTGGATTTTGCTTTTTATTAGTATTTCTTTTTCTACAGTTCACGTGATGATCAATAGGAACACACTACATTCAACAAGAAAAGGTGTTGAAAAAAAGTAAGATATTTCGATTTAACCACATATATATATATATATATATAACCTATGTCAAATCATTGATATTTATAATCGAAGCCGGCCAATAGATATATGACACAACTCCTTGGTAATATTATTATATATGCTGTTTTTTTTTTCCTTCGTAAATTTAACTCAAGGCCAGATAAATTCGCTTAGTATGGGTTATCTTATTTAATAATTTGCAGATTTGTCTTACGCTATTATGAAGTATTATTAAAAATGATATAACCAAATGCACGTGTCGATATATGAAAGAAAGTGTAACATAATTTATATTTTATAACAAAGAAGGTGTAACCAATCAAATGAAAAAGACACATAGGTTTTTCGATTTTTCGATTCTTGTCATTTCTAAATTTGTTCTTCGGTTTCATAATATTATTGCGGGGAAATCTGAAGAAGAGAAATTCCCAAATCAGTAGATTATTATACATGGTTTAAGTTTTTGGTCATTGAACATCTGTGTATCATTCTATATTAGACGTTTCGCTTCAACAATCAATATATCCGAATCCGACACATAGGTTTCATATGTTTTGATTTGATCTTGAGACAAAAAAATTAAACCTATCTTTCCTAGAGACACAACTAATTCATGTGCTCCATATTCTACAGATCACATGCAAGTGTTTACATGATATTCTGAAACTTCAACACCTTGAAGAACTTCTTCTAGAAGGGTGCGTCGGAGTAGATGATGACAATCTTAAATCACTCAGACATGATTGCAAGTCACTGAAGGTAACCTCTTCTCCAAGAAACATGTTTGATTCTTCTACATGATGGCATAATAGTATTGGAATCCACATGAAAGCCAAAACTTTTTAGTTGATACCGTTGAACAAAAAAGATGTTACGGTTCTTCCTGCTAGCCTGCATTAATTTCGGAAACACTTAACTTTTCGATAGAGGATGTATAAACAGGTTTGGTGGACACTTTCAACGTCATGTTGTATGTAATATCAGATGGGATTTTGTTTAAGGCTTTTACAGATTATATCCAGTTTCATATTTTCTTAGACTCAGAGGTGTATTTATCATTGAAAGTCTGTTAACTGGAAGACTATAGTTGATTGTTTTAATCTTTATCTTAACCATAGACATTTGAGATTTCAAAAACCTGTCTTCTCTGCAGAAGCTTGATGCATCGAGCTGCCAGAATTTAACTCAGAGAGGTTTAACCTCACTTTTAAGCGGGGCCGGATGTCTTCAACGACTTGATCTAGCACATTGTTCTTCTGTAAGTTGTTCGTTTACTCATTATCACCCGAACCTGCTTTGCTCACTCTGTTCTCTGGTTATGCCCTGTATCAAAGCATTGGCTGAATGGCTGAGTCAGCTTAGTTTTGCACGAAAACTGATTAGTAGTAGACAAAGCAGTAATTGCTGCACCTACTATTAGAAAGACCATTTGAGTCATGGATCGGTAGCAGTGCACAGACCCACCGCGAGTCTGTGATGCCTTATATGAGATTTATTTGCTGATATAGGTGATATCATTGGATTTTGCAAGCAGCTTAAAGAAGGTTTCAGCATTACAGTCAATCAGGTTGGATGGTTGTTCTGTTACTTCTGATGGGTTGAAGGCGATAGGCACTTTGTGCAATTCCCTGGAAGAGGTTAGCTTAAGCAAATGCGTGAGCGTAACTGATGAAGGCCTCTTGTCTCTAGTAATGAAACTGAAAGACCTCAGAAAACTTGACATCACGTGTTGCCGGAAACTAAGTGGAGTCTCAATCACCCAAATAGCCAATTCTTGCCCCTTGCTAGTATCTTTGAAGATGGAGTCTTGTTCTCTTGTTTCCAGAGAAGCCTTTTGGTTGATCGGACAGAAGTGTCGGCTACTCGAAGAGCTTGACTTAACTGACAACGAGATTGATGATGAAGGTTTTTTTGTCTTTTCTTCAGATTAATCTTTTGAATCATGATTTCTAGATCATACCTAATCGTGTTTGTCTTTCTTTGTTTGAGGCAGGACTAAAATCCATATCTAGTTGTCTTAGTCTTTCCTCGTTGAAGCTGGGAATTTGTCTTAATATAACAGACCAAGGGCTCTCGTACATTGGTATGGGATGCCCAAATCTCCGTGAACTTGATCTCTACAGGTTAGTCGCCTAGAAACTTGTGTCTAATTTTGTTAGCGGGTCATCAGATCTCCAAATCCAAATCTCTTCTTATCTACTCCAGGTCAGTGGGAATAACAGACATAGGAATCTCCTCGATCGCCCAAGGGTGCTTTCATCTGGAGACAATAAACATATCATACTGCAAAGACATAACGGACAAGTCCCTGGTTTCTTTGTCCAAATGCTCGTTGTTAGAAACATTCGAAGGCCGGGGATGTCCTAACATCACGTCCCAAGGACTTGCCGCCATTGCTGTTCGGTGCAAGCGACTGGCCAAGCTGGACTTGAAGAAGTGCCCATACATCAATGATTCCGGGTTGCTCACTCTCGCTCACTTCTCACAGAGCCTCAAACAGGTGAAGACTATCTGGAAATCTTCCACTCGGAGCTGAAAAGTATAATAATTTGATATATTATTATGGCGTTGCAGATAAGTGTGTCGGACACGGGGGTGACTGATGTGGGACTCGTGTCGCTAGCCAACATCGGGTGTTTGCAGAACATAGCGGTTGTGAAATCGAGCGGTTTAAGCCCGAGCGGAGTAGCAGCAGCGTTGCTGAGCTGTGGAGGATTAAGGAAAGCAAAACTGCACGCATCCCTCAGATCATTACTTCCTCAGACACTTATCCACCACTTAGAAGCTCGTGGTTGCGCCTTCCTCTGGAAAGACAATACCCTTCAGGTATTGTTAATTTGCCCATTCTTTATTAGTAAGTAGTGAATAATAAGCTCATCTGTAGATTACTAGAAGCCTTTCGATAATAAAGAAAAATAACAACACTTGTTGGACCGGGCGGGCTCTCTCTGACATTTGGGAATTAAATGTAATGTGGTGAACAGGCGGAGTTAGATCCTAAGTACTGGAAGCTACAGCTGGAGGATATTGTGCCTTGAAGAAAAAAAGGAAAAAAGAAAAAAAAGTTAAAAAAGATTCTGAACGATAGAGAGGGTTCGTTCTATCGGGTAAAAACTTTTGGAAGGAAAAAGACAGACACGCCCCATGTTGGGATTTGGCCACGTGTAAGAAAGAGGAATGTAATAATAGCTAGCTGGAATTTTGTTGGTCTCTGTGTTCACAAGAGATGCCTTTGTTCCTTTTTTGACTTTTTCCTTTTTTTTTTTTTTTTTTTTTTTTTTCTTGTATGCAATGAGTAATCATATGAGCAATGTCATTTAATGCCTCTCTCTCTATCAAGTATCAACTTGCTTCGGTGGTAGGGCCCGCCTTTTCCAGGTCAGCTAATTCGCGTTTGCGTCTTTCGTAAGACCGTGACTACGTGGGGCCTAACCCAGAAAAAGACTCGGTGTGAACAACAACCACCCTCCCATTGCAATAACGGCTAGTGCGCCACCATTATTTTTTTTTCTGAATCATTTTTATTATATAAAATAAAAAAGAAATACGATTTTAGAATATTATAACGGCCAAAAACGAAAATTCCCTTGTACAAAACATTGACAAAATCCAAAAAAAAACAACAAAATACACAAGATGAAATATTTAAACTAAAGCCAACCAAGTTTACAAAATTTCGACAATAAAGTCGACTTCTTCTTCATAATCCAATTTTTACAAATCCATTTTTTTTTTCTTCTTTTTCCTCGAAACATATATAAAACCCTGCTCTAAATGCTTCTTTTGATACTTTTAAATTTTATTTTGTTTTGGATTATCCAACTACCTAAGCAAACACATGTCAATTACATTCCAGTCCAAAAAGTATATCACCGGCAGATGCTGCCATCAAATTTTGTTTGATCATCATAAAAGATAAACCAAATGATTACATCCCTTAATCACCTGCTTCTTTTCTTCTTCAATTTTTAATTTGGCCTGATTGATTATGGAACCGCCCTTAATCAAAACAGTATAATTTTCTTGTAATTATATATATATATATATATATATATATCACCTCTGCTCCATTATGATTAAAACGAATATAATCATAATACAGCTACGTGTGTATTTTTTTGTTGCTTTTTTCAATCACATTGATCTTAAGAACAAATATAATGCGCAACAGATGATTTCTATTTGCTAATTAAGTTCTATTCGTTTGCCTGATGTAGGAGGCTGCGGCTGCGGCCAATCGGTGTTCGTTTACCAGACGCAATCTCCTACGGCCAAACGCAGCGTCTGGACGCTGCGATCTGCGTTCGAAATTTCTGAACGTTGAATTTCTTCAGCGTTGCGTCTGGAACTGTTGCGATCAGTCGCAGCGTATGGCCGTGCGGCTGCCAAACGAACAAAAACCGCTGCGTTTGACCGTAGCGTCTGGCCGCAGGCCGCAACCGCCATCGGCTGACAAACGAACAGATCTTTACTCACTCTGTTTTACAAAAAATATCATTTTGACATATTTTACGTAGATTAATAAACTCTTAAAATATACAAATATACCCCTAATTAATAAACCAATAATTAAATGTAAATGGTTTAAATTCAAATGTTATTATCTTTAAATAAGGGATAAAACATGAATTGAGTGTAAAAAATTACATTAGAAACATAAAATAACATTCTTTTGAAACAAAAAACAAGTCTAAAATGACATTTTTTGGTGAAACAGATAATATATAACTAATGAGAAAAGTGACTCCATTTACGGGCAACCCCATCCATCTTTGGTCATGTCATTACTGTTAGACTATTATAAAAATAAACTAATATTCATATAAGAGAAATATCCTAAAATAACAAAAAAATATTTTTTTTTGTTCCAAATCTAATCCACACCAAATTTAAAATTATGAAAATAGCATAAATAATTATGTGAAAATACATATTTACCCAAAATAAATTCAAAATAAAATTAAAACATTATGTTTGGGTACACTATTTCTTATTTAAAGTTTAGTTTTTTTCCATTAGAAATTTTTTTTGAATTATTTTAATATTAAATTTGTGGTATTATTGTTAATTTAAAAGTTTTAAAGTGTTTTATTTTGGACAATTGGCACTGTTTCACTTACGCAACCATTCACAAACTAAATGATTCAAATAAAATTCCCTAAATCTTCAACATTACTGCTAGTGAGTTCATTAGTGATGAGTAATAGTAACATTTACCATCACGTCTAAATTCAGCGTCGTTTAATTATTTCGTTAGCTGCATTGGATCCACCAAACTTTAACTTTTTTTAATTTAAAGAATTCGGATAATCAATGGAAGGATCGAACAATCCGAGTAAAAGCTACACGAAACTCCAAAATTACGATTACGCCCCATTAATTATTGCAAGTTAGAGATAAACTGCTTGGGGTCAGCATACAAGTCAGCGTGGCAATTCCGAAAATAAAGTAGAAAACTTGCCCTAAACATAAACCAAAGTTCGCCGTTTCATCCGCGTCTAGAGAGAAACGCGCTCGATTCCCACTCGCTTTTATCTTCTCCCGTCTCTTTCCGATTCCCCCCTCTCTCTCTTTCTTCTACCTTTGCTTTCTCACTCTAGATCCCATGTCTCTCTCTCCTTTCTCCGCCGTATAGTCGCCGGCAAAAATTCCCACCGTCTCCCATTGTCATCGGAAACCTTCGCGAAATATGCGCTGCTTTTCCCGTTTTCCTCCTAGTACGAGTCGGATCTGTAATTTGTTTTCTCTTTTCCCAACCCTAATCGGAGCTAATCACACCTCTGCTCGTTTCTCCTCTCGTTAGTCCTGTTCCGCCTCCTCAGATTTAGGGTTTTCTATCTCCAATTAACAACCGAGAGCTATTCTTTCGTTCTTTTTCCTGTGTGTGAATTTTTTTATTTGTTTTTCCTTTTTTTTTGTTCATAGTTTTAGAGTGAGATATTATGGAGACTTCCATGGGGAAGCCGAGCTTCTTGCGGAATATCATGGTTCGTGTGCTTCTCTTTGGCGTTCTGATCATCGTTGTTCGATTTGCTTATGTTGTCACCATCACTGGAGAATCATGCAATCGCGGCGACTTCTGCTTCTTCTCTCTCCCTGAGAATCTCAACTTCGTCATCTCCGGCGGCGCTGCTTCCGGCGCTTCTGCTATCGACGCCATCAGATCTACCTCCGTGGGCGATGACCTGTACACGAGCAGGGATTGGATCAAAGCCGTTCAGTTTTACTCGTCCATCTTTCAGGATCTGATCGCCGACGGTTATCTCTCGCCGGAATCGAAGGCGCTGTGTGTAGAAACGGCTATTGGGCAAGAGGTCTTCTCGCTGAGAGAGATTGGGGTGAAGAACTCGGTGGGGATCTCTAAGAAAGCTTTTCGGCCGTTGGTGGTGAGAGGCGAGGGACACGCTGTACCCTTCGAGGATAACACATTCGATTTCGTCTTCTCCGGCGGTGGACGCCTTGGGAAGTCGCCGAAGCAGTTGGGATTTGCCGACGAGATTAGTCGAACCCTGAAACCCGAAGGGTTTGCGGTGGTTCATGTTGGGGCTACAGATACGTACAGTTTCAATTCATTCCTTGATTTGTTTAATTCTTGCAAATTGGTGAGGATGCGTGATATAGATGGCTTTGATTCTTCGATGCCTCATATCAGAGAATTTGTTATTCATAAATACTCAGAGATTGAAGGTCGGAAGAAGAGCTCCGGTGGTGATTCCAAGTGCTGGATCCCGGGTTACAAAAGAGACCTGATTCGGGATGCAGAGCCACTGATTGAAGAGGAGCCTCTGAAGCCATGGATTGCCCTCAAGAGGAACATTAAGAACATCAAATATCTGCCTTCCATGGTAGATATACGTTTCAAGAGTAGATACGTATACGTTGATGTTGGTGCTCGAAGTTATGGATCTAGTATCGGGAGTTGGTTCAA
The DNA here is from genome assembly GCA_002933915.1 of Eutrema heterophyllum. Lineage (NCBI taxonomy): Eukaryota > Viridiplantae > Streptophyta > Magnoliopsida > Brassicales > Brassicaceae > Eutrema > Eutrema heterophyllum. Next base: position 545,628 of record PKMM01011241.1, read on the forward strand.
GAAAGAGTACCCCAAGCAGAACAAAACTTTTGATGTTTTCGCCATCGAAGCTGACAAGGCCTTTCACGAAGAGTATAAGATCAAGAAGAAGGTGCAGCTATTGCCATATGCAGCATGGGTGAGGAATGAGACATTGTCATTCGAGATAAATCACGATCCAGGAAAGGAAGCGGAAGCCAAAGCAATGGGCAGGGGAATGGGCAGAATCCAGCCAGTTAAAAAATCTTCCTCGAGCTTAGCTGGAGAGGTGAATTTGATTCAAGGGTTTGATTTCGCTGACTGGCTGAAGAAGAGTGTGAGAGAGAGGGACTTTGTTGTCATGAAGATGGATGTTGAAGGAACCGAATTCGATCTAATCCCAAGGCTTATCAAGACTGGAGCGATTTGTCTAATCGATGAGTTGTTCCTTGAATGCCATTACAACAGGTGGCAGAGATGTTGTCCGGGTCAAAGGAGCCAAAAGTACAACAAGACCTATAACCAATGCTTGCAGCTCTTCACTTCGCTCAGACAAAGTGGGGTGCTTGTCCATCAATGGTGGTAATGCTTAGGGCGCTGCTTTTTTCATGCTTGGGTGAATTTCCTTTCCCCAATCTATAAATGTACTTTCTTCTTCTAGAATATAAAGCGGATATTGTAGGTTTCTATTATATTAAAAAAAAATTACTCTGTCTGTGCTGAAATTCCCTTTACTGTAAGAAGTTTAGATTGAAATGGAAATTTGAGTTTCTTTCACTTTCATAACCGTCACTCTTCTTCTGATATTGTTTCTGGCTTTTGGTGTTTTCTGCATCTAATCTAATATATGATCTATTATTCTATTACCATCAAGACTTCTGCTTTCCTTGTCTGTATACATATGAAGGAAGAACACAAGTTTCCTGTGTTTGCTTTCTGGAATTTTGCCTCTTCTTAGATATTGTACTCTGGAAGAATGTTTCAAAGTGATCTTCTACAGAGTCGAGGCTGTAAATGGAGCAATGCAAATGCCTTGAATCAGGTATGTTCATCTCACCCTTTTCCCTTGTCATTTTATCTTCATAAAGAACGATTTCTCAGGTGTTTTTTTTTTTTTGCCAGACTTGGTTTCTAAGAAGAGTATGCTTCATCTAAGTTGTTGACCATCGTTTTCGGAATTGTAATCCTGACCTCTAAGTTATCTTGCTTACAAACCCATAACACAACCTAAATTTTTAATAAGAGCGACCAATCGGTATTGTGTGCTTGATATGAGAATCAATAAGAAACAGCCAATTGTTTAGTTTAGTTTTGGTATTATCTTTCCCCTGTTCGTTAGTGTTGGTTACCAAAACTGAGGAATGGTTTGGTGAAGGAGAAAATGGATTTATTTCGCTGTGGATTGTAGACAAAGAGCTAAAGGAGGAAAATCTATCGAGCCAGGTAATTTTTTTTTTATCGGTAATCTTTCGTATCCAATTTTGGATGATGCTCATCTAGATTTCCATCTATATTTAGACAGAGAAAGAAAATAATAAACATATCTTTCTCTCTCTCTCTCTCTTTTTACAGTTTTTTGTTCATCTGAGAAAAACCCTTTTGACTTTTCCCTCATAATTTTCAATTTAAGCTTCAACAAGAGACAAATGCCATTCTATATTATTGTAATCTGCTGTTTGATCTAGAAATCAATCTTCTCATAAGGTTTCTTTCATGCTTGTCTGTTCTCGTTTCCCTTCTTTGTCCTCCTCTCCTCTTCCTTCGCCTTCTTTCCCCGGTAAGGCCTCACAAGGCGACGCCATGGAAATTTTATTTTTCTGCAACTGTTTGATTGTTCTACCCTGCTCTCCTCCCTTCAATTACTACTTCCACAGGATTTAACCACACGTTGCGTTTCCAGACATTTTGGCCCCCAAAAAAATAAATAGATCTTTGTAGATTTTCTTGTTTGGATTTGCCCTGTTTTTGTTTCTTGTTGCGTACCAGCCTCTTGCAGTCTTAAATGGGGGTCTGTTGTAGCAAGGGCACAAGGATAATTGTGGAGAATGGCACGGATGATAGTAATGAACATGGAGATAGGGAGGCTGAGGTTAGGGACACAAATGATGGTGCCGTTATAAGGTCCCGTGGATCATCCAAACACGTTTCCATGGCAATCGAACAAGGGAAAAAAGGGATAAATCAAGACGCCATGACAGTCTGGGAGGTAAAAGTTTTAGCAGTTTTTTTTTAATCAATGTTGGGTCCTATCATTTGTTTCTTAACCTCTCTTGGTTCGGTTTCAGGCACTAGCATTACTGCTTTGTTTTCTGCTATTACATGGAATTTTACATTTTGAACATGTCTCCCCTAAGGCAATGACCAATCATTTTTGCATCTTAAACTTTGTTTCAGAACTTTGGTGGGGAAGAAGATATGATCTTTTGCGGTGTATTTGACGGTCACGGCCCCATGGGTCACAAGATTTCGCGTCACGTATGTGACAATCTACCTTCAAGGGTCCATTCGAAAATTCGATCTTCAAAATCTGGCGGCAATGAAAACATAGAGAATGATAGTAGTTCACGGAGTCAGGAGGGACTCTTCCGTGAATCCGAGGACGTTCTAGTGACTTTCTTCAAGCAAATAGACAGCGAACTTGGTCTTGACTCTCCTTATGATAGTTTTTGTAGCGGTACAACTGCTGTAACCGTCCTTAAACAGGTAAATTTCATTACTCTCTTGAGCTTTATGGGTTCTAAAATAATACAGTCTGAAAAAAGTCTCAACACAGTTCATCAAAAAGGGATTGAAAGTTGTCTCGTCAAACGTTTTCAGGGTGACTGCTTGGTGATCGCCAACTTGGGAGATTCACGAGCCGTTCTTGGCACCCGTGGAAGCAAGAACAATCTCAAAGCTGTCCAACTCACGGTTGATCTGAAACCCTGTGTCCAACGTTAGTATCGTATCCTTCTTCAGCACACATTTTTTTTTTTTTTTAACCTTTAAACTCTAGACTAAATTACCTCAGTATTAAATTTTGAGGTGGGCATATAAAAAGTAAATCCCATGAAGAAGTTTGCCTTGCTTTAAGTTTCCGTAATTTTTAACAGGCGAAGCAGAGAGAATAGTGTCGTGCAAAGGAAGGGTGTTTGCTATGGAAGAGGAACCTGATGTGTATAGAGTGTGGATGCCTGATGATGATTGCCCGGGACTCGCAATGTCAAGGGCTTTTGGTGATTTCTGCCTCAAAGACTATGGACTTCTCTGCATTCCTGAGATCTTCTGCAGAAAAGTCAGTAGAGAAGACGAGTTTGTGATTCTAGCCACCGATGGGGTAAACAACTTCAACGAGTTTTTCAGTCTTCTTACAAATGTATTCAATGAAAACAGAGTGTCTTAGAAGGATTCTATGTGTGTTTTGATGAACAGATTTGGGATGTTTTGTCAAACGAAGAAGTGGTGAAGATTGTAGGTGCATGTAAGGACCGGTCAATGGCAGCTGAGACGTTGGTTCAGAGAGCCGCTCGGACATGGAGAACGAAGTTTCCAGCCTCTAAAGCTGATGACTGCGCGGTGGTGGTGCTGTACCTGAACCACCGGCCATACGGCCCATACCCAAGAGAAGGAAACGTGAGCCGAGCGATATCGACTATTTCTTGGAGATCAAGTAAGAGCAATAACGAGTGTTATGGAGTCGCACCGTTGTCGCCGTTGATTCTACCTCAAAGGGTTTCATAGTAGGGATATTGTTATTACTAATTGTTTAGTTAAAATTTGAACCTGTTGAGTGAGTCGATGATACTCAACATCAAGCTTTTATTTGTCTGTAAAATAAATTTGTAATCTATATTTTGTTCTATTAAGGCAATTGAAAAAAAAAAAAAAGGTAGGCTATACAACTGTAGAGAAAGAAAGTAATGATGGACTTGGGTCTTCTTTTTCGCAAGTCCAAATTTCAGCGCCTCAGTTTCTCAAGACGCATACATTTAGATAAAATTATATGCAAATACACTTATCCTAAATAGCTTTATTTTAAAACTAACAAAAAAAAGAAAGATGATGATTGAATAAAATCTCTTAACACAAAAGATGGTTTGTATTTTTGTTTGTTATATATCTAAACTTTATCACTAGTCGGTTTCTTGGATCATGCCCGGTCATCAATCGTGGGATGATTTGATTCTAAGGGAGTGAAGAAGACTCTACAAATCCATAAAACCGTTGAATGGTATAATATAGAGTATTTAGGTTCTTTTTTGTACTTAATGATCTTAACATTCTACAAAGTTAGTTAACCTCTAAACAAAAGAGACTACAAAATCCATAATAAAACCCTCGAGGCTCATTGGTGGACTGCAAGAACCGAAACAGAGAGCTCGAGATCTCTGGAGATGAGCAAATCTCCAACCTCTCCTAATTCCTTCATATGGCTCCATTCTGACAAACCTTCCAACATCAATAGATTCTCTTCGTGTCTTATCCCGACCATCATCAGATCGAAGTCGTCTCCTTCCTTCCTTAGCAACTCCATTAGATCCACCGCTTCCTCTATTCTTACCTATACAATTTCACAAAACACATTATGATAAGAGTTCATAAGAAAGAAAGAAAACCACTGTTTCCGTCTATAGACGAAACCAAACTGAAGAAAAGAATCCCGGCAAAAAAAAAAGGATCTTATTACCTCTCTGAAGATGATGTTTTTGTCGGAATTCTCTTTACGGAACACGTTTATGACTCTCATGTCGTGATTTCTCTCGACCATGTCTTGGAGCGGCGAGACGCCGTTCTGGTCCACGAGCCGGAAGACATGAAGCTCGACGCTTGGATGGTTTGATAAGCGTGTAGCATACGCAAGCATTTCGCGATCATCTGGCCCGCCTAAGAAGACAGCACAGATATTGATGTTAAGCTTTTTAATCGGCACGAACCTGAAATCTGGGAGTCTTCCTCGGTCTATGAAGAGCGCGACGGAGCACGGACAGTTTTGCAGGAGATTCTGACACAACTGCCTCTCCCACGACTCGATCCCGGCATCGAGAGTTAGGACCACAAGATCCGTCTCCTGGTCAAAGGAAATCGCGCACACGTCCTCGTGCATCGTCTTCCGCGGTGCCACCGCCGTGAAGCACTCTATCAATACGGTCTCCTGACGAGGCGCAAAAAAAAAAGAGAGACGAAAATCTTATTTTCCTGATCCACATGGCATGGCAGATGCAGATTATACGGTTCTTAAGGTTAGTCTGGTTTACCGGATTAGTCTTCTCGTAGTTGTGGAAGGCCTTAACGATCTGGTCTCTTCGGCTAGGCACGATGAAGGGACTTATCTCTTGCGTGTGATGGATAAGAAGAGGAAGGCTGTGGTTATTAAGCTCTTCTAGATTCACGGCGAAGACCGAGAGAGGAGATCCGATGACTGGACGAGAGAGTTCGACGAGGTCGAGCACCGGACGGACCGCCTCGCGTTGCCGGAAACAAGCGAGGATCCTCAACGGAGCCTCGGCTCGGCAGTGCTGAACCGTACGTCTCTTGTAAGGGTTGCGTTTGCTCATGGTTTGGTACACTTTCTTGACTATCACTATGAGAATTGTTGAATTTACCATTGCTGACATCACCATTGCTCCAAAAGATTTGGTTGATATTTTCTGCAGCCCTTGAACAAAAGTATGCATTGTCATCTATCTTTTCTTAATTATTATAACAAAAGATAGATCTATACTATTTATCAAAATAATAACAACGATTATATATACTGTATATATGTTACTCTTTTTTTTTATTGACCTAGAATCATGCATGTGGTCACCATATATGTTCCAACACATACGAAATAAAGAGTAAATGAAAAATTATTCACACGATATGATTGAACCTTGTAATTGAGGTTCTGTTTGTAGATTTGAACATCGTAAATTCCTTGGATATTGACGATAAACCCGACAAGAATCGCGTGCCAGAGTGGAACATTAAAGTAAAGGGAAGGCAAGGCAATAGCCACAATTTTGGAGAACCGGACCACGCCAAAAAGTAGCTCATAACGGATAACATCTCTCAAGGAAAACAGAGAGAGGTCGATATTGTAGCCAATCCCGATGATGTAGCAAGGCATCAGGACAGACCAGATAAAACAACCCATTTTTTCCGAAAGTCCTGTGCCTAGAGGCGGACGTTTTGGGGTGGCTAGACCCAAGACGACCGCACCAAAGAAGTAAGGTAAGCCCACAAATTCTGCCCAGATAGAGGAGACGAAAAGCAAGACACATATAACGGAGAGATATGAGGCCTTTAGAGAGTGTCCTTCTGGTGTTCTCTTCATCATCCACATCATTATTGGTCGGAAGACAAACACTATTCCCACTATCATTGCCAGCTGCATTAATTTTCGACTTTATATATAACACTAATTATGTATAGAGTATAAAAAAGGATTACTTATAAATAAACACACACAAAAATATATATATTAACGTGGTACCTGTGCGACGTACAAGAAATAGGCTCGACTTTTATCGGCTAAGTCAGCGTTAAGTTTAACAGCGATGTTAACCATGAAAATACACCAAGAGATGCAGTCATGAACCATCATGGAGGCAAGTGCTAACCTCCCTGGCTCAGTGTTCAAAATCTTTAGGCTCGACAACACTCCGTAGACCACCTGAAAGAACATCGTCGACTGCACGATCCCCACGTGGTGGAACTCCACGGGAGGGATCCCATCGGGCCCGCTTCCGAGCCTCTTGGAGATCAAGATGGCCGTGAATTGCCCCCACACGAAAGGTATGAGGAAAAGCAAGAAGCCGTTTATGACTGCTAACTTGCCTACTCTCTTTATCATCCTGGTGTCGACTTGACATGTTGTGATGTAGCAAATGAAGAGGAAACATATGGCCTCGTAGGATTCGATTATGTACATGCTTCTTGTGTAGAAAAATGTCGACATGTACTCTTTGTTACGTCCTATAACCGACGGTCCTAAGCAGATCCCAGCCTGCAAGCAGCATAATCATAATAGACGACTAAGGAATGTTTTTTGAGATTAGTCTGTCTATATTTTTCCCCGACCGTGAAAAATGCGATAACGCGAAAACGAGTAGATGTGTATACCAGGATCTGAGTGAGGAATGCAAATTTTCCGAAAGGCCGGAGAAGAAACTGAAAAAAGGCGGAAAATAAGGAGACGACAGATATCTGAAGGAGGAGAAGAGGAAGAGCGAACTTGATCGGATTCTCTCCACGCGCTATCCCCATCGAGCCTGCACCTAGCCATGGCTCGCATAGCCAATCTACTCCTCCGTAGTTATAAGTGCTGGTTACATTTTCCATTTTCTCCATCTAGGTGTTTCCCTAAAGAGTCAAGCCATAGAGAGAGAGAGAGAGGGGAGAGGGAGAGATTGTAAGAGCTCAAGAAGAAGAGATGAAGAAAGCATAACTTTATTCTTTATTTTCTTTTCTTTTCTTCTCTCTATATTTAGGGGTATAATTATTGATGTCGTCTATCCTCTTGTTCTTCATTTCTTGTGAGAGGTCATCCTACTTTTAAGGTTTCTATATTTGCGTATGTGTGGTCCAAGAATCTTGAGCATGATGAGATAATGATTATAGCTTGTGACTGATCGGCTCAAACATGTATATATGTGTATGTTGATGTAATCAAAGTTAAATTAGTAGTTATAATCCTCGTGATTTTTTTTCTTTTCTTTATCATGCATTATAAGGATTTGTTAATGGATGATGATATATCTACAACACTAATACTTAATTAATCGTTTGTCATGATTATACATTGATAATTATCGGTATGGATCGTTAACATATGAAACGCAACATTTCATTAACAGAGACGTCAATTAAACATGTTTTTGGCTTTCCACTTGTAGTAAACTCAAGGTTAATCTATGTACACTATTCATTAAGATTAAGTTTATGATAACTACACAAAATTGAAAATTTCTTTACAAAAATACAAGTCCAAAATTAAATAGGCGGAACTGATAAATGACGTTTTTCCTTATATTCTCTGACGGTTATAAAGTCAACACAAATTCCTTGGGAAAAACAACAACAAACAACTGTTTGCAATCTTATAAAAGAAACATGTATCTTTCCCAGCTCAACAACCTCTCTGTTAGCTCAGTTATTGATTAGCATTATGATGAATTCAGAAAAGAAAAAAAAACTGGATTATATAAGATGAACAACGTAGGGTGCAAATAGTAAAACACATCAATTTATTTCTCAAAAAAAAAAAGAAGAAGGCGATGAACATTAGTGTTGGAAACAGAACAGGAGATTTTGTATGTGAGCCATGGCTTGGATCAAACTCTGCCGGATTATTTAGAGGAGATGACCCGTTGAAGTATTCGACTCCTCTTCTTCTTCTTCTCATTTCTCTCGTCTCTTCTCTCTCTTCCTTCTTCCAAGCTCTTCTCCGTCCTCTCGCAAGCGCCGACTTTGTCCCTCAAATTCTGGTAATTAATCAGTTTTTTTTTTTTTGTTGTTCTCTCTATATTTAGGGGTATAATTAGTGCATGATTTCTTGTGATATGAAACAGGCTGGGATATTCTTAGGCCCCTCAGCTTTGGGTCAAAACATAGATTTAGTAAGAAAACTTTTCAACACAAGAAGCTTCTTCATAATCGAATCATTAGAGGCGATATCCTTCATGTTCATCTCATATATAAGCACAGCTCAAGTAGACATGGGAGTTATGAAGCGAGGAGGCAAGCTCGCAATCATCAATGGTTTCTCTCTTTTTCTATTTCCGTACGTGGTGGGCTCTATAGCAGGTACCGCCATCACGAGCAACATACGTGGAAGCGTGGCGAAAACTAAGCCCAAGCAGCTTCACGATGTGCTGACAAACGAATCTGCAGTGTATTTTCAAGTGGCCTATTCGGTTCTATCGAATCTCAAGATGCTAAACTCGGAGCCCGGTAGGTTAGCCCTCTCCTCCATAATGGTGTCAAACTGCTTCGGCTGGGGGTTTTTCCTCATTTTAATTACGTTCAGCAGTTTCTTGCAATACAAGTACTCCAAGATCACTCATCTGCCTACCTTCACAAAGGTATTAAGATCTATATCTTAGTTGATTATTCAACCTAGAAGCCGTTTTTAATTTATTTAAGACCTCGTTGTCTTAAACTCAAATATTTGCATTTATATACAAGTTAAATTTCTTTTTTCACATTGCTATTTCTTATTATCAAATATCAATTGAAAATTGTAAATGCAAATGTAATTTCTCCTCCATTTGCGTTTACAGTTTTCAAAATATGTATGTACTTTGATGAAAGAATATCAAAATATTGTTTGCATTTTTGTTGAAAAAAGAAACTCAATTTTGTAAACATTTAAACGTAAAAGTAAACCACAAACGCAGAATTTTCTTTAACCTTTATGCTTTCTTGCATATTCTTGATTGGCATTATAGAGTTACATGTATGTATAGATTTTTAATTGATTTACAAATGAGTAGGTACTACTGATCGTTGGTATAGTAGTTGTGTGCCGACCAATATTCAAATGGATAGTGAGAAGAACACCTGAAGGAAAGAAACTAAAGGCATCGCATCTATGCATCATTTGCATCATGTTGTGCACCACCACTTTCCTGTCCGAAACAGTAGGGTTTCCTTACTTAGTCGGACCTGTGGTTCTCGGTCTTGTCACTCCTAAGACGCCTCCTCTAGGTACTGGTCTCACCGACAAGATCGGTTGCTTCTGTTGGGCTGTTCTGATGCCGTGTTACGTCCTTGGAATCGGTAACAAAGTCGACTTCTTTGCGTTTAAACAACGAGACGTCATAATTTTGGAGCTGCTTTTCTTTACCGTCAGTGCTGCAAAGTTTGCATCCATCGTCCTACCATCGCTTTACTTCAAGGTTCCTTTATCACACGCCGTGATTGTCGGGTTCATCGTCTGCATACAAGGGATCTACGATGTCCAAATCTTCAAACAGTTGTTGAACTACAAGGTAATATTAATTTAGTAGATAGGGATATCCTCAACTCATTCATCTTTTTTTATTATTATTGGTTAATTCATTCATTGACATGATATCATAATTCGTAACACATAAAACCCAAATTTAACGGTTATGTGAACCAGGAAAATGAAAGAATATATTAAAGAGAGGCCATGCATGATAGAAGTATAGTTAAGCTTATAAACTGGGATTTAATCCAAAATAAATGAGAGGAGGTCACAAAATCTCACTTTTTCTTTTCTTTATTTGATTCCATGAATCTAGAATCTGAGCCGTTGAACCATCGATCGTAATCCGGCAGCATGCATATGCATAATAACGGTTTCTATCTCATATGAATAAAATAGTATTAGAATATTACTTATCTTAACAAAAATTGTGTTAAGGGATGCAGAATATAAGCCAGGAAGCATTTGGGATAATGGTGGTCTCTGCAATGGTTCACTCAATCATTTTTACGGCCATAGTCAAAAACCTCTACGGCTGGATGCAGCGGAAGCACATCACTTACCGGCGACAAACCGTTCAGCACTACGAACCAAACAACCCTATCAAGATCCTCACTTGTTACTACCACCTCGAAACCGTCCCTTCCATCCTCACCATCTTAGAGCTCTCTTCTTGTCCGTCCACCGCCTCTTCGCTCTCCGTCGTTTCCGTCAATCTCGAAGAGCTCCAGCACCATGACGTCCCTCTCCTTATTCAACACCAATCAGATCACAACGACGATCCATCAGCATCCGCCAACCGCCGAGATCAGGTCTCGAAAGCTTTCAAGAAATTCGAAAACGGACACGTTTCGCAGAAAAACGTTTCCGTCGAATGTTTCACCGCAGTTGCGCCGAGCAAGACGATGCATGAGGATGTCTGCGCGTTGGCCTTCGACAAAGAAACTGATCTCATTATCATCGGGATCGACGATGGGACAGCGGCAGAGAGACGGCTCTGCCGCAACGTTTTGACCGGTTCGCCGTGCTCTGTCGCGATTCTCTTTGACCAAGGACGGCTTCCAGATTTCAAGAACATGGGAACGACAATGAAGAACGGGTCGATGAGAATCAACGTCTGTGCGATATTCCTCGGAGGAGCAGACGACCGCGAGACGCTGGCGTTTGCTGTTAGGATGACGAACAACCCGTGCGTATATCTAGACGTTCTTAAACTCATTGACGGTGAAAAGGTCTCGCAGCTAAACGACGTTATAGAGAGAAGGCTCGATTTCAAAGCCATCGAAAAGTTCCGTAAAGACACCTTGGACAAACACAACGTCTCCTTACGAGAGGTTAAAAGCAAAACTTAATAAATCAGAATGTAAAATTTTCTCCCGTGTTTCAAATCCGGTTTAGTTTGACCGTTATGGTTTCTGGCTTTGTTGTTAGGTAAGGATAAAGGAAGCGAGCGATTTGGTGAACCTGCTGAGGGAAGAAGGGAACAGTTACGACCTAATGATGGTTGGAATCAGACACGAAAAGAGCTTCCAAGTGCTTCAAGGATTATCGGTATGGAGCGAGAACGAGGAGCTTGGAGAGATCGGAGATCTGCTCATCTCTAGAGATCTCAAGCTTGCTGCATCTGTTTTGGCCGTACAACAACAGCTCTCATCCGTCGCCCCCGAGGAAGTTTTGATGGCATAATGTTGTTTTCATAGTTTTTGTGCGAAGCTCCTTTCTTCATTTTAGAAACTATACACCGAGTTTTACAACAAAAGTCCCTTTTATTTGATTCTTGGGTTCGATTAGTCTTCATGGTCCCATATAGATCAGCCACACTACGGAATGGACCTTCGGTCGAAAATATCCTCACCGTCCATCACTCGTTTCTGCGTCGAGGTCAGAGAAGATCAAAAGTGAGAACATAGGACCAAAACAGAGTGAATAAGCTCCAATTTAGGCGGTATGGAGTTCAGCTCCAATTTCTATTTTAGTTGGTGTTTGGGCTCCAAACTCGCCCACCCCAAATTTTTTTTATGTTTCCCTGCTAAACCATATTCCTTTTGTTTCATAATTTAAATTGTTTTGGTTAAAAACACTAATATTAAGAAATTTAATTTTCCTCAAAAAATAGCATTTAATATATAAACTAAAAATAATATAGCCAATCATAAAAAAAATCTGCAGAATATAATTGGTCATACAGTATCCAACAAAAATAAAAATTGTATAAAAATGTGAAAACAACTTATATTTTGAAAAAAAAAAAAACATTTAAAATAACTTATATTATAACACAGAGAGTAATAAAGTTTTATTTTGCGGAAAAAACAGTTGTCATAAACTTCCTATCAAACAACCACTTAGTACAAAAGCAGAGATTAGTTTAAGTTGTTTTCTCTTTGTTTAATTTAACCTTTTTATTTGATTAGCATTTACAGACTACAGTTTTAATAATACTTTTACTGTTTGGCTTATGCATGTCCCATGTCCACATCTAATTCTATTTCTAACTTGAGCCTAAAAAGGGTAAAAGTGTAAAAGTAAAAAGGAAGAGGCATCTCCTTTTTCATTTGTTTGATAGTATTAGAATAGCTTTCACGGTTCACATTTGTGTAAAGATCTTTACACAGATACAATATGTTGTATATCAAAATTGTTTTTCTCAGTCTGTTCCTAGATACAGCATAAACTTTCAAATACAGCCAGTAACAATATTAAAAAAAAAAAAAGAAACCTACACCCAATCATATTCACCGACCTATTTAATATGAAATTTAACAACAACCATATATTTTCCTGAGACTAAAACAATATTTTATTAACAAAAAAACGCAAAACATGCTTTTCTATATTTATAGTTTAATAAAGCCATGATTTGACAACACATGCATCTTTGTAATTAGATATGGAGTCGATGTCCATTATTCACACAATAAATAAAAGTTGGGAAAAAAGGTTGTTGACTAGCCTTTGTAATTTTTGGAATTACTAAAAAGTAAAAACTGAAAAATGAATATTTAAAGAAAAAAGGAGTATGTTTAAAAAATTTCCCCAGTTTTAGCACTCAATTTGTGTCGCTTGTTTAGGTGCTCAGTTTCGTCGCTTCATCCTCTTTCCATCGGTCCATCACTAATGGCGCTCCATCTCCATCTTTAGCGCTCTCCCCGAGACCTCGTCTTCTTCGATTTCTCAACGCTCTGACCCAAGTAAGTCAAAGCCTTTTTGTGTCGATAAAGCTCGAATTCCAGTTTTGGTGTTCGATTCTCCGGCATTTAGGTTGTCTATTGCTTTTTCCTAGGGTTTTTATTTTATCCGGCACTGTTTGTGTCTTCTCCGAACACGATGTCAGCTAAGTCTACGTGTCGACTCCGATTTTTTCCGGAAATTCAGACGTCGGATTTTGATTTCCTTTAAACGTTTTCACGCATTTCGAGGATTTGATTTTTCTTGTGTAAATTTGAACTCTGCGCTTCTGTTTGAGGGTTATCTGTTGATCTCCGGTTGTGTTTTTGCTTGTTGGCTTTTTGGTTACATTTGCGTTTCGTGTTTTGAGTGAATGTCATCGTGCAAATTTCATCTTCGTGATTTTGTAATTTCACATCCCTCAAGCTGCCTGTTCATGCACACCATCTGTTTGAAGCTTTCCCTCCTTTTCAATTTGCGTCTACAAGGTTGGAACAATGGGACCCGCTTTAATAGTTGAATGAATCATTGACATTCTAATCTTTCGCCCAATGCATGACAGGATGGCTCAATGGAGGGGGAAATTTTCATGCAGAAACCTGACCAAAAGTCAACTAGGCGGTGTAGTATTTGGCTGCACCAAGAATACCATCAAAGAATGCATGTCAAAACAGTTGTTTGGTGAGTCTTCTTGAAAAGCTTATCCTGGGAGGGAAGCGTATTAGTTACTGTCTTTCTTCTAACTAATCTCCTAGGCTGGATAAATCTGTTTGTTTGCTCCCTTCTATGCTTGTTCACTGTTGTATGTTGATGCAATTTATTGTTTCTAAACTGTATTTCCACGATTTTAGTATCTATGATTCAATTTTCTATATGCAGTGTCTCATATTTTGTCTTTGATGATAGAAATTCTCTAGTTACTGGACGTAGTCTCACATCCCTACTCTTGTTTAGCATGCTGGCCGTATTGTTTCCATGTATTATGTATATGATTCCTGAATCCGCTAATTGATTTTTACAGGTCTACCCTATAACCACATTTCATACGTGCAGAAGATTGACGTAGGTTTGCCGTTGTTTCTTTTCAACTATTCTGATCGTAAACTTCATGGAATTTTTTATGCTGCTGGTCCTGGTCAGCTGAATATTGACCCCTATGGCTGGACCTCTAATGGTTCTGAGAGAACCTCATATCCTGCACAGGTACCAGACGGTGGTTTGCTCACCTTTCATAATATGTTTTCTTTGATGCATTGGATTACACATTGTTTTTCAGGTGGCTTGACACTTGCTAACCTTTTCAATATGCAGTATAAATTTCATGAAATATGTTATGGTCTTGTATGGGTTTTCAGGTTCAAATCACTGTTCGGCTACAGTGTGAACCCCTTTCTGAAGAAAAATTCAAACCTGCAATTGAAGATAATTACTACAGTTCTCACCATTTTTGGTTCGAGCTTGATCATTTACAGACAAACAAGTTGATGTGTCTGCTAACATCTTTTGCTGTGAAACTTAACCCACCCGTGAGTACATCACGAAATAGACAGCTTTTTCACTTTGCTCCGTCAAGTGAAATTAAAGAGAATAGTGATGAGGTTAAGCCTTCTAAAAATAAAACGGTGGATATCTTGGAGGTGTCACTCGGTTCTGGCAGGGAATCTGACTCCTCAGCTGCTGCTTCTCATCCTGATCTCTCTGAAAATCATCCAGACGTACAGAACTCCAAACAAAAGGATAAGGATTGTGTTCTTGAGAAACTGAAGGATCTCGCACTTAGTCATGAGCATCGAGATAGTCTAATGAAAACTGTTGACCAAGCCAACATTCCCACCTGCAAGAACTTGGACGGCAGAGACCCACTTGAAGAGGAAACGTGTTCAGAGGGGAAAGGGGATGGCAGTTCTCTCGTATCATCTCCTCGTCAAACTACAATAAGCCAGGTACTTTGGCATCTACATATTGTTGGGACTTATCCACACTAGGTCTCCAGTTATAATACTTGTGTTACTCTATGTGTAAATCTGCTAAAGTCAGCCCTTTTGCCTTTATTTCTTTGCAGAACCAATGATATACCAGAAACCTAGGTAGTTCTAGAGAACCCCCAACTCTCTCAACTACAATACCCAAATTCTAGTCAACCTAACGTCTGTTCACCCTTTCTATGTATACCCATCCAAGCTGTCAATCATTAACTGTGTAGAACTGTTTATATCAGCTATAATGTTGAAGGAATCGTTAAACAGAAACTGCTCCAAGTCAGCTCCTCATCCAACTTCTTATTCATGATCTACAGTTGATTGAGCATTTTCATTCCCTCATACAAGATTATCATTTCTCTTGGGCGTATCAAAATCAGTGGGATCATATTGCATTAATCTCTTTTGCAGTTGATGCATGAGGTGAAGGAACTCAGGGCATACGGGATGGAAAATTCAACCAAGATATGTTACTTGGAAGAGAAATTGGTAAGATTTTTGTTTAATGCAAGCTATTGTGGATTTTCACCCTTCCTTGTGGAACTCCGTTTGCACTTGTGAATGTTGGATATGACAAACATGCCCCAGTTGAAAGAAACTGGTGAACACATGCAATAGCCTGACATCAATGATATTCCACAGAACTATCATAGTCGGTGCGCTATAATCAGGTTTAGATGTGTAGAAAGTCATCATATCAGTAGAAGCTCTGTCATTTTAGTCTGGTGTTCCACTAGTAACCATTTGCTCCTTGTTATTGGAACCTGTAAGCTCAAAATTTGGTGGCGGAGAAACCATGACACTTTTACTTTTTGATTTTTTGGTGTTTCAGGATGAAGCACACAAGGAAATTCATAGATTGAGAGAGCGTTGCAAAATGCTGGAGTCCATGTCAGGTTCTTCAATCGCCAAAGCTGGTGGTAGTGATATTGAGATCCATTCACCAGATGATTCAAACTTAGATTCAACTGAGGCAATTCTTCTTTTGGGTGGATTTGATGGTTACTCTGCATCAGGGTTGTCATCAGTGCAATCATATTTTCCATCCAGGAATGTTGTAAAGGCTCATAGTTCAATGAGCTGTATCCGTTCAAATGCTTCAGTGGCAAAATTGGATGGTAAAATTTACATCTTTGGAGGTGATGACGGTGGCCATAGCTGGTACAACACAGGTAGGTCCTCTCTTTTCTTTCTCTTTTTTCTTAAAATGTGTTATCCATTAATGCATTAGAGCCTGTATACAATACATATATAATAAACCTTACAGATTTTCTTAACTATCTACCAAAAGAACTACAAAAACTGAATATGGGTAGCAAAAGCATATTACTGTGATTTTCAGCAAATTACTAAACGAAGTGGCTCAAAGATTTTCAGCGAATTACTGTGAAGTGAGGTGTATTGATGTCATGCACTTCACTTCAGCTGTGCATATTTTAGGATCAGTGTCTACCACTGCTCGCTTGTTTATCTTCCTAATTAAAAAAGCCTGACCTTTGATTTCTGTTTTGCCTCCTCTTTGTTATGTTGAAGCTGAATCATATAACGAGACTGATAGCCGGTGGAGCTTGTGCCCTCCCTTGAACGACCCAAAAGGAAGTTTAGGCGGAGCCACTTTGGATGGAAAAATATTTGCAATCGGAGGCGGGAATATTGAGGCATATTTTTCAGATGTTGAGATGCTTGATCCAGATATAGGGAGATGGATCAGAACAAGGTCAATGGAGCAGAAGGTAAATGTTCTTCTCTATCCGCATGACATATGGTGAAAGCCAATAGCCTGAAAAAATTGTCAATTATATTCCCAATGGCGCAAAATTTTGACAGAAGCTCACAGCTAAAGACATAACTTCCCAATGAAAATTCATGGTTAAAACTACTCTCTCTATTTCGCTGACTTGTACCACTCAAAGATAAACTTAGATATGTAGTTTTTGCTTTCACTCACCTATTGGCTGTTAGCCTTAGCGAGATGATACCTTGACCTTTTCTTCCGCGTTATTCTTTGGGTTATCACTGTTCTGTGATCTCAGAGATTTGCAGTTGCATCCTCGGAGCATAACGGTTCAATATATGCTGTCGGTGGTTTTGATGAGAAGGAGTACCTGAAGTAAGAACATTAAAGCCTTATCTTCTGTTTTCCTCCCTAATCTTAACACTGAAATGTGAAGCTAACAAGAACGATTTTATTGGAAACCCTCTCTCTCTCTTACTTTTTTACAGCACAGCTGAAAGGTTTGATCCTAGAGAGCACTCGTGGATGAGAATTGCATCGATGAAGTCAAGGAGAGGCTGCCATTCTCTTATTGTTTTGAACGAGAAACTGTAAGTTTCTTCCCCCCCCCCCCCCCATTAAATTTTTCATTTTTTAGTATTGATCACACGGAGAAAATGAGATGATCTATTAAACGATATATAGGCTCTACTGATTATAAAAGGTAATGTAAATTTTTGAATGATAGAACAAATGATCAAATAAAAAAAAGTAACTTGCAGCATTCACTCACTAGATAATTAGAATAATATTGTTTGCTAGTTTGCTAGTTAACATTAACTTTGTTTTGGAATATATAGCAATTTTCAGTATTTCTGTAGTATTTTTGCAAAATGCAAAGGTAAAACCTTCTGTTTGTTTACGTTGACAAAAAACAAAGAAATGTTGGTAAAGATGGTTAAGGTTGTCTTGGTTTGCAGATATGCGATTGGTGGGTTTGATGGATCGACAATGGTTCCGAGTGTTGAGATATATGATCCACGGACAGGGACATGGATAGCCGGAGAACCAATGAAGGAATCAAGAGGATATTCAGCAGCCGCAGTGGTTAAAGACTCCATATATGTCATCGGAGGATACAAGGGGGAAGGAGTAGACATCTTAGACACTGTACGATTAGTTCTGAACTTGAAATGAAACTAAAAAATAAATAAAATAAGAGTCACCATTTACATAATCAAATGTTGATCATGTGTGTGTGTGTGTGTTTATTACAGGTTGAGTGTTTCAAGGAAGGTGAAGGGTGGAAAAACGTGCCTTGTTCATCCATCGGTAGGCGTGGCTTTCTATCGGCAGTGCCTTTGTAAGTGAAAAACTTTGAAGCCTTTATTTTTGGTTAAGTCATTACTCTGGAGAGACGCAAAGCCATTCATAGGCCTTTCGGGGTAAAATTTTAAGCTGCAGTATTAGTGAAAACAGTGCGGTAAAAGTTTTGAGAATTAGAGAGTGATTTGTCTGAAGTAGAAGATTCGTTGATAATAAAACCAATTTAAAATAGAAAAAAAAAAAAAAAAGGGAAATCAAATAAGATACATGGAACGAGCAACGTAAAATGATAAAGATGGAGTTGTAAAAATTGGGCCTGAAAAAGCCTAAAGGATCGAAAAGTTGGGCTGAAGCGAATAATATAGGCTTTCGAGAACAAAAAGGGATTGAGAGAGTTGTCTGACACTTTTATCTAAAAGTTAGAGGGTAGAGAGCGAGAGCGAAACAAAAATGCCGTGCCTTAACATCTCCACCAACGTTAGCCTCGACGGCGTCGATTCCTCTTCCATTCTCTCCGAAGCTTCCTCCACCGTCGCCAAAATCATCGGCAAGCCTGAGAACGTAATCTCTCTCCATTTTACCTGTAATTCGTTTCATTCTTTTGAATTAAATCCAGTTTCCTGAGTATCTTGCTTTTTTCTTTTTAACGAATTCTTCATTTTCACTGAGGTTACGTTGTGTCCGAGCTTTTTGTTGTTCTTTTGCTTATCGTTTTTTTCTTCTCGAGTGGTTTTTTCTTTCTTTCTATAAATTGCAGAAAATTGAAACCCTAAGTAATTTTAGCTAGTGATTTGTGGCCCGTTGATCCGTCTTATTTTATTGGTTCACATCTCTCCGGACTCTGAGGCGAGGCTCTTGACTGTTTGTACAGTCTTGATGTTCATTTGGCTTGTAACAGCCTTTGTTAAAGGCTCAAACCTATTGCAATTTGGATTTGGGGTTCGTCTTTGTATTCTACTACGGTTGCTAGGCCCTTCCCTACCTTTTATCTCTTATTGCTGAAGTTAGTTTTCGACCCAAAAACATAAATGGATTGGTTTTTATATATATTTGTACATCGTTATTTGATTGCAATTTTTCATTGTAATTTTCAGTACGTGATGATTGTGTTGAAAGGCTCAGTGCCTATGGCATTTGGTGGAACCGAGGAGCCTGCAGCTTATGGTGAGCTAGTCTCTATCGGTGGCCTTAATCCGGATGTGAACAAGAAGCTAAGCGCTGCGGTTTCCGCTATTCTTGAGTCTAAGCTATCTGTGCCCAAGTCTCGATTCTTCCTCAAGTTTTACGACACCAAGGCAAGCAATTTCCCTCTCTGAAAACTTGTTTGATGCAGTAACATAACATAATCAAATGTGATGATGATTTCACGCATCCATGTCTCATTTTCATTGTTCGTTGTCTCTCTAGGCCAATCAAAGTCAAGAATATGCACAGTGTTTACACGCTTTACACCAGCACTACTAGGTCATGAATAGGGAACAAATACATCTTTTGTGTAAGTTCATCATAAGACAGACCTATAATCTTTACTCATAAAGAAGCCAAAATAAACAATTAGATCAATCGCAGAAACCATTTCGAGAACTCTATATCAGTTTTACACCCCACACTTTTTGTTTGTTTTGAGTTATTCGCGAGGTTTAGCTCCCCTAAATCCGTTTTATAACGCGTTTAGTGGGTCACTAAGCCCCCGAGCATTCATCATCTGGATTATTTATGCCCATAGCCATCCTGATATGTCATATCTACATTTCTTTTTCTCGTCTGGTTCTTCTTGCAGGGATCCTTCTTTGGTTGGAACGGGGCAACTTTCTAGTTCCATGGCATTGGCAGGTAAGAGATTAGTGTGTGATTGCCATGCAACTTATGATCTATTCTTATCGATCAAGTAACTTTGAACTATTTCCCGTTGTAAACATATCTAACGTTTGATGGAGTTGCCTTAAGAGAGAACATTTATGTATTATGATGCTACACTAGAGAAAACTATGGCTCTTTTCTACTCTCGTTAGATGGTTATATTTCAAAGATCAATGTTACAAATGATGATCTGATCATTTATCAATTTGGGTTAGGGTAAATTGGAGTCTGATAAATGTTAATTAGCATTGTCAAGTCTACTACTATGTAGTTATTTTTATATGATATCGTCTAGAAAATTGACGGAGTAATGTTACTTAAGGGGTTGGTTAATGGTTATTAATATTATTTTTCTGTAAAAGACACTTTCTAAATCCTATCCCTGGAAGATTTATGGTCAGAGGCTCTTTGCCAAGTAATCAAGAATAGTTGGTCTATCGAAATAGATTAAAAAAAATGTATCTCTCGAAATAGATTAATAAAAATGTATAAACTACCTTAATCGTAACGGTCCGTATTGTAAAAAAAAAAAAAAAAAAGAATACAGCCAAATGGTTACTTTAATCAAAATGAAGTTGAAAAACGTTCATATACAATTACGCGTTTTTGAAAAAAAGAAAAACGCGTAATTGTAAACCTATAAAAACGCGTAATTATACGTAAGTGTATGTAAGAAGAAAACGTCTGGATCTGTAACCTCAGCGATCAATCATCCCTCTCTCATGGTATCGTCAGATCCACATGTGCTTCCGGTTTCCACCGCCACTCAGCCCCCAATCGTAACCGATGTGGCCGAATCGCAAGCTCTAGCCGTCCGCGCATTAGTGAACCGCGTAACCGAAACGGCCCGTGATGGTCTATCCCGCGGCCGTCCATGGTCGGAGCTCCTCGATCGATCCGCCTTCACCAAGCCGGATTCGCTTTCCGAGGCAGCGACGCGATTCCGGAAGAACTCCTCTTACTTCAGGGTGAATTACGCCTGCATCGTATCTCTGATCCTCGGTTGCTCCCTTCTCGCCCAGCCATTCTCTCTCTTCCTCCTCCTATGCCTCGCCGCTTCTTGGCTCTTCCTCTACCTCCTTCGTCCATCCGATCGACCTCTCATCCTCTTCGGCCGTTCTTTCTCCGACCTCGAAACTCTTGGTGCCCTAATCCTCTCCACCATTGCCGTGATCTTCCTCACCAGCGTCGGATCTGTACTTTTATCCGCCCTCATGATCGGAGTAGCGACGGTCTGCGTCCATGGCGCCTTCAGAGCTCCCGATGATCTCTTCCTCGACGAGCAAGATCCTGCCGCCGTCGGATTCCTCTCATTCATCGGCGTCCCCACAACCTCCTCCGTACCCTCCACCTCCGCCGTGTAATAGCCCTGTTTAGAATCTGCTAGTTTTCTTTTTTGACGGTGGAGATTGTTTGTTAATGTCATTTCTCTGTGTTTGGAATGTAATTTCATTGAAGTCAACCGTTAAACAGATGTTTATAATATATCTATATATATATATATATATATATTGTTGTTTGATTGGAAAAACGACTTCCTCCGTTTAGCATTCGTGTCGTTTCTATCTCTATAAAACGCCATGCTTGGAACGCTACGGCGCTGCGTAGTTATATCACAGTGACGTCGTTGTTATGTAAAATAAAACAGCGTCTGATAAAGCAACCGTTTGGGTAGAATTAGAATCGAGCCCAAAGTTAAACCCACGCGTCTCATATTTTTGGCGCTTTTTCAACTTTCCCGCCTTTCCGAGTTTTTTTATTTTATTTGTGGGAGAATATGATATGCTTTTTGGGAAAATTGGAAAAAAAAAAAAACTCCCTCTTGTTGTTGTGGTAGATAGTAGATAGAAGAAAACTCTTAATCGGCAAGTTTATTGGTTGTTCGGCTTGAATCAGATAAACCAATCGAAAGGATTCTATACTGAAGAAATGTCGACGTGGCAGTTATTTCCCGATTCCAACGGCGATGGTTTCCGGTGGGAAGCCGCTGGCCGGATTCTTCAGTCTGACTCCGACTCTACTCCGACGCTCGAATCCCCAGCTCCTCTACCTTCCATGGCCGATCTCTTGCTTCAAGGTGCTTCTTCCTTTTCCCGTCGATTCGTTTTACATGAGATTAATTATTAATTGTTTGATGAAGGATGCTCCAAGCTTATTGAACGGGAGGAGGCGATGCCTGGAGAAATCCCAATGTTCAGGACTGGGCTGGGGAACTCTGTAGCTCTAAAAGAGTCTTCGATTGCCAGAGCCAAATCGATTTTAGCAGATGACAAAGTTGTTTATACAGGTTCCTTATTATCCTACATGAAGATTTTTTTTCAATACTCAAAAAGGAAATGTTTCGAGAAAACCTTTGATTTTCGTTTCATTTCCTGGGTGTTTAGGTGAATTGTTTCTGAATTCTCTTTAATTTTCTTACTGCTATTTCGATTTAACCAACGCTTTGTTAAGAGGTGTCTTTCATCTAAGAGGATTTCAGATCACCACCAAGAATGCCCTACTTAATGTTAGTGACATGGGTTTAGGGAAATCTTTGATTGTTCTTGGCTACACTTTAGATTTGCAGAACACAGGATGCTCAAATCTCCAAAAGAGACAAGTGGATACAGCTGCAACTTTGCCTATGTTCACGACGGCCTTAGGGAAATCTGTCCCACTGAAAGAGTCTTCAATTGCCAAAGCTATGTCTATTCTTGGGGGTGATTTGATTGACTCAGGTGTGTTGTTATCTCCTCTTCTTATCAGCTGGTAGTGAACAACTAATCAACACACCATCTTACTTTGTTAAGGAAAATGACACTTAGAAATGACATTTTTCTACAGTTAATATGTTACTAAGCTTCTATTTGATTGTGTAGACAACGTTCTTCCCAGGGAAAGTGAGTGGTTTGGTGATCCCACCACTCTTTTTCAGACAGCTTCTAACAAGAAGGTTAATGTAACTTCTGCCGGTCTGGCAAGAGCCAAGGCATTGTTAGGACTAAAAGAAGATGATTTGAATGGATTTAACCACGTGAACCGGTCGTCTTCTTCCCACCAGCAACATGGCTGGTCTGAGTTAAAAACTCATGAGGAGTTTGATGCTACAGCGGTTCAGCGTCATTCAGGAACTCCAGGACAATATGAGGGTCATGTATCTGGGAAGAGGTCAGAAATTTTAAATCCATCTTCAAAGGTGCCTCCAACAAAGTTTCAGACTGCTGGTGGAAAATCATTGTCAGTGTCAGTCGAGGCTTTGAAACGTGCAAGAAACCTTCTTGGAGACCCTGAGTTAGGGACTTTCTTTGATGATGTAGCAGTAGGTGATCAGTTTGTTACACCACAGAAAGATAAAAGGTTAGGTGATATTACTATAAACAATGGAAGTGCCAACACAGGTTATATTACATATGAAGGGAAGACAAGCCACAAGCATACGTCAAATAGTTTTATATCTCCTCTTCGGTCATCTTCAAAGCAATTTAGATCAGTCAAATTGGAGGACCTAGCTTCAGGGGGCAATCTGATCAAGAAATTTGATGCAGCTGTTGATGAGACAGGCTGTGCTCTAAATATTACTAAACTTGCTACACATGGACTATCATATGACAGGCCTTCAGCATCAGATATATCAATGAATAATTCCAAGGAAATCGGTTTCATTCCAAGAGCTAAACAATTTGGAAGGCCAGCTGACCAGCCGCTTGTCGATATTACAAATCGCAGTGATACAGCTTATGCAAACAATAAACAAAACAGTACCCAAAAGAAAAGACTGGGAAAGACACTCTCGGTTTCTCCTTTTAAAAGGCCAAGGAATTCCTCCTTTAAAACTCCTTTAAAGAAGAATGCTCAGCATGCTCCAAGTGGTGAGATATTCAGGAAACTTTATATGATTTTTTGTCAAACGGGTTCTTTTTGTGAACTTATTTGTTTGGCTCTCAGATTTATGATTTTCGGTGTCCTGTCTATTATCAGGTTTGTCTGTCGTATCTTGTGATACACTTTATTCAAAAAAGGTGCTTTTTACAAGATATCCAGAAAGGTCTCCAAGAGTATATATCAAGGATTATTTTGGGATGCATCCAACAGCCACGACCAAGGTAAATTCTTGTCCCTTTCACATGTTCCTTAGTTATATATACATCTTTTTTTTTTCATTCACTCAAACCACACTTACGGGATGGTTTTAGATGGATTATGTGCCAGACCATGTCAGAAGAATCAAATCAAGTAATGCAGGCAATTATGTATTCCGTGATGAGTCTTCCTCAAATGTGGTTGGAGCTGAAACTTTTCTTCAAATGTTGGCTGAGTGTGGTGCTTCCTTACAACAAGCATCTAGAAAGTAATTTATCAGTCCCTTGAAATGTTTTTAAGTTACCCATTTTATTTGCTATGACCATTCCATTGAATCTTGCATGTGATTCTTACTTTATTAGATATACAGGGAGCAATAATTTCTACACCTATTAACTATCTATCACTATATATGTGCACTAGGTGGGTTACTAATCACTACAGGTGGATAGTCTGGAAACTTGCATGCTACGAGACATACTACCCAGCCAAATGCAGAGGAAATTTTCTGACAATCACCAATGTTCTCGAGGAACTAAAATACAGGTTTCCCAATCGTTCAACACAGCTCATTGTTATTTGAGCTCATACGAAGTCTAACATGGTTAATCAACCTACATAGGTATGAGAGAGAGGTCAATCATGGTCATTGCTCTGCAATCAAGAGGATTCTGAGTGGTGATGCTCCAGCTTCTTCAATGATGGTGCTCTGCATATCAGCTATTAATCCAAAGACCGAAAATGACTCCCAGGAAACACATGGTTCTGATAGTGGCAGCAATATGAAAGTAGAACTCACTGATGGATGGTATGAAATTGTTATTGTTGTTTGGATACCTGTTTTCCTGTCTTCTTTCCTCATGATTTTTTTTTTTTTAAAATCATCACAGGTACTCGATGAAGGCTGCTCTGGATGTCATGCTGACAAAGCAGCTGAATGCTGGAAAATTGTTTGTTGGGCAGAAGCTTCGAGTTAGTAGTTATTTTCCTGCAAGGTTTAAATTTTTTCCTTAGCAATACATATTTTTGGTTAGATCACTGACTAACAGCATGCTTACGTTCTTACTTCTTATCTAAAGATCCTTGGGGCAGGACTTTCTGGCTGGGCTACCCCAACATCACCTCTTGAGGTTTATAGACTTTGAACTTTATTAGAGTTTCTGAAACCTTCACATGTTGGTTTCTTCATGGATTCATTCAACCGAACTTTCAGGCAGTCATTTCAAACACGATCTGTTTATTGTTGAATATTAATGGGACATACAGAGCTCACTGGGCGGACCGACTAGGATTCTGTAAGTAGCTTTGTGATGTGGACCTCTTTACATCCTCTGAGCTGCTTCTTTCTTAGTGGTTTTGTGCTTTCATGTTGTTTTCTTTATATTGACTGTCTTTTAATCTCTTCGTCAAGGTAAGGAAGTTGGTGTCCCTCTGGCCTTCAACTGTATCAAGTGCAATGGGGGTCCAGTGCCTAAAACATTAGCTGGAATCACACGAATATACCCTATTCTATACAAGGAAAGGTCAATATAAATGTGTGCCTATTAATGCAACTTGGTCCCCTGTATAGTTCTGGCAAAAACTTATATTTGCTTTTTATGTACAGGGTAGGTGAAAGGAAGTCAATAGTTCGATCAGAGAGAATGGAAAGTAGAATGATCCAGCGACATAACCAGAGGCAAGTTTCCATTATAACTGTAGAGGGCAATTTCAATAACATTTATGTGATAAATTTGGCACATGCATCTCTTGTCTAAGGAGTGTCATGCGTAACTCATCAAAGCTAGAAAGGTTCTGTTACATACAACAATATTAGGTTTGAAGTGGCTGGTTTTTGGGACATACAACCAATTTTTTTTATATAATAGAAAATCTTCTGGCCTTCTGATTATGGATGGGTTTCCCTATTTCTCTAGTCAACTGGCTTTTTGCTTAGCCAACACGAGCTAAAGATTTCAGTTCCTCTCATTCTTAACTGCCCTTTTTATTTCGGTTTGCCTTAGGCGCTCAGCTCTTGTTGAGGGTCTTATGTGTGAGTACCAGAGAGAAATAAATGGTGTCCACAGCCAGAATGACACTGATAGCGAAGAAGGAGCCAAGGTCTTTAAGCTGTTAGAGACGGCTGCTGAACCTGAACTCCTAATGGCAGAAATGAGTCTGGAGCAGTTGACATCTTTCACTACATATAAAGCAAAATTTGAGGTAGAACATTGTGTGTGTTTTCTTAATAGATCGTTTAGCGCTAAATTAATTAACTGTTTCAATCTAAACCTCAGGCAGCCAAGCAAATACAGATGGAAAAATCAGTGGCAAAAGCTCTGGAAGATGCTGGCTTAGGTGAAAGGGATGTAACCCCATTCATGAGGATTAGGCTTGTTGGATTGACGAGCTTAAATTATGAAGGCGAACAATATATAAAAGAAGGCATCGTAACAATCTGGAATCCCACAGAGAGACAGGTACATTGACACGCATATATCTGAATGATTCATGCACAATCTAAAGGAGGGCACTTTTTCTAATGGGTTATAAGTTTACGCGAACCTTTTTCCATATGAGCTTAGATTTAAGGGTGAGTTCTCCAATCATAAGCTTAGCTTGTCAGAGTTGCTGTGGACAGTTCATATCAGAAAATCGTCACCATCAATGTACATTACGAACATCATCCATTAGGTTGAGCAGTTCTTAAAAAACAAAAAAAATTGTCATTTTCTACTACTGTGACAGAGAACCGAGCTGGCAGAGGGGAAAATATACATAATGAAAGGGCTAGTACCAATGAACTCAGATTCAGAAATGCTTTACTTACATGCCAGAGGGTCTAGCTCAAGATGGCAGCCTTTGTCTCCAAAAGCTTCTGAAAGTTTTCAGTAAGTTGTTTTGTGGACTTTCTTTTGTAGGCATACCTGAATCTATCTCATCTATTTGCTGAATTTTCATGTGCTTCAGGCCGTTTTTCAACCCCCGTAAACTGATTTCTTTGTCAAATTTTGGTGAAATTCCTCTTTCAAGGTTAATTTCATTTCAAGCTTTTTTTATATATACAATCTTTACGGTGCCAAATTTACATTGCAAATCTAGACCCTAACGTATCTTATTGTTATTATTATGTTTGTAGTGAATTTGATATCGCTGCGTATGTTGTATATGTTGGAGATGCATACACGGATGTTCAGCAAAAGAAGCAGTGGGTTTTTGTGACAGATGGATCCACTCAACATTCACATTCACATTCAGGGGAAACCTCAAATAGTCTTCTTGCTATAAGCTTCAGCATCCCATCCATGGATGACTTACCCACTCCCTACATCAGCCATAACCTTGTCGGATCCGTGGTATGTACAAATTCAAATCTTGTCTATTTTTACAGGTGAAACACTGAGAGACACAAATGTTGTGTGTTCTTCTTTGGCAGGTAGGATTCTGCAACCTAATTAAAAGAGCAAAGGATGCGAAAAACGAAATGTGGGTTGGGGAGGCAACAGAGAACTCAGTCTACTTCATAAACGCAGAAGCTGCTTACTCCTCTCACCTTAAAACCAGCAGTGCCCATATCCAAACATGGGCTAAGCGCTCTTCGTCCTACTCCGTTCGTTCTCTTCATCTCGTTTCGGTTCATAATGTTTGGTATTTTCGGATTAATTACTCTTGTTGTTTTGCTTTATTTTCAGGTCATCCGTGAACTTCGGCAGAGAGTTCTATTTATAATCGGTGCTTGTAAATCACCATCATGCTCAAGGTGAATTACACATCTCTTCACAACTTTTTTTCTTCATAAGTCTAAGCTGTTAGTCTAACCCCTGCTGATTGCTTAATGTATCTATTAATAACATTTTGCTACATTATTTTCGTATTAATAAACAATCTATGCATAGTATATTACGTCTAGGAAAATTATCTCGGATATGTAATGATCTGATTTTTCCCTTAATAAATCAAAAGACAGAAACGATATTGCAAGACAGGATTTCAAGTTCTGAATGTTTCACAATTCTTTAGCAAAAAAGTTTCACAATTCTTGAAAATACCATCTCCTGGTCGGGGAGATGTTTGTATGGGTTTCGATAGAACAGATGAATTGCAATCAATGATCTTTTAAGAATTTATTGGAGTTTCATCAAAAATATGATAGACAAGCAAGAATATTAAGTCATAGACAAAGATAAAAGAGAAAATAAACAGATTTGATAAACTGTTGAGTGTGTAAGTTTTACCTACGAAAAGTAGTATTGTCACTTTTTCAGTTATTTCGTTATACCTAAACATTTCTAATGTATTGGTTGTATTTGTATGTCTTATTGATTACTATGGAATCTTTGTTTTAAGTTAATGAAGTATGTCGTTAATAGAAAAGAAAGGGAAAAAAAAGAGCATTCTTGAAAAAACTAATCTACTGCATTTCCTTCATTAGAAAAATATCAAATTATAGTTTTAAAATTAATAAATGTTGTGTCTGGTTATAGTTTTTAGAATTAATAAATGTTGTGTTCTCATTTGATAATTAACAAGTTCACATGACTCATTTAGGATTTTTGATGATTCCATAATTTGGGTGTTGGGGCTTTAGATGAGAGATTTTAGGCCCAACTAACGGAAGCCCAACGAAGGACGTAAATGGGCCTAACTATAAAGTGAGAGATCACCTCGTACGGAACATCTAAAACGTCAAGGGTAATCTGACCCTTTGAGCTTTAAAAAAGAGAGAGAGAGAGAGAGAGTTTTGGTTTTTCGTTCTTCCGAATGTGAGTGGAGTTGTTTTGTCAGACGAAGAACTCCAACGGCAGAATTTTCACCCAAAATCAAAAATGAAATGAAATGAAATGATTTGGTGGCAAAAAGGATTTAATTTTCACAAAAAATGGAAAAGCAACAGATTCCAGACATCAGGGACTCCCGGTACACACCAATGCGTACAATCCGAATACGACGCCGGTTTATTCAACCGGTCTTGGTTTAGAGGTTCCCAGAATTTGCGGTACACCGAGGGATGACCATCTTTACGATACTCAGACAACTGAGTAATGTTGACAACTTGAACCTTTGGCCCCAATCTCTTCAAAACTCTCTCCACCATTCTCATTGTCGGAATATCCGACCCACTTCCCCAATAACTCTCTTCCTCTATCGGTTTTTTCTCCCCGTAGCAGTTTCCTTGGCTTCCCGGGTTCCATTCTCGGCTCCTGATCCGTTAAAACAGCTCGCAATCAAAATTTGATTCATAGAGAATATCAGGGATAATAATAAGTATTGATTGTTACCATTGATGTGTAGGAGACATTGTAACGAAGAAAACCCGCTTTGTGTTGGGATTGACATTTCTAGCAATCCAATCAGCCCAAGCATTCATCGCCATTTCCATTCCCTCGGCGCCCTTCACTTCCTCGCATGACCCCTTCTCTTCGCTGCTCCATCTTTAGCTCGAATACGCAGTTAAGAGTAGCTTGATTACCAAATATTTTTGGTTTTGCAAATGAAGAAAATGATTACACTTACCGGATCTTGACAGGGTCTTGCCTCCACCATAAGTATGTGTTGAAGATTAAGATATCAGCATGTTGCCACTTTGATGCATGTTTGAGAACTGAATCTGGTCGGATAATCCGTTCTCCCAATCTGTGATTAACAGGGTCATCAGAATTTGATTCCACCAGCAACGGAGCCCAGAGAAATTCCACCGTGGCATTGTAATCCTGACAGGTACATACACCAGAGTAATAATAAATCACACCAATAACCGGAGCAGAGAGGCAATAAAAGTCTAAGTCGATGTCTTGAATATTACCTCTGCCCTGAAAGTGGTGAGCGGAGCGTTAGGGGACATGGATTGCTTCTCACGTGGGATTACAGACTGTAACAGACAAACCATTGATATCCATTGGCCTCTGTTTAATGAGTCTCCAACGAACATCAATCTCTTTCCCCTAAGCTTCTCCCACATTTCTGTCACATTCCACCTACCAACAGAAAAGCAGCCAGATGATCTCGATTTTGATATCTTCTTGTACCATTCTTTGCAAACAATAGTAGCATCCCTAGAATTGGATTAGTTTGTTTACACATAAAGAAAAGTCTTGATATCAAGCTATTGGCCGTCATGGTTTTCATTCAAAATCACTTAAGCTGACTTAACCCACAATTCTTATACACAAAACTAACCAAAAATAGCAAAACAACCTAACAAGAAGCAGCAGCAGCAGCAAAAGTAAGATTACCTCTTCAAGTCGCAGGCATGAGGTTGCCATCTCCAATGTTGATATCCCAAATCTGGCCTCCCATGCTTCTGACAAGCCAACTGGTCAGACATGTAGGGACACTCAGATTCCTTGTGTAAAGGGTATGATGAATTGTCAAAGACCCATTTCCCAGAGAACACATCACATTTCTCCTCCTGTGCAACAATCTCAGATCCTTGACCCGGCGGGTCAACCCATCCGATTTTCTTCCCACTGTACTCATTCGTCGAGTTGCATCGGCTGAATCTATCCAAAACCTCTGCAATTTTTTGTTTTCATTTCCCAATTTGTAAGTTCGTTGGTGTTATTGGGATCAGTGGAAACGCATCATGCTTACACATTAGCAGAGAAACTAGTACGAATCAGTTCTCAAATAAATGGAACGGAAGGATCAGTACCGTGCTTATTCCAAGGAACATTGGGCTGGACGAAAGTGAAGGTGGAAGCATCTGGGAGATTTTGCTGGCGATTAGTGTGGTGGTGGTGGATCTGCTGAATGCTACGCTCGTTGTAGAGAATCATAAAGATGACTAGGAGCATAAAGAGAATAGCCGCCAATGGAAGACGACTCTTCTTTCTGCTCCATCTCTGTGACATCCCAGACTTGTGTTGAAATCTCCTTCTTCTCCAAAGCTTTCTTCACCTTCGTTGTGACCTTTGGAGCTACGATCCAGTAACGGCAGAGATGAATATATATTCCCCAATTTGGTTTTGGTTCGAACGTCGAGGTCGAGCTGTGTCTTTGATGGATTGAAACAAAATTATTAAAAAGAAACAAAAAACTGAATTTCATTGGAGCATCTTTTGCAGAAAAATGGACGACTCTTATGGGATGTGATGTAAACGCGCGAGTGAGAGTTATGCACATTGCCTGCTAATTACTTTTTGATTTTAGGCTTATTATAGTTTTTGTTTTTAGGCTTAGTATCATATATTTTTTTCTTTGGGCCAAAATACTTAGTATCATATATTAAAGGAAATACTAGTCATTAATGTACAACTTCTTATACCAGATATATATATATATATATTTATTGATCGTCTCTTGAGATTAATCCTAACAGTAACTCAAGATGGTTATCAACATCTTACGCTTTTTTTTTTGATATACTCCCACTTTAAGGATCTTCTGATATATGTTTACTGGAAAATTGGTTTTTTTATACGTGAAGTTTTCAAACATTTTATTATTATACCGAATTTTTCTCCGGTGCTAAATCATACGTTAAGTTTTTAATATTTTAAATTTCATACTTAAATTTTAATTTTGTGCTAAAACATACATTAGACAAAACGGTGTTAACAAGCCGTCAAGTCGTGTCTATGTGGCTGACACGTATGAAACGACGTCGTCTAGGTCGTCAAAAATCTGATTCAATTTATCCCACAAAACGACGTCTTTTTGTCCCTCTCTTTTCTTCAACCTCTCGAGCCTACTCTCGACTCACACAGAAACAATTTGGGGATTTCGAAACGTTCACATTTTCATGGTTTTCGAGATTTTGTAATGTTATTTATCAAGTTTGAGTTTGAATTCAAGTGTGAGTTTGATTTTAAGAGGTTAATATAAGGTCGAAAGCCAATTTTCCAAAATCATAGACATTAACGACCCCAAACCAAGTAGCAAACAACTAAAACTAAAGGCAAAACAATGTCATTCCAAAAGACCTACAACCGAAGCCAAAACAATGGTTTTGAAAAACTAGAGTTTAAAAAAAAAAAAAAAAAACAGTCTCCATGACTCCAAAACACCACGACCAAAAACAATGGCTTTGAAAAAATAGACTTCCATCCGGAAAAAACAGACTCCAAAACATCACGCTCTTCTCCACGACCACCTCCTAAACACCTAAACCCCTGCAAATCCATCAGAAAAAAACATACTATAAGAAGCAAAACCAATGTTTTAATACAAACAAAAGACATATTATAAACACCACCTTTAATCAAAATGTTCATTTTTGTGATGGCTGGGTTTGGCTTTGGCTTGGTCCTTCACCAGACTCAATAACATCCGCATTACGTTTTGGCTTTGGCTTTGGAACGTACACAGTGACCGGACACCTTCTGATGTTATGTCCTACAGAACCACAGCCTCCACAATGAACAGTTCTTCCTTCTCTAGTAACCTTGATGATCTTCGGAGGAAGCTCTTGTACTTCCTTCCCCTTATTCTTCTTCTTTGGAGATTCATTCTTTCCTTTTATTCTTTTCTGCTTCTTTGTGGGACCGTGAGACTCTTCTCTCGATGGTGGCTGAATCCTTGTTTCACCGGATCTCCTCCAAAGATCAATCCCATTAACTGCCCGAATCGGATCCTTGTATTGGTTTCTCCATTTAGATGTCAAATACCAGGCGGATACATAATCTTGCGGATAAAGCTTCTTATACAAAAGCACTCGCAATACATGGCGGCAAGGAATTCATGTCATATTCCACCGCCTACATGCACAAGTCTTTGCAATCATGTCAACCGTAAAAGAAATGTTGTTTTCCCTCACCTCATACTCGCCATTTCCACTCGGAATTACTCGATAATATTTCTGATGCTTCTCTTCTTCCTTGATAGTCAATGCCACTTTTAAACTGTATTTTCCTTGATGCTTGAGAGCTTTCTTCTTTCTTACATCCATACGGATCATAGCTTGTCGTCTTATTGTCTCCAACATCTCTACTAGTGGCATCTCCCAAGCTTTGTTAATAGAGTTGTTGTAAGACTCAGAGAAGTTGTTAAAGACATCTTCACACACTGCTGTGCAACTGAAGAAAGCACGGCTACAATTACGGGGATTCCTCTTCATCATTTCTTCGTACACACCAAAGTCAAAGTTCTTGAACTACTCAATTGCTTTGTCATACTCACCAACATTAAAACTCTTTGCCACTGCCCAAAACAACGCTTTAGGCAACTCTTTGCCTGGATATATTCTTCTCAGGTTTCCGTAGATGTGGCGTGCGCACATCCGATGTTCCACTTTAGGCAATTCTTGGTCAACAACATTTATCAAACCCTAAAAAAAAAACATTATACGTACAAGAAGCAAAACCATAGTCTAATACGACCACGAGTGCCACACAATAAATTATACCAAACATATTATAAACAGAAACATATCTCAAGAAGAATAATTAACTTACTTTCTTCCTATCAGAGATAATAGTGAACCCATTACCATCTTCAAGTTTTAAATCATGTTTTAGCTTCTTAATAAACCAGAGCCAACTGTCTGTGTTTTCCTTTTTCACAATAGCCCAGGCGACATGAAAGAATTGGTTATTGGCATCGCGTCCTACAGCTGCCAATAGTTGGTCGTCAACATTGTTTTTCAAGAAACATCAATCCATCTAATCCAATAATTGGGCGACAATGAGCAAGCCATGTTTTCCGAAGTACTGCAAAGCACACATAGAACCTGTCAAATGTCTCTTTTCCCTCAGCATTTTTCACGGTCCCTACCTCCACGGTAGACTCTGGATTAGAGCTTCAAAAAAAAAAAAAAATCAAAGTTAGATTAAGAGAATGTTAAAAACTGAATATTCGTAAACATTTAGAGATATTTAACTTACTCAATCAAAGCCAGCTGATAGTCTTTTAATCTCGCAAACTGTTCATCATGTTCGTCTTGAATAATATCTAAAGCTTTTCTCTTAACTTTTCTACATTGGTCATTTGAGACAGCAATGTTGTATTTATCCTCAAATGCATCTTGCATTGCCGAAGGCTTATAAGTAGGATCTTTCTTAATGTCATTCAAAAACAATCTAGCAATGATCCCATCCTTGATTACCTTGCTATACCCGTCCTTCATACATGTATGTTCATCGTCGAAAGTCTTAATCATGTACCTTTTTATTGGTTTGTCATACGCGCAGGAGATTCTGAAATTACAATCACCACCAATTGAACACTTCACTTGACACTGTTCAGATCCCCACTTTGTGAACTTGACATTGTATCCTTCTTTAAGAACATAATCAATCACAGCTTCCTTGAATTCATATATGCTTTCGAAGACTTGACCCAATCTAAGATCTCCACTTCCTTTTTTGTAGCCTACATATCGTCTTCCACCATCACCATCCTCACAATCCTTTTGAGGAGTATACTCGGAATTATCATGCTCTTTCTCTTCTTCCTCAGCTATAGCTTCTTCCTCAAGCCTTTCATCATCACCATTATTTTTATCATGCTCTTCTTCCTTAGCTACGGGTTCTTCCATATGAATTTCATCATGAACAACGGCTCTAATTTCAGCACCATCAACTTCGTTTTGATTAACAACACCAGCAACTCTATCAACGACAACTTCACGCTCCATGAAAACATCGGCTGCTTTTGTCCAAAACACAGCATCACAAATTCTCTGAAAAGTTGCATTTCCATTACAAAGCAACTCCAGCTCCGTAAGATCCTCGAAAGAAAGTTTGTACCAGATCCTTTGTCCGTGCAAAGAAATGTTCAACGCATCCATCAAGTTAGTAAACATGGCTTGCAGAGAGCTTATAAGTGTGTGAACCTCTCCTCCAACATATGTCGTCCTGTTATCCTCTGAAATTTCGACCTTCCGTTGTAATAGACTTGAAACATTGCATCGTCAGAACTATAACAACAAAAAAAACCAGAATTTCAGAATCTGACATTTTATAAAAACACTTGTCTACGTGATATTATATTGTTTTCCATTACAAATAAGTACACCCTAAACCGATCTCATCCAAGCCATACATATAAAACATTATCAATCAAATTTTAAACCCTAATCTCTACAAATATTGAATGAAAAAGCCCTAATTTAGAGTTTACCTCATGTCTCCAAAGTCTGAAGGGATGATATGCAAACTCTTACACCACGTCTTCTGGTTGTTCTTATTTAAGTTTAATTTTACCAAAACGATGTAGTTTCAATTCCCAGAGCACAAACGACGTCGTTTTGTGGGATAAATCGAATCAGATTTTTGACGACCTAGACGACGTCGTTTCATACGTGTCAGCCACGTAGACACGACTTGACGGCTTGTTAACACCGTTTAGTCTAACGTATGTTTTAACACAAAATTAAAGTTTAAGTATGAAATTTGAAATATTAAGAACTTAATGTATGTTCTAGCACCGGAGACAAATTCTGGTATATCAATAACATCTTTGAATACTTCAGGTCTGAAAAAAAACAATTTTCCATATGTTTACAGCAAAAACAATACAATTTCTATCCAAAATTCAACTGAGATCTAGAACTGTGTATTATAAATACAATTATTTAAGACCAAAGCATTGAGCACACGATCGAATAATATTTGTTTTTGGTTTGCACAAAGTACAATCATGATATGTGATACAAAAGCAGAAGAGTGGGATTCCGAAGAAATAAATGCTCATGCAGTATTGAAGTCATCATATTGTCTTCATCAAAATCACGAATGCATAGTCACAGCTTTCAAATAAAAAACCGATCATATGCAAAAGAAAAGAGCTTGAAACTTTACAAGTTAAAGAATCAAATAAAGAGAATAGTATAGGATGGAGTTAGAATTTATCGGCTCGAACGCCGTCTCTTAGAATCTCATAAGCATCTCGGTTTCTGCTTTTCTTCATCCCTGCAGTGAAATAGACCTTTGAGGAATCTGCGGAGATGCTACTGACTTTAACCCAAATCATAACTTTTGTCTTGATTCCTTCCACATCAGCTAGCTTTCCTTTCTCGAGATATCCAGTTACGGTTGTGGTGAATTTCAAGACCGACGAGTCTTTGTAGCCAACTTCGCAGACTGATGGGATCAACACGGTTAGTTTCTTTGTCTGTTCATCGAACTCGTAGTTTGTAGCATCGCGTGGGAAGATTCCCACTGGCAGATCAAACTCTTTTAGTAACTCAGGCAACGGCTTCTGCATTGTTCCTTAATTTGAAGCGCCAAGATAAAGAAACGTGTGTTGGTTATAATTCTACAATTTTTTTGTAATCTGCGGATGGATATGTAATGGAATGTCAAGACTAAAGATACCTTTGATTTTGTTGACCAACCATTTTGTTCCTCCTTCGATGCTCGTTGAGAGCGACTAGACAAAAAAAAAACAAGAATGTCAAAGTAAGATTCGAGATCATATATAATTGTGTATTCAACCACATAGTAAACCAAAGAGTTATAAATTGATGAGCATGGCCCTTTGTCACATCATCAACAAAAAACATCTTGGAAACGAAAATGCAAAATGAGAATCGCACAAGCACATGCAATTCCTAACCGTCGACTTTTTTCTTTTATTTTTCCGACAACTAGAGAAAGATTCTACTCAATCAAACAAAATATCAGCGTTGGCTCATCATAGATGTTCTTCCTCATGTGGCGTGAGATCTAGCTAGTAATGCCCACGAATGACCTCTCAGCATTCGGATACCAAAATTACGACAAAACTCCAGAGGAAATGCAGAGATCATATACGAAAACTCGAGGTGATTATCATCGTCCATCAGGAATAAAGAACACATACACAATTAGATTAAAAAAAAGGCACCACAAAAAATCAAAATCCGATCAAGATATATAAAGATATACTAGAGAATAGGGATCCGCAAAAGAAAAAAAAAAACCCCTAATTCTAATTGTAGAGGGAGGAGGAGACGTACGTTGATATCGCCGCCGACGGAGTCAAACTGCTTGTTCGCCTTCTGGCCTAACCAGTAGGATCCAACCTTGTTGAAGATCTGATCCATTCTATCTCTCAAGAAAGAGATATTTCTTTTTCAGACAAGACTTTTAGGCCAGGAACAACGAGAGTCTCGCACCGTTGGGTTCGTTATTGTGCAAACTATTCCAGCAACCCAATAGTTATTTGACACGTGGCTATTAAATAACTCGCCTATGTTTATCGAAACTGCATATATACAGAAACAAAAAAAAGAACAGTAGTTGCCTATCACTCCTTTGCCTTGGGACTGCATCAGGTTTCCAGATTGTCAACGAATCGATGTCTTCTTTCTCTTGAAATTTTGCATTATGTCTTCTTCCATTTCTCCATTATTATTAGTATTGGTTTTATAACGCTGGATTCTTTTTAAAAACAATAAGCAAATTAAAGGCTTACATTTTTTTTTTGTAAAACATAAAGGCTCACAATAGATAAATATATATTAGTCTACCCCAAAAAATAAAAATAACATCAATATAAAGAAATAAACACAGAAGAAAGATATTTATTGTTTTTAAACAAAATCATTAATCTGATGAAAAATGACCACAACACAAATTGGAACCTTATGACACACAACATATTCATAAAAGGCTGCAACTAATCCTTTTTTACACTATCAGAACAAAATTAATTTATTACTGTATAAAATCACCCTTTTTGTCGGGAAAAAGAAAAAAAAACACTTTAAAATTGAAAATTTAAGATTTGATCCATTAAATAGTTGTTTTCTGTATTAAATGGGGGTTTTTAGACGAACATCAGCTCTATTTGTAGCTAATGTTGAAAATATTAAAATTCCAACACTTTATAGCCTACCTTCTCTATGTGCATGACAGAGTAATACGAATCTGATCAAATCTGGGAAATATCAAGCCAAGAAAAGTAACCAAACCTAACTCCACCTTTTTAAAGCTTATAATAACATTAAAGCTTATTAACCCTTGATAGTTGATATTAATTTTTTTTTTTTTTTCTCTTTGACATCTGATGTGTTATTGAAGATTCAATAAAGATTCTAAGAGTCGGATCGAGTTTTTAGTCTCCTTGGCATGGCAGTGATAGATCTAGTTTATGTTCTCTGGTATAGTGTTGGTTCTGCTATTATTTCTGATGGGTTGTTGTCTTTGAGTTCGCGGCTCTATTCTTTTGAAATATTTATGGCGTCTACAGATTTTATGGAAAGGATCTTGGAATTATCTCTGTTCAGAGTTTCAATTTTAGAACTTCATATTTATAATTTTTAATCCTTGTGTATTGTTTTTTTAGACTTTAATTCCATGTTTGTTTTCTTTGTCTTTTGGCTTACTTTTCCTCTTTTGGGCTTTGTCTCCGGCTTTCTTCTTCTTTTGGGTTTTGTTTTCATTGAACGTTTGACTCCGGTGTTATACTTTTATGGGAGAACGACGTATTTCCACCTCAAGTTTATGATATAGTTGTAAATCCACCTGAAGTTTGGACCTCGACACAAATCTCCCTAATTAGAAAGTTTCAGACGTATTTCCCCCCTATTTGAAAGTTTCAGACGTATTTACACACATGATAGAAATTCGAAACGTAAAACCACCCAGACCATGATTTATATCGGTTTACTGTTTACCGAATGATATTTAACCATTTAAAATCAGAACTAAACCGGTTTATTGACCCAATTAAAAAAATAAACCATATTTGACCCGATTAAAACGACCCAACCCAACTCTAAAAAAAAAACCGATTAACCCAAATAATCCCCACCCACCCGATTAAAATCCCTAAAATCCCTAAAATTAAAAATCATCAAAGCTAAAAATCTCCAAATCGACGATGATCTCCTTAGATCATCTTCGTCTACCTTTGCTCTCCAAATCGACAAAGGTGAGAAATTGCGGGCATGGGCTTCACTGTCTCTTGCTGTGATGGAAGAGAATTTCAAAACATGGGTTGACGACGGAGACGGCATCGGAGAAGGAGAGGTTAGAATTGAAGTGTTTGATGAGGAGATAAACGGCGGAAGAGGATCAGAAGGTGATCGGAGATCAACGTCTCCCTCTTGACGACGTCTGCTCGATTATGACGCCATTAGCTACTGCTCCGCTGTTGTTTGCCATGGAGGGTCTGCCGAATTAGGGTTCGCCATGGCGGAAGCTTGATGTTGTTGTTGCTGGTGTCGGACGAAGAGTGTAGCTGGTTGATGCTGCTGTGTACACATGCAACATATCCGGCGGAGCTCCGGCGGCAAAGCTCCATACTTGTCTGAAATCAGGCCTTGCGGGAACCGCCCAAAAGCCACCACCTGAACCACCACCGGAACCGCCCAAAAGCCACCACTTGAAGCCCCCATTGTGGGTCCCACTGTTAATCCTTCTCCGCCGCCGGATTCTCCCTCCTCCGCTCTCACGACGCGCTTTCTGAGAGTGAAGAGTGAAGAGTGAAGAAGTGGAGAGTGAAGCGGTGGAGAAACTCGCCGGAGTTGTGCCCGTCCCTGTGGCAGCTATGATAGAAGGCTGTGTCTTCTACGGGAATAGATCCGGCGGTCGATAGGAGGAGAAAGTCTGGGTCTTCGTGACAGAAGGAAACAACAAGGGACGGCGTCACCGACGGCAGTGGTCACTGATTAGCAATAAATCCCCAAGTTCTCTTTGTATAATTGCTCATGCCGATACATGTTTTCTGGGTCGATGTTGATTTGCGGGAAAATATGGGTTTTTAGACAATATTTTGTTGATCATGTAAGGAAAAATTAGCTTCTGAAACTCTCTTGTGCGTAGCCAATTGAATTGAATATCGTGTGCCAAAATAAGAGAATTACATATTTGATACTCCTCTACATGTTTTATATGTTTAATCCCTGAGAGTTGTGCAGATTTTGATTTCATCAGTTATCACTTGAATATTCTTTCAACAATGGTGTAAATTAATTCATTTTTCACTTCAAATAATTTTTTTTTTCACTTTTCCGATAATTCAAGATCACGGGAAATCATGAAATTTTTGGATTTTTTTTTTCAACGAACCGGGTGAAGAAGAAAATAGAGTCGGGTCGGGTCATAACTGATTGGATTGGGTTTTGTTCGGTTTAGGATTAGGTTTAGTCGGTTTGTAAACAATAACCAATAAAACCAACGATTATGGGTAAATAGGTTTTAATGTTTCAGATTGGAGGGAAATACATCTGAAACTTTCTAATTAAGAGGATATGTGTCGAGGTCCAAATTTCGGATAGATTTACAACTATATCATAAACTTGAAGTGAAAATACGTCATTTTTCCTACTTTTATAGATCGGGCACTAGTTGATATTAATTTAAGAGACTCGTTCAAAAAAAAAGAAAAAAAACAATATTTGCCGAACCGTGACTAATGAAAGAGGCCCACATTGTAGTTACCAACGTGTAATTGTCTCAGATAAAGACAAGGAACCATTTGAATTTTGGAACGCGCTTGAGATTTGACGTAATGGCTACTCGCTCGTAATTTCTTTGTAACATTCACTCGTAATTTCAGATTTTTTTTTGTATATATATATATAAATATAATCTACTAGCCAAAAAGGTAAATACTTCATCTCTATCCCATTTCCTATAAGTCTGAGATAAGCATCATAGAATTTCACACGTATAACGTTGTGGTACGTGTTATTGTCATCTATTTTTTTTTGTCAACAATTGTATCTGTTATTATCTACAACTCCACACAATATATTCATCTTAACTTTCGTAGATGAACTAAAATATCTAGGTCCGATTCACTAAACAAGCCAAAATTAGAATGACATACATATTTAGCTTAGTTTTATGAGAAATACTAGTTTCCTCAAAAAAAATGATAAGTTGAAACGAGATAATCTAAAAAGTAGTAGATTATGTTTTATTTGATTTTCAGATATAAGTTTTTGGTTTGAGAAAAATCAAACAGATTCACACTCGGTTCAATTTGATGCAATTGTGAATTTGGTTCCATATTTTTATTTTGGTTCACAAAAGATGTGCTTATGATTTGTATTAGGGGAGAGAGAGCGAGTAGGAAGTAGAAATGTCGCAGCGCGAGAGTAGGAAACGGAAATGGTAAAAAAGATTCGGAGGATAAAGAGAAAGCGGAGAAACAGACAAACTTTAAGTGTCGCTGAGATGCTAACGTGGATCGAATATCCTCACGTTCACACTATCCCATTGGATGGAGCACGAGGCCGCCACACGCCCCTACATCTGGCCTTATCTCCGCCCTCCACGTGGATCTCAATCCAACGGTGACCACACGCCATTTCCCCCTTATATAAACCCTTCCTCCTCCTTCCCCTTATCATCATCATCCACTAAATATCTCATAACCTAAACAAAACTACATTTTCTCAACATCCATCTCTGATGGCTTCAAGGGCTCTCTCGTCTTTCACCACTAAACCCGCTCCGTCTCCCAAGCCACTACTCCCCCACGGCGTCTCCTCCGCTTCTCCGGCGGTTTCTATCGGATTCTCGAGGAAAACTGGCGGCAGAGCAATGGTGGTTGCGGCGGCTACGGTGGACACAAACAATATGCCGATGACCGGAGTGGTGTTCCAGCCGTTCGAGGAGGTGAAGAAAGCCGAGCTGGCCATTCCAATCACATCTAATGTCTCCCTCGCTCGCCAGGGGTATGCCGACGCTACCGAGGCTGCCATTAATGAGCAAATCAAGTAAGCATCCTTGTTTTTTTTGTTTTTGGTTTAAAAAGATTAGATCTAACAGACAGAGGTCGATTTTTAACAGTGTGGAATACAACGTCTCCTATGTGTACCACTCAATGTACGCATACTTCGACAGAGACAACGTTGCTCTTAAGGGACTAGCCAAGTAAATTATCTTATCTTCCAACCTTTACATCTTAATCCAACTATAAACATGCTAATTTTATAATTTACCAGATTTTTCAAGGATTCCAGTGATGAAGAAAGAGGGCACGCAGAGAAGTTTATGGAGTACCAGGTTTCCTTCTTTCTTTTTTTTTTGTGTTTTTTGAAGCAAAATTAATCTTTGTGATTGATTTTAAGTGTATATTAGAACCAAAGAGGAGGAAGAGTGAAGCTCCACCCGATCGTCTCACCTATCTCAGAATTCGAACATGCTGAAAAGGGAGATGCATTATATGGTAGCTAGACTATATAAACAAAACACACAACTCTTAATCATTTTTTATTAAATATAAATAGAGCTTTTTCTTTTCAGCAATGGAGTTGGCTCTGTCTCTGGAGAAACTTACCAACGTGAAGCTTCTAAACCTTCACAGCGTAAGTTCCCAAGCTTTTTACTATAATTAGTCACTTTCTTAACCTTAACTAACGTTATTTCAATCTTAAAACAAAAAAAACAGGTGGCAGAAGAGAACAATGATCCCCAGTTAGCTGATTTCGTTGCGAGTGAGTTTCTTGGAGAGCAGGTGAGTTTTTGCATTTTTTATTGGTTTGGATTACAAGTAGTGATCTTTGTAAGTACCTGCTTAAACTTTTTGTTTTATCTAGATTGAAGCAATCAAGAAGATCTCAGACTTCATCACCCAGCTAAGGATGGTTGGGAAAGGACATGGTACGGAATCGAAACCCTATATTGAGATTCTAAGACTTTAAATAAGCTTTTTATAATTTTTCTGTCTTTGCAGGAGTTTGGCACTTCGACCAGAGTCTTCTGAACTAGACTGGAGCTCTATAAACTCTTTCAGTTGACCACCAATGTTGGGGTTAAACAGAGAAGAACCCGAAGATTCTGTAAAAGTTTTACATTGGAAGTTATGGAGTAATATCGCTGTAGTACTTTTAAGATGGTTTTTGTAATAATTTCGTAAGCTTAATCAATGAAGGCTTTTGTTTTACTATATACAGTATTCTGACTAGAGATATATGACCAACCGGAAAGAGTTAAGCATAACGAACATAGATACCTCTAATTAAACGCAATACTAAAATCCACCAACGTGAAAGAGTTAAGCATAACGAACCTGTTTACGAAGAAGATGGAAACTGGTCACTGGGATAACTGAAAAGCAAACAAACAAGGGTCACGTCAAAATCAAA
The DNA here is from genome assembly GCA_002933915.1 of Eutrema heterophyllum. NCBI lineage: Eukaryota > Viridiplantae > Streptophyta > Magnoliopsida > Brassicales > Brassicaceae > Eutrema > Eutrema heterophyllum. The sequence continues at coordinate 588,551 of PKMM01011241.1, forward strand.
AGAGATGACCCTTGTTTGATTTTAATTGGCAGTATCAAAATGCTTGATCCGCAATGCTCTTACTTTGATTCTATCTTTGAACACAAGACAGTCGTTTTATTACGAAACAAAGAACCTCTGTTATACAAGTTTGATCATGTACGACAATGATGTATCCATCCACTAAACTATCAATGGAGCGATTCTCCCTTAATGACCTATATCTTTTCATCAAGGTTCTTTTGATCATGTACGACAATGATGTATCCATCCACTAAACTATCAATGGAGCGATTCTCCCTTAATGACCTATATCTTTTCATCAAGGTTCTTCACACCACTAAGCATTAAGTAAACAGTGAGAATCAGATTTATATAATGGCGAATAAGTAGAGCTTTTTCAGGTGGTTACTTCAAAAAAAAAAAAAAAGGTCATTCAAACAGAAGAAGTCCCTCACACGGGAGCAATCAAAAAGATTGGACGATTCTATTAAAAGACACAAGAACATTTATCACCGTGATTCTGTAACCATAAGCAGCAGCGAAAATGTAAAGCAATCCCAGAAATCATAGAATCATGCATCTAATCTAATCCCTGGATTGCAACACCGAAAAAGACTTGGAAAATCACAATACTTATGATTTTTTCCTATGGAGATACGCATTCAAATAACATAGCATCTTGTAGATAATCTACGAATTTTTGAACCCCTAAACAACGAGAGTCATCCAAGGCTCACTTGGAGATATGGAAATCGACACCACGAGTGCTTAGAATTGGACAAGGACAAAGAAATCGAAAGATGCGGAAAGAAAAACTGACCACGATAGTCATCGAGAAATCCATCTCCGACCACTGAGAGTCTGACGGGACAAACACAAATCTCAACTTTGTTGCAAAGGTCCCCTATCGTGTATCGACACTTCGCGGGTCGGGTATTCGTACCCGTAATATAATTATTGGGCCTCGCAACTTGAAACCCATTAATGATTCGATGGGCTAACGAGGCTGTGCGTGAGCAAAAGATAGACGCCCCACATTGGCTGGCTCATTTTTTTTTTTTTTTTTCCCAAACGGACAAGAACTTTTCATGCTTTATATTGAAAAAATTATCTAAAGCATGAAAAGAGAGATAATTTTGCAGACATGTTTCATTTGTCGCAAACTTGTTTCTTTTGTTGCAAACTTGTTTTATTTGAGCCTCGCGACGCCGCCGGAAACTCCAAGAAACATTGCCATCATCTGTCGAGCCACCGAGAGAGGTAAACACGCGAACCCTAAACCCTAGGTTCAGCCTTTGTCTAGGTTTCGATCTGGGCAAACCCTAACCTAACTTCGCCCTTGACCCGTAGCCGCCGCAGCACCGCCCTAGCCGCCAGAACCCGCCGCCGCGCTGAATCCTAGCCTCCGCGTGGATTGATTCCACCAAGAGAGATAATCGCAAGCCTTTAACCTTTCGATCTAGGTTGTGTTCTGATATGATCCTAGAAGGAACAAAGGGGACGAAGTCTATGGTCAACTGTTCCAGCCCAACGACTGCTTGGAATACGTTCTTAGATCAACCAGAGCACCCCTCGAAGTGGAATCAACCCATTCCAAGCTCAGATTTTTCGGATTTGAGGTCAAATCCTTTTGAAGAGAGGGGGGATGATATGATCATGGGCGCAGCAGCTATAGGAGAGGTTCCAGAAGACACGATGATCATCCCGGAAGGACCTATCACTCGGTCCAACCCACGGAAGCTAGCCGGAGCAGCTCGGAGCTTACTTGAAGACACCCGGATCAAGGAGGATCAACTTATGCACCCGATCTTCACCTCGCTATCTTCGAATTATTCTTGAGGCTCGGCCGTTGTGTAAGTTGTGTTGTACTCTTTTTCCTTATACGGTTTTGTCCCAATGGGTTTTCCGTACAAAGGTTTTAAACGAGGCAACCGGCTCACACCGTCTAACGGTCCGATCCCGAGAGAATTCCGCGGAATCACTTGGCGAGAATTCAAATTCAAAAACCGAAGCCAAGGAGTTCCCTCCACATTTTTCCTCCTTAATTTCGAATTTGAACTTTATTTTTATTTATTTTAATTATGTATTTTTGCATGTCTTTGCATGTCCTTTACATGCAAGGTCTTTGTCATTTTCGAGGTGGTTTAAATGCTTTACATGCAGCCCCTCTTGTTTCTCTATATAAACCTTGTGATCTCACTTGTTTGAGACAACCATCTTTGAATAAAAATCCTCTCTTCTCTTTCGTTTTCTTTAGTGGATTCTAAAGGCTACGAAACTTGTCTTATCAAAGGAATTTCCGCCTTCCTTTGTGGCGACCATCTACCGACCGTTGTGCCTAGAGCGTCCATAGTGAGCTGAGTGTTGGAAGGATTTTCGGGTGGATTCCCACGCCTTCGAGCCTGCTCCACGTTCCGGAAGTTACGGTTTTCACCGCCTCGAACTCGTTCGAGGATTATCCCAACGATCCTTACCGCCCTTTGAGAGATTTGCTGGGCAAGTGCGTATCAAGTGGTATCAGAGCCAGGTTGAACCGTGACTTTAACCAAAGGTTTTTAGCATTTGATTTTCTGAGCAGATTTATCTTGTAAAACCCAGATTTGGTTTATGCAGACGAACATGAACAGGTCACGAGACAAATAAGTTTGCGATAAACAAATAAATCTGCAACAAAGGAAATAAGTCTGCGACAAACAAATAAGTCGCGGACTTATTGTGTATGTCGCAGACTTATTTCCTTTGTTGCTAACTTGTTTCCTTTGTTGCTAACTTGTTTCCTTTGTTGCTAACTTGTTTCCTTTGTTGTTATTGTCGCAGACTTGTTTCATTTGTTGCAGATTTGTTTATCGCATACTTCTTTAATTTATTGCAGACATGTTTCATTTGTCGCAGACTTGTTTCCTTTGTTGCAGACTTGTTTCATTTGAGCCTCGCGAAGCCGCCGGAAACTCTAGGAAACGCCGCCGTCATCTGTCGAGCCACCGAGAGAGGTAAACACGCGAACCCTAAACCCTAGGTTCAGCCTCTGTCTAGGTTTCGATCTGGGCAAACCCTAACCTAAGTCCGCCCTTGACCCGTAGCCGCCGCAACACCGCCCTAGCCGCCAGAACCCGCCGCCGCGCCGACCCTAGCCTCCGCATCGATTGATTCCACCAAGAGAGGTAACCGCAAGCCTTTAACCTTTCGATCTAGGTTGTGTTCTCGCTTGGATGTTGAACCGTGACTTTAACCAAAGGTTTTTAACATTTGATTTTCTGAGCAGATTCATCTTGTAAAACCCAGATTTGGTTTCTACAGACGAACATGAACAGCTCACGAGACAAATAAGTCTGCGATAAGAAAATAAATCTGCGACAAACAAATAAGTCGCAGACTTATTGTGTATGTCGCAGACTTATTTCCTTTGTTGCTAACTTTTTTCCTTTGTTGCTGTATTGTTTCCTTTGTTGTTATTGTTGCAGATTTGTTTATCGCAGACTTTTTTAATTTGTTGCAGACATGTTTCATATGTCGCAGACTTGTTTCCTTTGTTGCAGACTTGTTTCATTTGAGCCTCGCGACGCTGCCGGAAACTCCAGGAAACACCGCCGTCATCTGTCGAGCCACCGAGAGAGGTAAACCCTAGGTTCAGCCTCTGTCTAGGTTTCGATCTGGGCAAACCCTAACCTAACTCCGCCCTTGACCCGTAGCCGCCGCAGCACCGCCTTAGCCGCCAGAACCCGCCGCCGACTTATTGTGTATGTCGCAAACTTATTGTGTATGTCGCATACTTATTTCCTTTGTTGCTGACTTGTTTCCTTTGTTGCTGACTTGTTTCCTTTGTTGTTATTGTCGCAGACTTGTTTCATTTGTCGCAGACTTGTTTCATTTGTTGCAGACTTTGTTGTTATTGTTGCATATTTGTTTATCGCAGACTTGTTTTATTTGTTGCAGACATGTTTCATTTGTCGTAGACTTGTTTCCTTTGTTGCAGACTTGTTTCATTTGTTGGAGACTTGTTTTTAGATGTTTAAAACTCTAGCCCGAGTCGTCCTCTAAGCTCGGTTTTAATTTCTGTTTCGGTTTTCATTAAGTTACACTTTTAAACATTAAAATAAAATCACATTTTCGTTAGTTCCAAGTGCATTTTTGATCAACCTAAGTACCTTTCCAAGACATGACTCTAATTCCCCTAATTTGATAAATTTGATCAAATCTCATCTATAAATTCACACAGCTCGGAGAAAAAAAAACAATTAATGGAAATAGAAATAGAAGGTCTTGCTGCCCCGGGGATAGATGAAAAGACAAGCTCTGAAATAGTTAAGTAGCGGAGAACAAATAAGTCTGCGACAAATGACAAAGAGAAAACAAAACGTATAAGTGTATGACAAAAGAAAACAAAACTGCAACACACATAATAAGTCTGCGACAAAGGAAAACAAAAATGCAACAAAACAAATAAGTCTGCGACAAATGTCAATATCATCTGCAACATGATCGCCACGGAGAACGGGATCGGCGACGACGATGGAGAACGGCGGCGATGAAGAAATTTTTTGGGTTGCAGAAAAGGTTGACGGCGGCCGCACATAACCCTAATGGTGCAGTGGCATATTTTGTAAATTTAATACTTTTTACTAGCCTTATTAGGAAAATCAACTTACTCCTCGAAGTTCGAAATAAGTCTGCAACACATTCAATAAGTCTGCAACGAAAGTTTAGGACAAACAAATTCGTTACGTCTGCAACACATTCAATAAGTCTGTATAACAAGTCTGCGACAAACAAAGTGTTATTCTAGTCAGAAAACAAGTTTGCAACACAGTCTAATAAGTCTGCAGTTTTTAATGCCACGTAAGCAATTTACAAATAAGTCTGCGACGTTGAGCACCAAATATGCGACATCGTAAATAAATCTGCGACAAGCGATGTTATTTCAGTAAGACCTTTTAGGTGTCGCAGACTTAGTCTTTTTGTCGTAGATTTTCAAAAGTCTGCAACAAAGCATTTAAGTCTGCAACAAACAGCTGCAGATTTTTTATAAGTCTGCATAATAAGTCTGCAAATGAACTTAAGTCTGCGACAAAGGGAATAAATCTGCGTAATAAGTCTGCAATCAAAATAAGTCTGCAACAAAGCACATTAAGTCTGCGTCGAAAAGTCTGTAACACGCATAATAAGTCTGCAGATGTGCGCAAACTTAATAAGTCTACAACATTAAAAAAATAAATCTGCATATTAAGTCTGTAGATCTGCGCAGATTTATTAAGTCTGCATAACAAGTCTGCGCAGACTTGTCGATTTATTAAGTCTGCAACAAAGGTCCGCAGACTTATTCTGAAAAACGCGGTGGCATTTTTGTAAATAAATTAAATTTTTACTTACGTGGAAATAATTTAGTAATAACAGTTTCATAATAACGTTTTTACGAACAAAAACAAATAAGAGTATAATGGACAAAAAACACGTTTTTTTCTTCCCAGTAAATATATGTTAGTGTAGTATTTAACCAATTTATACATGTTATTCTAGTTTTTTTCCCAAATTTTAATTTTAACTTTTCAGGGGGAAAAAGACTAATAAAATAGTTTCCATTTTTTCTGATAAACTCCATGTCGCACGTTGGCTAGAACAGATGTTACAGGAGACGCCGAATAGGCCATGGTGTAGGTGTAAATGCAAGAAACAATCTCCCCACACACCAAAGCAAAAACGTCGTGCATTGCTGGCGAAGAATGCAACAACAACATGATATTTTCTTGTAGTCATCACCTTATCAAGGTTTTGCTTAAAAATCATTTGGAGTCACTTTCATCGTCGTCGTCTTCCTCCTCCTCCTCATCCTCATCGCTACCGCCGGGATTATGCCTCAGGTCCTCTTCTCTCATTTCCTCCTCCCTCCGCTTCATCCTCCGAGCAATTCGAGTGTCATAATCTTTCTGAACTTTTTCCATTATAGTGTTGAAACCAGGGACTGTGCTCTCCAGCTTCTGGCCTACTCGAACACTAAGGTTGTAGTAAATCCGGAACAATCTCTGCAAACAGAAAAATACAAAACGGACGAGAAAAGGTGAATCAATTTTTCAACTAAGATACACAGAGAGTTGAAACAAATCAGAAGAAACGAGAAGAAACTTACCATGACATTCCTATTCCATTCTCTGATGTAAGGAGGACCAGTAGTGTAGGTACCAAGTGGCTCACGGTACCACTCCCCGCCATAGCTAATCTGATCCATTGCTTGCTCTATACTTATCACTTCCCATGGCCTTAACCCTGGTATTACTTTGGCCAACTCTTGCCTAAAATAAAAAAAAATCATGCTTTGAGAGAAGAATCAAATCCAATTTCGTCTACAAAAGTCAATGGTGTTAAGGGACTTTAGTTAATGTACCTTAGTTGTTTGGGGATGAACTTGTTCGGCATGTGATCAGATTCCAGGACTGTTGTTAATTCAGACCCACTTGCCCAGAGAAACAGAGCATGGCTGGGAGTTCTGACTCCAGGCCAAACACCATTGTTTGCTTCGAGAACTGCCATGTCGCGTTTCTTACTCTCAATAGCTTCTTTTTGAAGCTGCTTGTATGTTTTTGGCTCTCTTCCCTTGAGAGGAACCCATGGCGGTATTCCCTTTTGGAGTTTGTGTAGGAAAGCCGTTGCCGCTGCACCAAGCCTCACTGAAAAGAAATACCCGAGCCAACAACGAACGTCATAGGAAGCTATAGGAGGGGGGATAAATTGTGATTCTTCAATAAACAAAACCTCCCATATACATATACAGACCTTCCCAAGTGGCAATTGCAGGTTCCAAACCGTAAATCATGTGAATAGGCGCCCATTCATCCATGTCCTCGCCCCAAATGAAAGTATCTCTGTCAATTATTCCAGCTCCATAAGCCGTCTTAAGGGTAATAAGCTCACAAGGGCCTCTGGAACGGCCAAGTCGGTCTTTATACCACCAGCCACCGGTCTTCATTATGACTACAATCTCAAAACACAGAGAGCAAACCAAAGCTTATGATCAAACGCAGCAAAGGAAACAACAAAGAGAACACCACTTTCATCATATTCCAGCAATCCTACAACAGGCGCAAGCTTGGATCTTTAAAGCAGAACATAAACAAAATCAAATACAGAACAGTATCAAGTGATGAATATCAAGCCTAGGATTACTTAAGCAGACATAAACATAGAATCTGGAATCAGTAAAACAACATCAATTAGAGGCAACCTGGTAATGAGGCAAGCTCATCAAAATGGCGAGTAATAATCAAATCACTCTGGTTGAAGGCACTTACAGTCATAATACCGCTTCTCGAGGCGTTTGTAACCGATTGCCTGAGCCACGTCTATGGGTCGACCCGGCGGGTAAGGCCTTTGCCGGAAACCCCAGAGCCCGAAGAGAAACTGTTTCATGAAATCCCAAAACTTATCATCACTCTCTTCTTTCGATTTTATCGCCTTCCTCGGCATCGGCCTCCCGTCGAATCCCGGCACATGAGGGACGGCTCGCCAGAAATCCTTGTCTTCTTTCCGATAAGGCGTGTCGTTTTCCTCGAGCTCCATCTTGTTCATATCGTCGGCAATCTCCTCGGCGCGAGTCATAAACTGAACCACGGGACTCGCTCGAAATCTCTCCCACCATTTCTCCTCAGCTTCAATCTCTTCTGTGCTCGGATTCTCCTTCTTCTCGAAAACTGGATCTTCGTTCAGAATTTTATCCACTTCCGGAGCGTGCCTGTAATCCGGTATGTTCTCGCACTCCCACAAGAACTGCTCAGCGATTTTCTTGTACCGTCCAGGTTCGGCGGTTTCTGTTTCGGGTTTTTTGGACTTGTTGGAGAATCCAATCGAAGCGAAATTCGGAGACTGCGACTTGGGGAAGAAGGAATCAGCGAGCGAGACGAAATTGATGGAAGGAACTGGGTTCGGTGGTTTCTCGAACCAGTTTTGAAATGGATTGAAGTTCATGGACGACATTGTAGAACACGGTCCAAAAAATTAGGGTTCAGGGTTATCGGATTGATGTTTCTGAAAAAAAAACATAGCAGTCAAGCTCAGGTGGATTAGATGTATGTAGAAGACGAAGAGTGACACAGTAATCAAAAACCATCACGCCGTTCAAAATTTTAACAAGAGAACTACGTGCCGTTTTCAATCAAAACCAAACAATTTATTGTTTTGTTTTAACCCCGAAGATGCCTAGGAACATTTATAAAGCGATTAAACAATAATACATTAACGAATCTTTGAAACAGCTTTTTTTTGGGGGGGGGGGGGGGGGGGGCTTGTTTTTTTTTTTTNGGGGGGGGTCCTTGCTTTGCTTGTTTAATGCGACCGAAGAATATAAGCAAGATCCAAAACAATTCTCTGCAAACTTCCTCTTCTTCTTGTTTCCATCAATGGCATCATATCAAAGGCTTCTCAGTTTCTGCATCAGAAGTTTCACAATCTTCTTCTGCTTTGTATCTTTGGCTTCAACTCAGAAAGTCACCTTAAGTCTATACTACGAAGCTCTGTGCCCATACTGTGCAGAATTCATCGTTAACCACTTGCCTAAGATCTTCCAAAACGGATTAATCTCAGCCATTGATCTCCAGCTCGTTCCATGGGGCAACACCGTTATCAGACCAGATGGCACCATTCTCTGCCAGGTCTTGCACTCTTCTCGTCTTGTCTGCACTTGCATTTTTAGTACATAAGATCAGGATGCAGCTTTTTTATTTATGCTTTGTGTCGCTTTGTTTTTAGCACGGAGATGCTGAGTGTGCGCTCAACGCAGTTCATGCCTGTGCAATAAACGCATACCCTGATGTGGTAAGTCTCTAAAACCGTAAAACCTATGAAATCTTTCCGGGTTAATGCAGTAAAATTAGAGTAATTGCCGTAGAATCTCCATATAAAGGCTTGACTGTTAATAACCGTGCTATGTGCTCTGCACAATTCTCTTGCAGATGAAGCATTTTGGATACATCTACTGTACGGAACGACTGGTCTTGGAAAACAAGCTCGAAAAATGGGCTGATTGTTTTGAAATGGTTGGATTGAGCAGAGCAGCGCTTGATTGTTACATCAATGGGTACGGAAACCAGGTAAACCCTGCTCACATGAAAGTAAAAGAGTTCACTTAGAAAATTAGAACAGGATAATTAAACAAATACGCAAAAAAAAATGACATTTCTGTGACAATGTGCAGCTTGAACTGAGGTATGCTGAAGAAACCTCGGAACTTTATCCAGCACATAAATTTGTGCCATGGGTGGTTGTGAATAACCAACCACTTCAAGAGGTTAGTCCTATACATTAAGCTGATAACTTTCAAGATCAAAGGAGAAACAAACTTTTAACTTCTGGGTCTTTGGTGAACAGAACTACCAGAACTTTGTAATGTATGTGTGCAATGCTTATGGAAGCAACCAGGTGCCAGAAGCGTGCAGGATCCTCAACCACTCGGTGGAGACAATAAGCAGGTTCAATAGTTCAGTGGAGAAGCTAAGTTATAGTCACCAAGTTTGCTATTCCAATCAGTAAGATTTGAATCCAAAACCCTTAAATCTCTACGATACTGAAATGTTTGGGAAATCAGAAGCTTCTTACCGATCAAATTCTGCTCCTCTCGAATTTGTTCTACAACTTGAAACTGGATTTGCAACAATCTGCAGAGATAGATAAATCTACAATGCACTCTTCTTGAACATCCAAGAGTTAGGTTAGGTTTCTGGAGATTTTGGAAGCTAAAGGTACAGTACATATATAGTAAATCACTGATTCTTGCACAGGAAAATTAATAAAAAGTTGATGTTGTTACATAAACACAACAAGAATGAACACCAAAAAACAAAAAACAACTCGTAACATCAGGCTAAGGTAGATATTGTTCACAGTACAGTGTGCAGGAAGCTTTTCACATCTAACGAATCAGTTGCAAACGCGGTTTGGTTACTAAGAGACTAACGTCAGACGGTGCAAAACAAGTAAAATCAAGAAATAAAAGACACAAACATCAAATAAATAAAGTGAGGAGGCAGTGAGCAAGGATTTCTAGTGTTTGTTTATAACTTCCCAAATGCTATTACACGTCTCGTAGGGAGTCATCTTGTCTGCAATGAATTTAAACTTCTCAGTTACCCTTTTGTCTCGATCAACCATATCTGTCATATGTTCAATCAAGGAGGATTGAAACCCCTTATGACAACGGTGAATAAGATTAAAATAAATACAAAAAAATGCACACGAGTAGAGAGAAATTAAAAGCAAAGGATACAGCCTGAGGTCCTTAATGGATCATCAATGTTCGGTATAACTTTAGTGACAGAAGCATACATAGATAGCTTTTTCCTGCAGAGAAGGAATATATGAACATTCAAACAATTATCTAAAATAAGGACATAAATATGGAACCGAGAGTACCATTAGCAGTTTAGAACTAAAAGATGCAGCTAAGAGCCCCCCAAAAAAAAAAAAAAAAAAAATTGAAAACGGATTAGTCAATCTTACTCGGTTCTCAATTGGTCCCGCTCCTTCCTCTTTATAGCTAATCTTTGTTCTTCAATCAATGCCCCTTGAGAATTCAGGTCTCTGAGCTCATCAGCCATGAATGTATTGACATAAACCAAGTAAAAACAAAACTGGTCATGTCACTGAATCAGCGCACGAGAAGTTTAAGCTAACTACAGTCAAATTATACATATCTAAACTCCTCCTTAAGCCTGCACTCCCGTTCCAGCTCTTCATCAAGCTCTTTCTGAAGACGCTCCATTTCTTCGTCATCCGCAATCCCTGCATTTGCCTCATCCGTCTTCTCCTTGCAAGCATCGAGTTTCTTCTGCATATCTGAGCAACAAATTTTGTTTTTCACCACTCAATCTCGAACACAGTCAACAACACAACAAAAGATGCATTTGACACCCAAAAACGGAAAGACTAACCTTCGAGAGATTCCTGTATCTCATTAAAATCGTCGTCGCAGGAGAACTGAATAGCTCTCAGATGCTCGAGAGTTTGTGCCAACACATCAAATCCTTTCCTATCATTCAAAGCATTGATCAAATCGTCTCCCCATGAAATCGCCATTTCGAAATTTCTCGACTGATCACCCATCTCTGACACCGAACAATGAAAACATCCACTATCCCTAACTCCGGATGATCTGCAATTTGAAAACCTCAAAAGACAAAATTGACAAATTCTAGATTTGGTTTTTGATTGTAACTACGAATGGATTTAAACTGAGAAGCTCCTCCGTTTTAAATTGTAGGCTCGGCCCATTGGGCTTCTTATTAAATGAAGCCGACATTTAAATCTAGCTCCATCTCACGTGACGTGATCTTCTAAGCTTCAGATATTACATCGTTGCAGAAGCTACGACTACTTTTAACAAGTCAAATTCACAACGACTTTTTCTTACCAATCGAATCAACTAATAGACAGAGAACGAGAAATGCTTACTTAATTATATAATACATTAAACAAATACATGTGGTTAATATTATAAGAGGTCAAACAAACTAAATTAAGGAAATTGACTGGAAATTTACAGCAGTCGTATTACTCTTAAGCTCGGGAATCATTTAATCCCCAAGATCTTATTTGATCTTATAGTTTTAAGTCACACAGTGTCCAAGTCCACATGACTTATTTCTTATTTTTCCCTCAACATCTCTATTAAATATAAGGAGATTCAAAGTAAATTTGGACTTTGTCAAAGTCAGCCCTATGCTTGCACTGGACTTTGAAAACAAAACAAAAAAAATTGCTTTCCTAATTTATAGAGCATCCTAAAATGTTATCTCAGAGACCTAACTATTTTATAAAAAAACCTACAAGTTAGGAAGTTCTTGTAATTCTCATTATCTTTTTTCTCCGTCTCTTACTTCTTCATCAGGATCATCGAATCTGTACAAGAAACCAAACTATTGTTTCCATATTAGAAGTATCTTTTGTTGTCATTCATCTTCTTCTTCTTCCAAAGCCGTTATCCCTGTTCTTGCTTCACCTTTTCTACCATAATACATCTTAAATTAACTCAGTTTGACTTTTGGTTACCCCCTCTATCGACCATCTATGGGCAAAGCAAGATCCATGATCTCACTCTTGTTGGTGCTCTTCCTTGAGATCCTTGTTCGAGCTCAGAGAGCAACAACAGAGACTACAACAGAGTTCATTTTCCAAGGTTTTATAGGAAACCAATCAGAAATTCAGTTAGAAGGAGATTCAACCATCAAAACCAACGGACTATTGAGGCTAACCGATCGAAACTCCAACGTCACTGGAACAGCTTTCTACCACAAACCGGTGAGATTGCTCGACAGTAATTCCACGGTTTGTTCCTTTAGCACTTCTTTCGTGTTTGTCATAATCCCTTCAAGCTCAAGCAACGGAGGTTTTGGCTTCACCTTCACACTATCTCCAACCCCAAACCGTAAAGACGCAGAATCCGCCCAGTACTTGGGGCTCCTCAACGAAAGAAACGACGGGAATCCGAGCAATCACGTTTTCGCTGTGGAATTCGACACGGTACAAGGATTCAAAGACGGCACAAACAGAATAGGCAACCACATCGGTCTAGATTTCAACAGTCTCTCTTCAGATGTCCAAGAACCGGTGGCTTATTATAACAATGATGGCAAGAAAGAAGAATTCCTACTTGTGAGCGGCGAGCCGATCCAAGTCTTTGTGGGCTACGACGGACCAACCAAAACTCTTAACCTCACTGTTTATCCGACCAGATTGGGATTTAGACCGACAATTCCCTTATTCTCACTACCGGTTACAAAACTGTCAGACATTGTTGAAGATGAAATGTTCGTCGGATTCACCGCAGCTACGGGTAGGGATCGCTCGAGTGCTCATTACGTGATGGGTTGGAGTTTCTCAAGCGGCGGAGATCGTCCAATTGCAGGTACGCTGAATATCTCGGAGCTTCCTCCTCCGCCTCCAAATACGGCGAAGAAGAGAGGTTACAATGGTAAGGTCGTCGCTCTAATCGTGGCCTTATCAACTGTTATATCGATCATGTTGGTGTTGTCGTTAATCTTCATGGTATACAAAAAGCGAATGCAACAAGAGGAGATTCTCGAGGATTGGGAAATCGATCATCCCCACAGATTTCGATACAAAGATCTCTACGCGGCTACAGACGGATTCAAGGAGAACAGAATCGTCGGAACCGGAGGATTCGGAACAGTTTACAGAGGAAGCATCAAATCTTCGTCTGATCAGATCGCTGTGAAGAAGATAACTCCAAACAGCATGCAAGGTGTTCGAGAATTTGTCGCAGAGATCGAGAGTTTGGGGCGTTTAAGGCATAAGAATCTGGTCAACCTCCAAGGATGGTGTAAACACAGAAACGATCTCTTGTTGATTTACGATTATATCCCCAACGGAAGCTTGGACTCGCTACTCTACATCAAACCGAGAAGAAGCGGCGCCGTTTTGTCCTGGAACGCGCGTTTTCAGATCGCTAAAGGAATCGCGTCTGGGCTGCTGTATCTCCACGAGGAATGGGAACAGATCGTGATTCACAGAGACGTGAAACCTAGCAACGTTCTAATTGATGATGACATGAACCCTAAATTGGGAGATTTCGGGCTAGCGAGGCTTTACGAACGCGGATCGCAATCGCACACCACCGTAGTCGTGGGCACGATTGGGTATATGGCGCCGGAGCTCACCCGCAACGGAAACTCCTCGACGGCTTCCGACGTTTTCGCGTTTGGCGTTTTGCTGTTAGAGATCGTCTCCGGAAGAAAACCTACGGATTCTGGGAGTTTCTTCTTAGCCGATTGGGTTATGGAGCTACAGGCGAGCGGGGAGATCCTCTGTGCGGTCGATCTGAGACTCGGATCTGGTTACGACGACGGAGAGGCAAGACTTGCTCTCGCCGTCGGTTTGCTCTGTTGCCACCAAAAAGTGGGATCTCGTCCGCCGATGAGGATGGTGCTTAGGTATCTGAACAGAGACGAGGATGTTCCTGAGATTGACGAAAACTGGGGATCCTCAAGAAGCGATTTAAGACGGAAATTCGGAGGATACGTTTCGTCGGATAGGGCTTCAAGCTCGTCTCTCACCAGGATTTCGATTTCTTCAAGTTCGTTTATTAGTGGTAGATGGTAAGCCTACGAATCATCTATAGTTTGGCTTATTAATTTAATTTCAACCCACGTGTAACTGGAAACCATTTAAAGGAATATACTGACTAAGATGAATGCAAATAAATGGAACGAAGATTAATGGAATAATAGCAGTTTATGAATGGAATGGAACCAACAAAATATTTATTAATTGAAAATTAAGTATCCCACATATTCCACTCATTCTTCTATATTTAGTTATTTACGCTGCTGAGATAAATTGTTTTCTTCCCATATATTCAGCAAGATTTTGCTCAATGATTTTTCATTATAACTGGTGTTTTTTTTATGGAATCAAATGGGATAAACCATTTTTATCCCACATTTTGATCATCCAATTACAGCCTAATTTGTTCCTAAATGTACACCACTTTTGGAATGAAGCCAATATTGTTTCGATATGTGTTAAACTATTTCTATAGGGAAAAAAAACTGGAGTTAATTTGGTAAATGGTAAAAATAAATATATTTTTTTTAGTCGAAATTTTAGGTGGTTCCCGAAAAAAATAGCAAAACAAATTATTCCTAAAGTCGATACTAAGAGAAATGTACAAACTATAAAGTTTCCATAAATTTGATCGAACTCCGCTCTTACAATTGGGTCGTTGCGATTACGGGCTGGGTGTCTAATTGTCTAGGCGATAATGATAGTATTTTGTACTTGAACTGGTGGCTCGTTTCTATATAAGAGTGACTTCGGGGGAACTCGGACATGAATTTTTTTTTTTTTGTCCATATACTTTTTCACTTCCTCAACTACAAGATTTCTCAAGAAATCCTCCTTCACCTTGATTTATTTGATTTATATATATTGTATATACAATAAAAAAAATCAATATATTGAAAGAATATATCTTCCGACTCTTTGTATTCCAATAGTTTATTAGAGTGGATTTCACGTCATTTATTATTATCATTTAGTTCAGTTTTAATTTTGAAGAACGGAGCTCTACCAACTGAGCTATATTATTTATTTAAACAAATGATAATTTTGTTAAGTTGCAAAAATTAATTGACATGAAAAAATATCGGCAAAAAATTGGACATAAATTTAACTAGTGGGTTAATTGATAGTACTGTTACAAATATTTTTTTATAATATAATTTATAGATGTATGCAAACTCAAATAACTAATACGCTAAATAATAATATATCGAAAGGTTTTTTTTTCAACTGATATTATTAGATCGTAAATGAATGGTACAGATAGTCAATTAACCAAATTCGCAGTACAACAAATAAATAATACAAACTATCCACTTCATAACACTTCTTTGACAAAACATCCGTCATTTAGTTACGTTCACAATTGACATGATCCAATGAACAAAGAATAAGTTTAGTCATTCAATGACGGATATCATACAGAAATATATCGGAAGCTTATATGGCGGAAATAGAAGTTCAATAAATTGGATGTCGATATTAGAAAACAATATGTTTTTTTTTTTTTTTTTTTTAACTAGGTTTTAGAAAACAAGATGTTATAGAAATAAATTATCTATGCACAATGTTTAAATTACTTATGGAGAAAATATATAAAACTTATTTTAAATCTTGGTTTAAATAGTGACAAGACAACAAGAAAATAAAAACCTGGTTTTTGTTTTTGGATCGGATAGGTTTAAAAATACTGCCGTACGTATTCAATCTCACATGACCACATGACGTGATCTTCTAGAATTCAATACTTATATCATAAGGATTAAGTAAATTGTACAAATGGAAAATTGAAAATAGGACAACATTTACAAAGTCCAATTGATAAGGATTTATGCGACCAATCGGGATGAAGGTAGAAATTTGAACTCGTGAGATCTCGTAATAAAATGTAATATCTTAACTTATACTAAAAATAGACTCATGAGACGTAACGTAACCATATAATTTCGTTCTTTTTGTGGTAAAAGTGAAAAAGAACTAAGTACGACCTTTTCATCTCAACGATTAAAAGTAATCATTCGATACACCAATTATTGGTGGAAGTAAATACTGCAGTCCTATGAGTTCGGAACTCATTTTATCACCAATATTTTATTTTCTCTAAAAGTTTAAATCACACAATGTCCAAATTCAAAAGTCAATTTGTCAAAGTCATCCCATAAAGTTGAGTTGGATTAAGAAGAAAAAAAAAATTAATTTCCAGCATAAGAAAAATCTTTTATTGTATCATTTGTATCAACATCATAAACTAAAACTATATTTTCAACACGTTAATGTGAACCAGTTAGCGAAGAGGAAGAATATACGCAATTTCTTGTTCAAAACTTGAGAGTTGTTCTTAATTCTTCTTCTTCTCCTTATAAGAGCATAACGGAGAAGCATCTCCTTGTTACCTTCTCTTCTTCCAAACACCTTCTCTATATTCTTGGTTTCCTTTGCACCGATCATTTCATGGGAACTGAAAGATCCATGGTCTCGTTCTTCTTCATGGTCTTCTTGATTTTGACCGTCCCTGTTGGAGCTCAGAGAACAACAACGGAGACTCCAACAACAGCGTTTACTTTCCGGGGTTTTAGCGGAAACGGATCAGTAACTCAAATTGCAGGAGCTGCGATGATTAAACCTGACGGACTGTTGAGGCTCACGGACCGAAACCCAAACGTTACTGGTACAGCCTTCTTCAATAAACCGGTGAGATTGCTCGGAAATTCCACGGTTCGTTCGTTTAGCACTTCTTTCGTCTTTGTCATCATCCCTACAAGTTCCAGCAACGGAGGTTTTGGCTTCACCTTCACGCTATCTCCGACCCCTGATCGTCCCGGAGCAGAATCCGCACAGTATTTGGGACTTCTCAACAAAACGAACGATGGGAATTCGACCAATCACGTTTTCGCCGTTGAGCTAGACACGGTACAAGGATTCAAAGACGGTGCTGATAGCACAGGCAATCATATTGGTTTGAATTTCAACAGCCTCAAATCAAATTTCCAAGAACCAGTGTTTTATCACGATAACGATCATCCTAACCGCAAAGAGGATTTCGCGCTTCAGAGCGGGGATCCGATTCAAGCACTTTTGGATTACGATGGACCAACACAAACGCTTAATTTCACCGTTTATCCGGCGAAATTGAAGTCTAAACCCTTAAGGCCATTGATCTCGGAACATGTTCCAAAGCTGTTAGAGATTGTGCAAGAAGAAATGTACGTCGGATTCACAGCAGCGACTGGAAGCGATCAATCGAGTGCTCATTACGTGATGGGTTGGAGTTTCTCAAGCGGCGGAGAACGCCCGACTGCAGAGACGCTCGACCTCTCGGAGCTTCCTCCTGCGCCTCCGAATACGGCGAAGAAGAGAGGTTACAATTTTCACGTCCTCGCTCTGATCGTGGCTCTATCGGGCGTAACGCTGATCTTGCTTGCGTTATTGTTCTTCTTCGTGATATACAAGAAGCGATTGCAACAAGGAGAGATTCTCGAAGACTGGGAAATCAATCATCCTCACAGGCTCAGATACAAAGACCTCTACGCTGCTACTGATGGATTCAAGGAGAATAGGATTATCGGAACCGGAGGATTCGGAACCGTTTTCAGAGGAAGCATCTCATCATCTTCTTCTGATCAAATCGCCGTGAAGAAGATAACTCCGAATAGCATGCAAGGTGTTCGAGAATTTGTCGCAGAGATCGAGAGTTTGGGGCGTTTAAGGCACAAGAATCTGGTCAACCTCCAAGGATGGTGCAAACACAAAAACGATCTCTTGTTAATTTACGATTATATCCCCAACGGAAGCTTGGACTCGCTGCTTTACAGTAGACCCAGACAAAGCGGCGCCGTTTTATCCTGGAACGTGCGTTTCCACATCGCTAATGGAATCGCGTCTGGTTTGTTTTATCTCCACGAGGAATGGGGAAAGATTGTGATTCACAGAGACGTGAAACCTAGCAACGTTCTGATTGATGATGACATGAACCCTAGATTGGGAGATTTCGGGCTCGCCAGGCTTTACGAGCGCGGGTCGCAATCGCACACCACCGTAGTCGTGGGCACGATTGGGTATATGGCGCCCGAGCTCACCCGCAACGGTAAATCGTCAACTGCCTCGGATGTCTTCGCGTATGGCGTTCTGCTGTTAGAGATCGTCTCCGGGAGAAGACCGACGGACTCCGGGACCTTCTTCTTGGCCGATTGGGTTATGGAATTGCGCGCGAGCGGTGAGATTCTCCTTGCGGTTGATCCGAGACTCGGATCTGGTTACGACAGTGGAGAGGCAAAGCTTGCACTCGCTGTCGGATTGCTTTGTTGCCATCAAAGACCGGCGTCTCGACCGTCGATGAGAATGGTGCTTAGGTATTTGAACGGAGACGAAGATGTTCCTGAGATTGACGACCATTGGGGATACTCAGATTCTTCAAGAAGCGATTTAGGATCCAAGTTGGAAGGGTATGTTCCGTCGGATCAGGCATCGAGCTCAATCGCATCTTTCTCTGTCACGCGGATTTCTTCCAACTCTGTTATCAGTGGTAGATAGTGCAAATTAATACATTTTTTTTTTTTTGGGTTGATTAGTCTGAGTCTCTTCTAGCTTTCGTTGTAACTTGTAAGACCATGCTATTATTTTGTTTTTATAATCTTGTTATGGTGTTTTGGTATTTATCGTTTATTATAACGGCTCCTTTGACAACCGGCGGTTTCAGCGCTTCGGATATTGTTGTTTTTTCAATCAGTAAAAGGTAACCAAAAGGAGTACGATAGCTAAGAACGCTAAAACAACAAAAATATTAACATTCAAGGTTTTTTTCCGGGTTCAAATATTAACATTTAAGCTTAATAGTAGTTCAAAACATGCATCAATAATTCTTGTTGGTGGTTTTGAATAAATTGGAATTGTAAAATTGCTAAACCGAAATGCTTTTCTGATTAATAAGTAAAATCTATTATATTCAACCGCGGAGGTTGAATACTTGAATGATGCCATCAATCGAATTAATTAATACAAAATGATTCTCTATGTTTTAAAATACGATGGAAAATATCGGTCAGCAATTCAATTCGTTTAGCTTTCAAACGAAATGATTTTCTATGATTTTTTTTTTTTTAGATCTGGAGGTAATCACAGGCTTTCGGTCCATACTAATCTTACTTAGGTCCAACTTCCTTTTCGTGCAGTTACAAATCTTTGCGGATTGGGTGGCCAAACGGAGTCGAATCCGTGTCTCAACCCCACGCCACTGAAAAACCACTACTTTGTTAAAAAAAAAATAATAATAATAATAATAAATAAATTTGTTGGGATGTCGGTAGGTGTTATAATATTTAGTCAAATTTTCTAAATGGATTTTAATTAAAAGTTAGCTTGAGGCAAAATACATACATTATTTGAAAACTAATATCGATAGTTTAATATTATTGCATGTTTTCCTCGTGGAAATGATAAATAATTTTAAAATAATATAAAGGTTTTTATATATTTATAATCAAGATATTCCAAACCAAAAATTTAAACTATTTTGTGAAACCTACCAAAAAAATCATTTTTTTTTATAACAAGGGGTATTCCGTGCTTAAACCCAACTAATCCTCTAGAATGAGTGATATCATCGACTAGTTTATTCATCGAGTTTTTAAATGAGTATAAATCATGACACTATTTTCAATCGACCAACTCACAGTATGTGATTTTTATTTTAGTGGGAATTGAATCCAGAGAGCGAAGCAACGCATTCCGAAAATAACTATTATAAATCATTTTTTGTTAACTAAATAGATTGATTGGCCACTAATAGATGAAGCCATTGTGACGGTTCAACCGGTTCAGATAGATGAGATGGAGTTTATCCCACGTGGCGATATGACGTAACAGAGTTCAATACTACGTAAATGAGTAAACACATGGACAAAAGCAAAACTAGGACATTTGAGTTAAAAAAGAAGGAAGCAAAACTCGGACATTTATTTTCCAACAAGTCATTTATATTTTAAACAAAAAAGTCATATTGATAACGATTTTATGGAAAATCGAATGCGTAGAGAAATTTGGAGGTCACTAGATCCCGCCAGACTGATTATAAGAGAAAACACTCAATAGGGGTTGAACAATAGTCATAGGACAATTTTTTTATTTTATTTTTGGGGTATAAATGTTAAAATGTCATAGGACAATTTTATCTTTGAGGTTTACTTTAAACACAAACGTCCAAGTCCATACGACTAAATTTATAGTCATCTCTTCTTCTTCTTTTTTTGTTCCGAGAGAAAAATATAAAGGATATAAAATATCAGGAAGTTGAAGTATACGTGGAGCTGCATTGGACCTCTTTTTTTAAGAACAAGTTCAAGCAATAGAAGATTGCCCAAATAATCCATGTATTAATTATAAAAACACCCTAAAATATGTTGCCGAGAGAAGAAAAAAAAATAAAAATAAAAGAAATCATAAAATATCTTAATTTTCCAAGTTATCGGTATTGCTATATTACAGATTATTATCAAAGCTTATCACTTATTATCATATGGATTATGACAGAAACCGATTACAGATCCCAATCTTTTAGTTTATCTATCGGTGTAAAGAAACTTAAATTCTTGTAATTGATAATGAAAGTAATTCTGGTCGTAATGAAATATTATCTGTTGACTTTTCAGTTTTCACAAAAACATTGGGTATATTTTCAATATTTAGTGATGTGAACATTTTGTAGAAAAGGAAGAAGTTTCTTCTTCTCTTTTTTGAGGTGTAGAATTTTCTTCTTCTTTTATTTTTGTTCGGTATGATTTTCTTTCTTATTTGTCTCCGTCGTAGATCCTCAAACAAGGAATCTGCCAAACTCTCATGCCAATAAAAGAACATCTCTAAACCAGAAATCTCCATAAATCTCTTCTTATCTCGTTCTTTAACTCGCTCACTCATGAGCACTGCAATATCCATGGTTTTAGTCTCACTCTTATTCAGGCTTTTCCTGCTTTTGAGCGTCCCTGTTGGAGCTCAGAGAACAACAACAGAGTTTACTTTCCAGGGTTTTAAAGGAAACGAATCAGAGATTCGTATTGCAGGAGGAGTTGCGATGATCAAACCGGACGGATTATTGAGACTCACTAATCGAGACTCAAACGTTACCGGTACAGCTTTCTACCACAAACCGGTGAGATTGCTCGAGATTACTAGAAATTCGACAAAGGCCACGGTTCGTTCGTTTAGCACTTCTTTCGTCTTTGTCATCATCCCTTCAAGCCCCAGCAATGGAGGTTTTGGCTTCACATTCACGCTATCTCCGACCCCTAATCGTCCCAATGCTGGATCCGCACAGTACTTGGGGGTTCTCAACAAAGAGAACGACGGGGATCCGAGGAACCACGTTTTCGCAGTGGAATTCGACACGGTACAAGGATCCAGAGACGATACTGACAGAATAGGAAACGACATCGGTCTGAATTTCAACAGTCGCACTTCGGATTTCCAAGAACCGGTCGTGTATCACCACAATGATGATCCTAACAAAAGAGAGGATTTCCAGCTGGAGAGTGGCAATCCGATTCAAGCCCTTTTGGATTATGTTGGACCAACACAAACGCTAAGCGTCACCGTTTATCCGGCGAGATTGGGGTTTAAACCCACAAAGCCCTTGATCTCACGACAGATTCCACAATTGCTAGAGATTGTGCAAGAAGAAATGTATGTCGGATTCACAGCAGCAACAGGAAGAAGAGATCAGTCGAGTGCTCATTACGTGATGGGTTGGAGTTTTTCAAGCGGCGGAGATCGTCCGATTGCAGATACGCTTGACCTCTCGGAGCTTCCTCCCCCGCCTCCGAATACGGCGAAGAAGAGAGGTTTCAATTCTCAGGTCATCGTTTTGATCGTGGCTTTATCGGCCGTTATGCTGATCATGCTCGTGTTACTCTTCTTCTTCGCGATGTACAAAAAGCGATTGAGACAAGAAGAGGTTCTCGAAGACTGGGAAATCGATCATCCTCGCAGATTCAGATACAGAGATCTCTACGCGGCTACGGATGGATTCAAGGAGACTGGGATTATCGGGACCGGAGGATTTGGAACCGTTTTCAAAGGCAAACTCCCGAATTCGGATCTCATCGCCGTGAAGAAGATAATTCCAAATAGCATGCAAGGTGTTCGAGAATTTGTCGCAGAGATCGAGAGTTTAGGACGGGTAAGGCATAAGAATCTGGTCAACCTCCAAGGATGGTGTAAACACAGAAACGATCTCTTGTTGATTTACGATTACATCCCCAACGGAAGCTTGGACTCGCTGCTCTACATCAAACCGAGACGAAGCGGCGCCGTTCTGTCCTGGAACGCGCGTTTTCAGATCGCCAAAGGAATCGCGTCGGGGCTGCTTTATCTCCACGAAGAATGGGAACAGATCGTGATTCACAGAGACGTAAAACCTAGCAACGTCCTGATTGAATCCAACATGAACCCTAGATTGGGAGATTTTGGACTCGCGAGGCTTTATGAACGCGGAACGCTATCGCACACAACAGCACTCGTCGGCACGATTGGGTATATGGCGCCAGAACTCGCCCGCAACGGCAAATACTCATCTGCGTCTGATGTTTTCGCGTTTGGCGTTTTGCTGTTAGAGATCGTCGCCGGGAGAAAGCCAACGGATTCCGGTAACTTCTTCTTAGTCGATTGGGTTATGGAGCTGCACGCCAACTGTGAAATTCTCAGTGCAATCGATCCGAGACTCGGATCTGATTACAATGACGCAGAAGCAAGGCTTGCTCTCGCCGTCGGTTTGCTCTGTTGCCACCAAAACCCGGCGTCTCGGCCGTCGATGAGAATGGTGCTTAGGTTTCTTAACGGAGATGAGGATGCTGCCGATATTGACGATGATTGGGGATATTCAAATTCATCAAGAAGCGATTTTGGATCGAAATTTGTTTCGTCGAGCTCAATAGATTCTCCGTTCGTCACGAGGCTTTCTTCGACTTCCCTTATTAGTGGTGGATAGTGGACACGGAACAAGTGCTCAGATGTACACTCCACTTCTAATTCTTTTTTGTTTGTCAACATTTCAAAAACAAAAGGTTTCGGTTTAATACTTAATCGACAATAAATAAACAGAAAATATATTTTGTGTATAAACTAGTGTTAACTAATATTTTTAACGAAACATTCGTTTTCACTCAAAATTATTTTCCATTTTGAATATTCAATGGAGATTAGAGAGTAATGTAATATTAGTCAACAAATAAATTCTATTAGCTTTCTTTTTTCTTGAAACCAATTCATTTAGCTTTCAAATGACGGAAACATAAATTTACTAGTATTAATTTTGGAAAAGATAGATAAGTAATTTGTGGATGTCTATCGTTAAATTAATAAATGAATGTGACAGGTTGGTAAAAACTATACACATAATTTATTTTCGACGTCACGCATAGATTATTCAATCATTAAATATCAAAGTTGTAATATTGGTGCATGTTTTCCTTATGGTTCCCGTGGAAAGGACGCTACTTTGTTATTTTATTCGGGTTATTCTATCAATTTTGATCGTTGAATCCGCCATTTTTAGACTGATTAAATATATATATTTATTTACCAGTCAAGACGATCCTATTAGTCTGGGGGATATTGCAATCAAATCATTTAGTATTCGTGTACATAATTTCAAGGCATTTTCGTAACTTTTCCTTCGGTGCATACGAGCAAGCAATTAACTGAACCTGCCAGATGTATGTGTCAAAATCGAAAATAAAAGTAAAAAATACATTAATTCAACGTACTCCCAAATTACGGAGCAGTGACAGGGATTCGGCATCGTTTTCCAAGTTCTTACTTTTTTTTTTTTTTGGGGGTCAAGTTGTGATTCCATTACTTAAGTTTGAGTGCCCGAAGGGCAGACTTTAGACAAAAATAAAAGATAGAAGAGAGTAGATGGGCTTCGAATGTCATGTCGGATGCCTGCAATCTCATTCTGATCCGTCCCTACAAGCATGGAGTTGATGAGGACCTAAGAGCATGTCTATCAATGAGTCCTTATTTGGGGGTTCTAAATTTTTTTTTATTATTATTTTAATAATTTTCGGATGTTAAAAAAAGAAAAAAAAAAAAAAAAAAAGAAAGGACCATTGTCAACGTGACACGTGGCTAGCACCCACCTTGTTTGTTGCTTATTTTAGCAACACTCCTTATTTCTGAACCATTATTTTATTGTTTTTGCACCCCACCCAAGAATAAGGACTCTACTAAATACATCAGTAGACATGCTCTAAGAGTCCGAACAAATTGCCTTAATAAGCATGAGTAGACCTTGTTCTCGAAAATGACTTGATTACGAGCCGTCCAAAGGTTCCAAAATATCCTAAGGGTGAAACGGCGTTTGTGTGAGACTTTTAGACTTCTTAGCGCGCTTTTAGAAATTTTTAGGAAGAGGAGCATATCATGAGGAGGCCAATATAGATAGTGCCATGGGCCAAACAAGAAAATAGACCAAACGAACAAAAGCCCGAAACGCCAAACGCGATTCAGTCTCATAGCTCTGTTTATACAAAAAGTGGCCAATTTTTGTTTTCCATAACACGACAAATTACATTTACGATCAGATGATAATGGAGAATTGATTTCAAGAGGAGGAGAAGGTATCGATAATGGTGGTGTGGAGTGGGTCACTGAGGTGAGTAGCCCAATTGTTGAGTGGGCCTTTCCCAGTTGCAGCCGCTTGAACCGCGAATCCCAAGAACGCGACCATGGCAAGACGTGCGTGCTTGATCTCCGCTAATTGAAGTTGAGCCTTCTTCTCTGGGTCAGACGCTAAACCTAGCGGGTCGAAGAATTTGCCTCCTGGGTACAAACGCTTTTCCGAGTCAAGCTCGGCGTTGCGTTGGAACTCGATGTAGCCGATCACTAACACCTCGATCCATATCAATGTCGAGATCGAGAACGGTAATGGCTGCCCCAAGTAGGACGATCCGTCGACAAGCTCCACCTGAAATTTTGTTATATATAACTTTGATTAGCAAACGCAAACGCAATCGCAAAATTTACTATTGGGAGGCTTCATATGTTTATTATTAGTGGTTAAGTCACAAACAAACGCACGTATTGGATTACTCGTTGAACGCAAATCCTAAATTATTTAGTAGCATTTGATTAACCGAATTCTCGTATCGGCGAGAAAAAAATAGCGGTGGGGGAAGAAGCTTTACCTTTCCGGCGTCTTGCCAAGTGACGCCGGTGAGCCATTCGACGGAGAGAGCGCCGAGAGTGGCGAGCATCGCCCACCGTCCGTGAATGAGCTCGCATTCCCTGAATCTCTGGATTCCGAACACCTCACTGTAGGGCTGAAACGGCGTCGATTTGGGGGCCGCCTCTTCCGTACGGGTCCCGATGACGTCTCCGGCTAAGTTCTTAGCCAGGTTCTGGTCCAGTGAATCTATATCGAATTGGAGATACTCGGCCGGTTTACCTAAACCAAACGGATCAAACCCGTAATCTCCAACCAACGAACCATCGAGCCAGTCAGGAGATTTGGCGCCTGGGAACCAGAGAGGCCGGTCCGAAGTCACCGTCTTGGACGCAGTCTTTTTGGGAGCTGCCTTCTTCTTTCCGAACCCAAACCGGGCTGTGAACCGACCAGAACCGGATTGGATACTGGGAGCAACCCGAGTACCCATGATGGAAGAAGCAGCGGTAGCGGTGGAAGTGGCGGCCATCTCGGGCGGTGTTTTGTTAGATTTTATGATTTCAGGAGATGGAAGAAACTTGTGTTTCTTAATCCGCGATTAATAGATGATTTTGCTTTGGAGCTGGGTGATCTTGGAGAGGCGATCATAACCGTTGGATCGATTGACAAAATCCATCTGACGCTGGAAAACACTATCTTACCTTATCTATTGAATTCTGCGTTATCTGTCTGAGTGATGTTTCAACTTTCCAACTGGCGATAGAATTTAGATAAATCTGATTGGGTGGATTAAGTTCGTATCGAATCAAACAAAGCCACGTGTAGCCGTCGAACTGTCCCACCATCGGTTTGACAACAGCAGACCGGTCTGATCGTAAACCAATCGATCCCAACCTAAACCAAATTATGCTTTTAAAAAAAAACGATCAAATAACTGAACCGAAGAAAAGAGAGATTGTTCATATCCCTAACAAACTGACCTATCATACAAATCGGTTCCTATATTTCATATTTTTTTTTGTAAACCAAGACAAACTACAATGTGATTTTAGTACCCCCAATCGGTAAATGTATACTACAGAATACAGATTATTGAAATTTTGGATCTATAAATGTCAAATAACCAGAGGTTTATCATATACAAATCCAAATCAGAGACTGGAGAAAACTGAAAAAGCTAATAAAAGCACAAGGAGAGAAAAGACATAAATTTTATATACAGAGTGGAGACTGAAATTGCTATGTGCAGAACAAGATAGCTTAAGAGGAGGATGTTCACCGAGGAATAGGAGCGTAAGGAACAAGAGTTGAGTCAGTAGCAACGAGAGGCAATTTGTCAATGTACATTAACAACCTCTTCAGATTCTCCTTGTAAATCGCCGGTAACTCCACAATCTCTTTGATCGAAGTGTAAACCCATAGATCACCAGAACTCACTCTTTTCAAGCTGCCTCGACAGAACGGGCACGACTGTGACCGTGCGCGCCTATTTCAAACAACAGGGTTCTATAACTTAAAAAGGGCTTGAGAGTGAGTAAAAAAAGATGAAGCACTTTATTTTACCAGTTTCTGTAGCAATTGATACACATGGAGTGATTGCAAGTAGGAAGAACAACTTTATTTCGAATCTCCAAGCAAATGCCACACTCTTCTTCCCTCTCCAAATCGATCTCTGACATCTTTCCTTTCTCTGTTCTGTCCTTGTTCCGGTATCTTTTGTCGCATATCTCCTTTTGTTTCCTTTCTTCTACATCGGTTATCCCTCCATGAAGTTGCAATAGCGAAGGAAACAACACATCTGCCCATCAACATCCGTTGTTAGTCAGAAGCACATATGGAATGGAGAGAATATTGGATCAGTGTAATATGTTTAGATTGCAAGACACTAAGTGATTAACTAGTGTGACATTACCATAGAATTCTTTGATACTAGCTTTGCGTTCGTGAAGCGACATTGTAGTCTTCCCATCAACATATGCCTTATAAATAAGGATCCTAAGCAATCCCAAAGCGCCTGCGAAATGACAATCTGTCCACTGAAGAAGGAAGAGAAAGAGATGGGCTGCTGGGCTGTAAGACAACCTCATCTGCACGCAGCCACCATCATACTCCTCTGGATTCTCAGATGCCCTTCAAGACCACAAATCATAGTTTAACAAACTTTTTGATTTTCCTAGCTATAATCTTGATTCTATGATTTGTTTATTCACAGCTTAATCCAGTAAACCAAGACAAATTGAGACTATATGACAAAAGAAAAATAAATTGACCAATATAGATTTTAGTGGATAGACCAAAAGTGGTGGCGTCGCAAAGGTATAAAAATTGGAATCTGTCAGCTCGCGTAAACGCAAAGTCTCATATTAATTCTGACATCAGCACAAAGACCCAGCAGACAAAAGAGATTCAGATTCACAAACTGAAATCCATTTCGATAGAGCTCAAAACTGTGTTATCCATTGAAATCAAAATCTATCGAATCGGAAGAGAAGAAAATCAGCAAGAATATACCAGCTTTAATCACGACAACAAACAAATTTCCGAAGCGATTAAACCACTCTCGGCTAAGAACACTAGCAGATGATACCGAAACATGCCTATATTTATATTTAACCACAGAGAGAGACTTACAGGGTGTTGGCGAATTGGATATCAGCTTCGAGAGCTTTGAGTGAATCCTTGAACGATTTTCGCATTTTCCTTCACTAGAGTAGAGAGACGATCCAACATAAACCAGCTTCCGAGAGCGAGCCCCCAAAACCCTAATCCTTTTTTTGTATCCTCGAGATCAACTACACCGACACAAGCCTAAAAGATCGCAAACCCTAACAACTCGAATAGATTCTCTCTCCCATTTCCATGGAAGACTTTTGAGATTTACTAACTCAACCGAACCGAGGAAGCGACAGGGAGAGAGAAAGAGAAAGTTGCTAAATTGGCGTAGAGCACACGTAAGATGATAAATAAATACAAACAAAGGGTGCTTTTGTTCAACAAGGAACGGCAACCATTCTCCTTAAGCAAAATAAAAATAGACAGACCATTAGGAAAAATATTGAAAAATTACCATAAAAGCCCTCCTAACAAAAATATTATTGATTATTGAGTGACAGGACGTGTGTCACTGCTTCAGGCGGCGGTGTGTGAGAGGCTAGTAGAAAATGACCGACGTGTGTTTGGATGTACGTGTCGCAATACATAAAGTCAAGTGGACCCCATAAGGATATGCATGCTTGAACCTCGAAAGGCCATGTCATTGCTTATTTATTTTGGGTTTTAGAATACATTGAATGAATAATGGATGAGGGCACAATTGTAGTAATTCGCTGACATGGCTGGTTTTCATTATTAGAAAATTAATTAATACCGATAAACCACTCACATCAAACCGCTAATTCAACTTGGTAATGAAGAAAAAAATAAACCTAATTAACTTTGCTATGTCACAAAAATCCATATACCAATTTTGTGTGGGGTAAAAGACAAAATAGCAATTTTTTTAGTTTTATTTTTCCTGATTGATTTCGTAGATATTATATCTCTACTATAAAATATATTAAAAAAAAGCTATAGTTGACGATACTTCCCTTATATTAGAATTATATATTACATGAATACTAATAGCTGAGAGACTCATATTTTGGTTCTACTATATATGTAGAAATCAAATTATAAAATGTTGTTATCTTTTTGTTTTTATTCCGGAGGGCCACCTCTAAATTCTAAAAATAGTGACGATTCATGTACAAACAAAGCAGGAATAATCACAATCATTCTCCATCATTTGGCCTAAAACATCACCATTTGTCCCATTATCCACACTAACTTATTAGTTATTATTTTATTATACTTTTTCCTCTTAATTTATATGGATTGTCATACAGTACAAGCTGCCATATAAATCCTGATATATCCCGAGTTCTGTTAGTTGTACCAAAGTTTGATATTCCATAAATCACCTAGATTCACTTGACGCCTAAGATAGTAACAGATTACTCCATGTTCAAATTAACAGGGTTGGGTTTGGTATTATTTACCTCAAGTGTTATTTTCTTTTGTTCAAGAGATTGCGTGATGAGTCTGAAGATTCCTGGGAAAATCAGAGAGGGATCATAGATTCGTGGTCTATGAGGATATGGTTAGGAATCTTCAAGTTAGATTCACGTAAATTCCATCCAGCAGTATTCAACTTGAACAAGAAATCATCAAACTTTTTGTCCATCTCCGACAAGCTTTGCTTCAGCCAGTGGAACACACTATCTTTGTCTTTAAAGCTTTGATCCAAGTTCTCGTATAACCAATATGCTTGCCAAAGACATCTCAACACGTCTCTGCTTGTGGCATTCACCTGCATTATTAGTTTCACGTTGATAAATAAGAGGGAAAAAAAGAATTGTGTAAAATGGTTCAGACCTCAGATTCACGATAAATGTGTACTTTACTTGATGAAGCAATAGCAAAAACAAACCCAGAAGTTGTGTAAAGTAAGGTAGTTTTAAACAAGAAATGATAAGAGTAAAGGGCCCATAGATTATAAGACCATATAACTCTTTACTGATAAAACAACAAAAGATAAACTCTAGCCCCAAAGATGATCAGAGAGTACTCTCCAACAAGGTGAAGGATCTCTGTCCCCTCAATTAAGCCGATAATTCTGAAAAATAACTCCCTATCCCATATGCTTCTCAAGTAGCTTATCCAAATAATAAGAAGCAAACTGTAAATCAGCTATGATCTCTCCTAAGTCCTAACTTGATAAGTTCAATTAATTACCCACAAATGAGTCTCAAGACTCTCAACTAATCGCGGAGGAGAAGTAAGTCCTTTATTGGGCCACGCACATACCTTAAAGGTTACAGAAAACTCGGTATCCTTGTTCAACTTATTCAACGTAAGAATATATTTCTCCTTTGTGTACATCTTAAGGAATGCTTTGACCTGAAAAAATGAAGGTTTCAAGAACTTGGACTTGCAAATAGAAGATTCTCTCAAGAGTACGTATGGATGCAGTTAAAATGAAAGGAGAAGATTACTTTAGAAACAGATTTCTCCACACCAGATACTTCCTCAAGAGACACACCAAAGATAATCCGAGGTTTCATGAATCTCTGCCATAACAAAATGTTTTCTCGCTTGTTGCAGTCAACATATCCTGTACAGAGAGAAAGATCTTATTTAAAGGTTAATAATAAGCTGAAAAATGGGAGAAATATTCTTACCTGGTACAACGGAGTGCACAACATGAGATTGTACTAGGATCCGAGCACGCTTGAGATTTACCTGGCAATGTTTCAAATCAAAGTAATTTCATTTATCTGTGTTTTCTCATGTTGGGATTGTAAGAGAATCCATTTCAAAACTCTCACCGTTTTAAATTGTAGGACTGCAAGCGACTGGTAGCGTAGCCAGAGATGAACAAGTCTTATGCTCGTCCATGTAAGTGATACAAAGGGAAATGACTTTACAAGGCCCGGGGTGTCCTGCATCAAGATTACAGTATACGAACGCTCAACATGAAACCAAGAAAATAGTTTTAACAAGAGTTGAGGAAATGACCAAACAAAAAAGTAATATACAATGATCAGAATGCCAAGACCAAGACCAATTAGCTGAGCAACAACTTCCCACACTTCCTCCTGAAACGTTGAACAAGAATCGAAGACTCTGTTAATAGAGGGAACACATGGCTACTCCATGCTTGTATTTGGTGTTTGATTATTTACACATGACTAGCATACCTTCGCTGCTACCTCTCCAAGATTCCCTGAGATGGCAAAATGATTCTGAATCACCCTGAATGAAGGGTCTCTCAATCCTCTAGCCACGGCCTATTTCAAATTGAAATCTTAGTACTGCACTCTGTCATTTAAAGCTTAGCTGAGGCAAATTCCGATTAAGATCTATATGAATCGAGGATTTACAGCTGGAAGGAATAGGGAAACTGTAATGAGGAATACCTTGGCAAGATTTCCGGTGGACGCCAACAGCAGAAACTGGGTTGGATATAGTTGTGTCGCCAGATCAAAGAAGCTGCGATTAAAAAGGAAGGTTGGTGCTATGTAGTTTTAACCAAATACCACAAAAATTTGAAGTCTCTACTACAAACCTTCCAGCACTGCCAATAAAATCTGCATACATGCGCCATTGCTTAGGATCATCGTCAAAAAGACTACCAAAACGTCCACCTGGAAAACATACCTTCTTAGATAACTTCATGAACATTTATTAACCTTCCCATGGTTTCCCTACCAATAAGAAGACGGCCAAGAGCTCCAATTCCATCCTTGGATACCCATCTGAAGAGACAACACATTGTTTGAAAACCCTATAAGAACAAAAAAATTGCAGCAGCAAACAAAATAAATTTGCCTTGACATAAAAGTAAACCTGATGGCTGCAGCAGAGGCAGCAGCGGTAGCAGCAGCAGAGGTTCCTGAGAAAGAACCAACGCCAACCGCCTGCATTGTTGCATAAGAAATTCAAGAAATTTGTCCAGTCATAATAAGAAGACCTTAGAAATTTGTAGCAAGGATAAGACAAGGCAGTAAATTAAAAATTCCCGGACATGCCTTGAGAAGACTTGAGGTGACTAATACATTACAAATCCAGCCGGTAACATTGGTAGGGAACTGCCACAGCATGTAGTCCAAGTAATCATCTGAAACCGACCCTGCCATGTGATTTTACGAGAATAATTCGCTGATATTAGCATTCTGAGATTGCAGACAAGGAAGAAGAGAGACAGAAACATGAACTTTTAAGCTAGGAAGTGTACCAGGAAAGGCGGTTGGAAAAACAAAATCCTTGACAACATCAGGAAGCCAAAGCGTGTTGGTTTCTGAGGAATTTGATACCTGAGATTTGTTATCAGGCTTTGGTTCACGCTCCTCGATAAAGCCTTGTAAAGGCGAGTCATCATCATCTAGCAAATATCTGCACAACAAGGTCAGTGTACTTAAATAGATAAAGAGTTGAGATGAATCCTCAGCTTATAATAAGATCAAAACCGGAAGCCGACCTTTTCGAAGTGCCGTTTCCGTATCTCTCCACCACAATCGAAACTAGTCCTTGGACTCTAACACTAAAGACCAATCATCAGCCGTAAATTACAAGAGCAAAACCCCCATTTGCTGAAAAAAGGGCATTCTAGTTTTTTTTCTCGAGAATCAAAACAGAAAAATGGTTAAATAATGAAAATGCATCACCTCTTATCATCGGCCTCTTCTTCTCCTTCGTCTTCCTCACCTTCACGGAGACTAGATTGAGCACAGCACCGCAAGTGCTCCACACGGCGTCGTTTCGGCTTAAAGGACGCCATCGTTTGAGTTCGGGGAACGTGAAGAGGCAACGGAAATCGCAAGGTACAGTACATGACGAGAGAGATAGTTTTTAAGAGTTAGGGTTTAGGGCTCGTTGGTGATACAAGACACTTGGTCGACAACTTCTCTCTGAGACGCTTAATCTCCTCATCTTCCTCGTCTGCAACCGCCAAATAGATTCCGTCTCTTTTCAAAAACGATGTCGTTTAATAGCGTAGCGATTAGCGAACCCATCAAACCGGTTCGAATTGGTTATACGGTTGGCGAAACCGGATATAACAAACGTATAGAAGAGACATTTATTTATTATCATACTACCCTCTCTGGGCGGGCTTCATTCAATTCAACAACATTTTGACCACACACATTCAAAAATACAAAACACACAAAAAGAGAAAAGAAAAAAAAGAGCTTCCGGAGATCCAAAACGGCGGTTTCAGGTTTGTTCATCGGTTGTGTTAGGACTTGCTTTCTTGCGATTATCATCCGCCATTCTTTGGAACTCCTTCTCACTTGCTGCTATGAGTTTCTTGACGATGTCGAATGTTGTAAGCTTAATACTGAAACGACACAAAGAGTATTCCGAATTGCCAATACTGAAACAAAAAGGAAATGAAAAGCTGGTTTTATCAAAAGTAATTTACCTGCTGTTTGGCATGCTTTTGAGGGCATTGGGAACAAAACCACGGTACAAGCCAATAACTCCTTCACGCTCAATGATACCTGTACAACGGTTAAAGATAAATCGGTCAGTCACCGGAAACTAATAAACTTGAGTTTTGTCGAGATAAGGATTTTGTTTCTAACTTTTACCTGAGAAAGCGTCTAATACAGATTTATATGGAGTACCCTTCAATTGCATCTGTCTTCTAATGGTATCTAACGGATAGCAAGTACCGGTAGCAATAGCAGCAGCGACTACTGCTGTTAACAAAGATGACTGTGTCTTTTTTTGATACTTCTCTGGCAAAGATTTCTTTACCCTGCAGATATCGAAAATGTAAACAATCGACTGAAACATTTTCAGGGGTAATGTTTAACTGTTAGTAGACCTACAGATCAAAGACGCAGAAGTTGATGGCGATGTAAGGAGCTATACTTAAAAGCGAAGGACCGAGACCGTTATAGAATGATGCGAGTCCTTCCTCCCGGAGCATGTTCAAGGCAACCTAGATGTGACATGTTGCATTTTAATTCTAAGAATTTATGAAACATAGAGTTGGTCTATACTGCGATGAACATACCTGGGACATGGTTCGATACCCTGGTTCAACAGCTAACCTCAATCTCAGCACATCTAAAGGATATGTAATCTGCATAAAGTAAACAGTTTCTAAGGCATTTAAGATTTTTCCCGCTAGACTTGCAAACTCACTCAGGCCTATAAACAACATTAGCTACCAGAGTAGACGTCATCCCAGCACAAGCACCAGCCCCAAGCCTTCCAAGAACAGACAATTGACCGTCTTCTCCCCTAAAGAGTTTCTGAAAAAAAACATAAAAAGGCAAAATGTGCAGAAAAAACAGTGATTAGACGGTTTTGAAACTTTTGAATGAAAACCAGAATCAGATGTACAAAGATTATATACCTTGTATGTTTCATATGCAAATAACTGGACTGCGCTATAAGGTACGATCCTTATCACCTGGAACATTCAGGCTAAGATTATGGGCAATCATATTCTACCTTTTCTAGACATTTATGTAAGAGTACCTGAGGTAGGTTTCCTTTCCAATAACCTTTAACACCTTCTTCTTTTCCAATAAGCATAATCGCCTGTAGTTATATTCCAAATTACGAAACCAAATCAGCAAGAGTTTACAATAAGAATAAACCAATCCTCTACATTACATGATTTTGAGTATATACCTCAATGAAACCAATAGCCTTCTTAGCGCTTTGTTGCCCAGCTCGAACACCGTGTGTCTATGAATTCATAAGACGTAAATTACATTGTAAGAATGAATGAACATTACTGTAAGTCTGTAAAAAAATCACCCATACCACATAGGTTCCCTTAAGGGATATATCTTCTTGACTTGAGATAATGAAATTCACAGCATGATCAATATCATCCATGGATCATCTCATGGAAGGATCCAAATGCAAACGATATACATATGTGTAACATAGCGCGCACACACAATTCTTTCATGTAGTTTGAAATCTTTCCTAAGTATAAAATGGAACTAGTCTAAAACGACGGCGTATTATTATGCTCACCAGTCAACACCAATACTAACTATTTAAAAAACAAAACAAAACACGTGCCACAAAACCTCGAAGTTGTTGAGAATGAAGGGAGAAAGCCTACCTGCATAAGGAGCTTTATACGGTCAAGCGGTGCCGTCACAGATTTCGCGGCGGCTCCGGCGAATGCCCCGGCGAAGAACAGTGCGGCATCTTTCGGTACAAATGACAAAAGAGCGACCGGATTTTTCAATAGCTGAGCCGAAGTAGGCGCGAATTCGTCCTCTTCCTTCGGAATCACCTTCTCTGCCACCGAAACGGACGCGAAAGCTCCGCCTACGCCCCCATTTCCACCATTAAACTCAGATTCCCTCCGATCTCTTCTAATTGCTACCGATACGGACGCGAAATTTCTCAATACGCCACCGTTTCTTTTCTTCCCTCTCCGGCGATTCGACGACACGTTGTTCTCCAGCTTCCATGAAGGTTCCTCGGTGAGAGCGAAATCAGAGGTCTTGAGCGAAGGGATACTACGGAATTGAAATACAGATTTCTCGTCTCCCATGGCGGATGACTTCGAAGATTTTTCGAATTTCGGGGTTTTTTTCTCGCCTGAGAGAATCTGAGATTTATATTGCACGCACAAAATGGACTCCAATGTATAAATTGTCTCCGGTGGTGGCATTCCTGTAAATAGTAGTCAGTACTTAATGGGGTCCACAAGGTAAACCAGTCAAATTAGTGGGCTCAGTTGGGCCTTCTCCGAGACTTTGAACATACCAGTAAGATCATTGAAAATTTAAATTCTTCCAAAGTGAATCTGAAACTGAATATAATTTAGGGAACTACGTGGCATATCATGTTTTGTGTGTCAAAATTAACTAAATAAAAAAACAATATAATATTTCAAAGTAACACATGGGAAATAAGACTGCTGGCCTTCATTTACTTTACTCAATATTCAGAATGGACAACACTAACATCTTCATTTTCTTTTCTTATCTTTTCTAAGAACAAGTTTTCTCTTTCTTTTTCATATTCATATCTTACTTTCTCTCTCATATTCCACATAGTTTCGTTTAGCAGCCACATTCATTTTTTTTTTTTTAATAGCTTTCACATTCATCTCTCTTTTGTCTTAGTTTCGATCTGTTTCTTATGTCTCAATTGCTAATTGAAATCTAAAGCTTCACACTTTTTCCCTTCTCAATTAACAACAAGTTTTCTCTTTCTCTTTCATATTCACATCTTACTTTCTCTCTCATATTCCACCTAGTTTTGTTTAGCAGCCACATTCATTTTATTTTTTTTGAATAGCTTCCACATTCATCTCTCTTTTGTCTTGGTTTTGATCTATTTCTTATGTCTCAATTGCTAATTGAAATCTAAAGCTTCACACTTTTTCCCTTTCTTGATCTGATTTGGAGCTGATTTGAGTTTTTTTTTATAGTTATATGACTTTTTGGTTAGATCAATCATGGCGTTGAAGTCTAGTTCTGCTGATGGTAAATCCTGAAGCTCTGTTCAGATCTTCATTGTGTTATACCCAAATTAGTTTACTATTCTATTTTAATAACAGATCTGTTTCTCAGATATATAGTTGACTATTCTATTTTATCTATAGTTGTATTTGAGTAATGGAGTACCCTAGTTTCATAGGTTTAATCGGGTGTTGTTTAAAATAGTTGAATATTTTTCAACATAAGCTGTCTGTCTACGATGTTTACATTTTGTTTGCTACAAATTTATGCATATAGTTGACTACGATAGTTGGCTTTACGTAATAGACTATTTTATTATCATAGTTCGAATCTCGGTGTATTTAGAATAGTTGTTTATTTATATAGTTTTATCCTTTGTTTATAATTGACTATATTATTAACATAGTTCCAAACTAGTCAAATATAAATACAGTAGTCAAATACATCCGTTGTGTAGTCACGTTATTCTAATTGACTATATCCATGACTATCTAATTTTGTAGCAACATGAACAATGATCGACGGTATGCCACCTCCAGCCAAATAATGTGTTTCACCAAATACGAGAAAAGAAAAAAAAGACACTAGCATCTACTATTTTTACATATGAGATGTCGTTGACTACTGCTATAAACTTAATTGACTGCATTGCTATGTTAGTCACCTAAATAACAATTGCAAACATAATATTCTTGCAATTCACCCTATAATATATGCTTTGTGCCATAAGGAATCTTTAATAAAAATGACTAGATTCTAATCTCCCCGTCCGCCTTAAATAATATTTTTTATAAATTAAATTTTGTTTATCATTTAATTACTTTTTTTGAGTTTTGATTGATCTGTTTGGCAACAATTTTAATAGTATAAATAAATTACAAAAATACCTGAGATATGTTTGATAACAAAATGTGCGTATATATTAATAGTATAGATGTAAAAAAAAAGAATCTTTAATAAAATATTATTATAATATACACCAAAAGTATAGATGAAAGAATGATAATTTTAAAAACTAAAATAAAATATGAAAGCAAAAAGAAATAAAGAAAAAATACGTAAAAAGGAGAAAATATAGTCCATTTAC
Source organism: Eutrema heterophyllum (assembly GCA_002933915.1). Classification (NCBI taxonomy): domain Eukaryota; kingdom Viridiplantae; phylum Streptophyta; class Magnoliopsida; order Brassicales; family Brassicaceae; genus Eutrema; species Eutrema heterophyllum. The sequence continues at coordinate 625,821 of PKMM01011241.1, forward strand.
CTGCAAAAACAGGAACCATATATCATAATATATAATTTACTCTGAGAATCTAAAATTGATTTAATATTCTAGAAGTTAATTTTTTATTATTATTATGATTGCCACTTGGCAATTAAAACTAACATGTATCATTCTATAAAATGTTATATTTGTATTTTGTTCGTTTTTTGTTTGCTATTGTGTATGGATGGGCAATAAGAACCGAGTAGTGAACTCATTGTTACCCTCGAACTACGATCTTTAAGCACATAGGGGAGTGTATTACTATTTTCCGTTTGTAAAAATATCATTCTTTCATCATTGAACATGATTTAATATTAAACATAACTTCTTTTTTTTTTTGACAAAATATTAAACATAACTTACCGTTTCGTTATTGTATGATTAGTTGTATTGGTTTCGGCTGCATTTGAAAAAAAGAAACCAAATGAACATACCATGGTATTAATCGTACAAAACAGTAATAATGAAAATTTAAGACACTATATATATATTGAGGAACCAAAAAAAAAGCTTACTTGTGGGTGAATTAGAGACAAAGAAGCAGGCAGCAATGACAACATAGCACAAGAGAAGAACCAAGCCTTTCATATAGTTCGAAGTCCCATCCTGTCAATCATATAATGTATTAAATGATATTATACATCCGCATTATTCAAAGTATCATATATTTAATTACATTAATTAAATTGAAGAAAAATGAAATTGCACCTGCAATGTGAAGGAAGTGACGAGGATGGACAAGGCAAGACAAGCGGTCTCAAGGAGGTTGAAGTTAAGATCCATTTCTATTCCCATTGTCCATGCCACTAACACTGTCACTGGTACCTAAATTGAATTTAGGATTACTTGAATCAACTTAAAATTATGTTGAAGAAAACTTAAGCTACAAATAAGAAGAAAAACAGTGAGCACCAGGTTATTAAAAAAGCACTCTATATTTATATTATTATCTAAACTTGATAATGTGGCATCTACTCTATGGCCAAGACTTTTATATTAAATTTTAAAAATGTAATAAGAAAATGTTGTATATATACCATTTTTTTATTTTTCACCACTAGATATAGTGCAAATTGGAAAAATACAAGAAAGACTTTTTACGTACTTTTATAGAAATAATATAATAATTTATAAGGTGAAGAGCTGAAGATCGATTAGCTTACCACGAACAAAGCAATTTGTGTTGCAGACCCAAGAGCAATTCCCAGAGTTATATCCTGTACGTTTTAAAATTATATATCAAGTAAGTATATTTATTTTTTCAGACACGGAAAGTAAATAGAATTAAAAAAAAGATTGATGTAAATTAAAACGTACGAGTTTGTTACGGAAGGCGAAGATGACAGCACCAGCATGCTCAGCTGCATTACCAACAATTGGTAACATTATTATTCCTATGAATCCCACTGATAATCCCCACGAGTCTGCTGCGTCCTGTCCATTTCATATTTACGCATAAACCTAGTTAAGTTTTACTAATAATGGAATCAATTAATTGATTTTAAGCTTTTCAAGAATCAACTTATGGTTTTTTCGATTCTAACTATCTCTCTCTCTATATATAAATAGACCTGGATAGTGGAGACAAGGTAGTCGGAGAGTAAAGCAACGAGGAGTGTCATTATAATAAGCCAGAAAATCGCACTCCACAGTCCAATTACGGACTCTTCTTCTTCTTCTGCCTTGTCACCAACGTCATCGTCATACACATTCTCTTCTTCTTCCTCTACGTCCCTCTTTTTATATATATATATATATAAGCGAAGCAAACATTAGATATGAGGAACAACACGAAATTAATGTCAAAAATATTGTGAAGAGTTTTAGAGAGAGAGAGAGAACCTGAGGAGGAAGAGGAGAGAGACGAGAAGAGAAGAGATGAAAGATGAGGAAAGCCAAGTAAGCAAAGAGCATCACGAAGCTGCTTGCTCTGGACAGAATAACCACATCTGATCCATCTTGGCTTGTTGTGAGTTTTTCCTCAACTCTTGGAACTAAAACATTAGCATCTATTCCTGTTCCTCCAGCCTCTGTTGTTAATCTTAATATCATTGGTAGTGTTTGACACAATAGCGCCAGATACAGCAACATGCAGTTCATATCTCCTTGTCTCTGTTCTTACAAACAATTAACGACATGAAGATGATTAAAATGTGTTCATATTCGAAATGTTTAGAAAAAATAGATAGTGATATAGATGGCACAAAAATCTACGATTTTGAGTATGGAAAATAGATAATTTGGACTTACTCGGTCGAAAGATTGGTGTTTGCGGATATTGGAGAGACCACCAAAGAAGAGAGAAGTGCCTAAGACGAGGAGAAGATTGGAGAGGATAGAACCAAGAAGTGAGAGTTTCACAATTCTCATCTTCCTTTGTCCAACCGCTAGAATCGCTATTATCATCTCCGTCGCGTTCCCACAAGTCGCGTTCATTAATCCCCCGACTTCATCCAATTATTTCCACCATTAATTTCATATTCCCAAATATTTATTAAAAAAAAAGAAAAACTACATATAAGGGGAAAATGCAAAACACTTTGTACATTTTTGCATTACATTCCAATTTCCTTCATTTATTTAGCTACTGTCAATGTTATAAATCCAGAATAACCCCAAAATCTAAACCGAAAGGTTTAATAATCCGAAGATCAATGCGCTCTTAAAGATCAGATTTAATGTACCTAAAATTACTGTATAGCCACACAAAAAAAATGCACTTACTTTTCGTTTTATTACAGATAAGAGCTAAAAGAGTAACTAGACTAAAACTAAGTAGATAAAGAGTAATTATAAATTAATAATACTAACAAAAATAACTTTTTTTGAAAAATTAAGTTAATCGGTTTAGTTTGGTCCAATTTCTACGGTTAAAACGAAAGTCGGTTTCGTGCTGGATACTTCGGTTCAATTAAAATGCTACATTATATTAGTCGGGGGGGAAAGAAAAATAATCACCTGTTGGACCGGTATGAAAAGCAATTTGCCTGATAATAAGGAAGAAAAGAAAAATTATATTAAAAAAAAAAACGAATTTGGGAACTCAAAAATTTATTTATCGGTAACATTTTTATGAAAAAGAGAGAGATAAGTAAAAATAATTACTCTGTGAGAAAACTGATACGTTCGGCCAAAGGTACCAATCCAAGCAAGCTCAACGCAAAGACCCACGCCTGTTTTTGTTACACACAAAACATATAAATTAACGTAACTAAACACAATTTGGAAAGTTAACTTTGATTTTGAAACTTTTGTTAAAAATCCCGATTAGCTTTTTAAAAGAAAAAAAATAATAATTAAGGAATGGCTTACACGTGGACATCCATAGCTGTGAGCGACGACAGCAAGAGCAACGGCGGGGAAGAGAAGAAACAGTTTTGTGCCGAGAAGAACTTCCTGAAGATTCGATAAGATTCGCCTCAGAAAACCCCAACGAACTCTCGAAATCAGCTTCAGATCCGATCTCTTCCTTATCAACGATGTCGCTGATAGATTCTGCACCGTTCTCCGGTTACGTCTCGATATCTCCACCGTCAGCTTGTCGCTTCCGCCGCCGCAACCGCCATTCTCTATGAGGGAGAGACTCGGCGATGATTCCGTACTTATCGAAGACATTTTCTTCGTTGACTCTTTGGTAAATACCCAAAAAACCGTTTTTTCCTTTGAATCTGTGTTTTTTGGAGTTGTGATTGTTTTTTACGGATTTATATATAAAAGATTAAAAGGCGACGTGTGTGTGAACGTTTTATTTGTATATATATATATATATGTTGTTTTTTTTTGACGTCTTTGTTTATCAGTTTTTTTTTTATTCGGTCAACGTTGATGTGTCTACCATTTTATATCTAAATTAGATACGATGGGGGCAGTTGCCACCAATAAATTTTTAAGAGTCTTTCTAGTTTGCAAAGGATAAAACTAATTGCCTCCACTTAAAAATCTAATTCGCCCCCATCAAAATATTCGTTGTTCAATCAACCAAACTAATTGAATATCCTCTCTGATTCTTTTCTTTATTTTCAAATCTATATAATAACAAACAAAATATTTGAGTTTAGCAATATCTTCTGTGATTCTATGTGGAAATTTAAGTGATGTATTTTTTAGAAAATAGATAAAACGTTATCTTTATTTCTCTTTTTCTTTTTCTTGACTGGAAAATTAATTGTTAAATCATTCGATTTCTTCTTATAATATTTGTTAATTGATTTCTCTTATAAGTTTAAGATTTGTTTCTCGATAAATTTATTTTCTTCAGATATGTATTGAGATTTTATACCAGAAAAGTTTAAATCAAAGTTTTTACTTGAAAACATTAACTTCATTTTTTTCTTCTAATACAATATCACAGGTTACATATTTTATATATACAGTACATGATTAGACCTCGAACTATATAAAATTATTTATAATTTAAATAAAAAAATTATATTTTATGAAGATCGATTATACCCTGTTAAAAAAAAAATCTGGATCGTCATTACCACTCCTACTATACATGTAAGAACTCGTAAATACTAAGAAATGGCTTCGATCTTGCAACTGTATAGATAACCGTATTTTTATGGCTTCTTGCAAATGTTTGAAGACTTTAAGACTTTTGTAAACTTATTATGTGTTTTTTCTCATGTGTTGGAGGTAATTTACAAATCTCATAGATCAATTGACATGTGGCAGTAGAGCAACGTGTATTTCTTCCTTCAACTTTCGGGTCTATTTCTGAGCATTCCTATTCCACAATAATTTGACGAATCGTCGTTTTATATATATACAAATCAAAACATTAGCTTATGTCTTCATCTTGCGAAACTCGCTCGAAATTTCTAAAAATATATTATGTATGTATCAATAGGTAGCCTTAATTTAATCTAATCAAGTGGTTTCGAATTTTATATGCAATTGGTGCCCCGAAGCCTAAAAAGAAGCAAACAATACTAAACAACCAAGTAACCAACATATATTTCTTATTCGATGACAAACAAATAGACAAAGTGCTTTTTGCAAATACTAAACAAAGGATTTCTAATTTTAATTGATCATTATCTTTTTTTATAGATTGTACGATCTTAAGCGAAACGTTTGTTTGTAACAAACGAGAAGCGACGCTAAATGATGAAATGATTGGGCATCCCTATGACGGTATCTCATTTCACCTTCACTTTGACCCAAAAAGCAAAAATCCAAATAAGCTGCAAGAGTAACAAACTGAACACTAATTTCAGAGGCGAACGATCTGTGGAAGATTCATAAGTTTTTTTTTTAACCTATTCTTCAGGAGTCTTTTTTTGTTTTTCAGAGGTTGGTTTCTCTAAGCTTGATGCAATAAACTCGGTTTCCGAGATGCTTCACCTCAAGGCCAACTTCTTCGCAACCAGTAAAGAATAAAGACTCATCGTCTTTCCCGATTCTTCGTCTCCAGCTCATTAAGAACGCAGGCCGAGGCAGTCCCGTGTCTGCTCCTACTGGTAAAAGGGTAATGTTAAGATTTCGTTTGGCGTGAGTTGTGATGACAAAAAGAAAAGGAGTTTTGAAAATGATACTGACCATTCAGCTTACATTCCGTTGGACTAACGGCATTGGTGTCTTTTGGTTTGTAAGTTTTGAGAAGAAAAGTGAGAGACTTTATCAGGTTTGGGTACTGTTTCACATCTGCAAAACAAAAGGAGGGGCACACAAATTAAATAAAAGCATGAAAATGTATAGTTTTCAGATAAACCGAATGGGAAAGAAAAAGATATTTACATAGAAGGATATCACTGGCCATGATCAAATCCCAATCTGGTTCCAATACTGGAAATTCATCTCCCCATGTATCTGTCAATATAGACAAGAAGAATGTAAAAAGAGCAAAGACAAGAAAGTGATTCAATAAGGAAACTCACGCTTGATATGCGGCAAAGAAGGGATAACTTTGTTTGCTATACAGTTGTGAGCAATATTGTCTTCAATCTCCTGATCATCGTAGTCTGAAGTAGTTATGTCGAGACTAAACTCTTTCGTAAGAAAAATAGCAAGAGCACCCGTGCCGCTGCCCATTTGAATTTAAGACGACAAAAACCAAGTCAGTGTCGAAGAACAGTTGGAAGTAAAATCAATCAGCTTTGGTTTGCCAAGAAGATGATTAGCAGCAAGAGTGGAACTGAAAAAAGAGAAGGAAGTACCTTCCTATCTCGAGACAACGCCGCCTTTGGATAAAGTGTGGATGCTGCACCAACCAATCTGCAAAGACAAATGTACCTGGCCAGAGCAAGTTTGCATTCAGCTGGTGGAAACCGAATTCCCGGATATGCAATTCCTGTTCATGATACGATATTCAAACAAGGAAGAATCACACATACTAACACTTAACTTAAAGCTCAGTAATAAAGTTGTTTCATAACAACGAATTCATGGATTCCACAGTTAAAACCCCAAAGTAATCTAAATATTAGCCCCTGAAATCAGAAGCTCGGGTTTAACGGAGAACATAAAACTAAATCGGGAATCGAAATTAAGTAGAAGACGATATCGGGAGCGAAGAAATTACGATTCCAGGAAACTGGTGATTCCTCTCAACGAAGCTCTGACTCGTCTCCGTCGTCTCTCCATCTGAGAAAAAAAATTACAATTACTTTTCGCTATGTATGCTCATTCTTCGATCAAAGACGAGAGATATCACTAACCGGAGGAGTCATCGTCGGCGGCGAAGAGGGAGGATGGCGAGAAGAGAGCGATATCCATGGCAGTCGTAGCGAGACCGACTCTCACTCTTTTGGTGTTTTTTTTTCGACAACACATTTCATCGATCATAAAAGATAAAGCCCAAGCAGGGCTCGTGGAAAATCGATTGAACATTCTGGCAGCCCAATACAAATTGAAACCCAAATAAACTTGAAAGGTGTTCAGATTCAAAAGCCAACTGTTAACCTTTTCGTAGATACAGAAGAAAGTTAAGGGAAAAGAAGAATAATATTACATTCTCAAGTGAAACTAAAACAAACCAAGACCAAAAAAAAAAAATATTTACATTAGGTAGAGAGCTGGAATCTACCACTCGGTTTTTTTCTTCTCCATCCCTGCCAAAAGTCACCCACCAAGAGCATGAGTTTCTCATGATTTATGACACAAAACATTTAATGGGAAACAACACTCCTATGCAAGACTTACAAAGGCGATGTAATATATAAAGGTCAGCCCTGCGAGGACAACAAAACCGATTTGGAAAACATTGTACCTGAAAATATATATTCAATTGCACATAAGCAGAGGACGGATATAGTCAGCATAATAACTATCAGTATAGGATGAGGCATTTATTTGCAAAAAGCCCAACATTACTTACTTGTATAGGTACTTAATTCCGCGAAGAGACTGCAAAGTGTGTCCAAAGATCTCCTGAGCAGCAGTGGCTTGCGCATAATATCCAAATGCAGTAGCGCAGAATTGAATCACACTGGATTTTTAGTGAGCCACAATAATAGATTGTAAGAATTCAAGTTACTTTATACTTTTGATGCTATCAGCTGACGGGGAATTATGAGAACAAAGAAGCCTACCTGATAGAACATAGAAGAATGAGACCGACATTGAAGAGGAAAGAGTTCATTAGAGTGGCTCCCCATCTGAAAACAAGTATAAAAGGCTAATGAGAAACCAAAAGAAAACAGAAAGACCTCTGATATAGCAAAAAGCGTTTCAAAACCATAAGATGAATTACTTCATTGGATGGATGGTAATGAAGACCAGCTTCAAACCAAGCATCATTGCCCCGGCAATAACAGCAAGTAGCAGGTAGAAACAGAAGAAAGCAAAGGCAGTGGTGCCTAGAAGACCTAGAGACGAAGAAAATGTCAAATGTATTAACATAGAGTCAGGTCAGACACAAAAGTAACATGGTTTAGAGTAACATAACAAGATTTTTTAAAATAAAAAGTGAAGTTACCCCAGACATCATCCAATTTGATGAAAACCTCATTAAGAAAAGGGGAGAGGGGAGGGTCAACAAGTAGATATATGATGATGTGTGCAATCCAAGCCACAGAAACGATCAATCTTCAAAGAGAAAAAAAAACAAATAATTCAATTAGAGCTTAACCGAGGGATTTTATAGTGACAGTGTAAAATAATAAGAAGATTGTGTAAACACCAACCCTAAGATTCCAAGAATAAACTTGGCCAAGTATCCAAGGACGGTGAAAGCCCAAGCAGTTTCTGCCTGAAAATAACCAGGCAAGGGAAACCGTTGGATAACATAGATGTTTAGAAAGATAAAGTACTGAGACACTGTCACCTACCTTCTCTCCTTGAGGATACATCTCTTCTAAAAGGTTCACATCTTCTTCCAATTGGAGCAACTCCTGCAGGACACATGTAAAGCAATGAAATCCATGTGAGGAGCAGTAAGAAATTTAAATCCACAAACAATATTAGCCAAGTTTTCTACTTTCTAGCTAGCTTTTAACTAGGAATGATCACCCAGCCAAGTTTTTCACATCAGCCAAGTTTGTAGACATGGAACAAATTCGAAATAAGATCCCAAACCTTCAGATATGATGTTGTACCTTTTCGACTGCTTTCACATTTTTCCTCCACTTCCTGCCCTTAGCACCACTTTTTTCTTCCTGATGAAGTGCATCAGCTGCTTTCTTTAGTTCTCTTGCCTTTTTACCTAGTTCAGTTGCTTCCTGGAAAACATTTAGATGAATTGTCAGGCCACTGAGAGTGAAAAAAAAAAAGCTTTTCTCGTGGAGAACCAACAGAATGAACCTTTATATACTGTGACCGAGTGATAACAGCCTTTGGTCGCCTGATGAATGCAGTGATAAGTCCCAAGGGTAGACAAGCAATACCAACACCACCAAATATCTAAAACATTTGAGATAAAAGATCACTCAGAGACTTTAGAGGAAACCTTAAAAATGACAGCCACCAAAAGTCTTTCGACTATAAAAGAACACAACGAAGCCATGATATAAGAACGATTATATGCCTTTCACGCCAACAAGGTGTAATTTTCAACATAAAACACCTTTTAGAACAATGTTCATACCGTGAAGAGCACTGATCCAACGATTGTAGCAAGAGCAACAACATATTCTGGAAACGTTGTTCGCATGGTCCATGTCTTCTCAGATGCGGCATTAGCTGTATATGCTGAGCACTGCCAATCAATCCAAATTCCAACAGAACAGAAAACATGTTACATTCTGAAATATGCATTTCCATAGACTTATGAAAGATAAACTAATACCAAGAACGCAAACAAGAGACAAGTATTACCTGACGAGCAGTGTTGCCGATGCAAGGTTGATTATTTGAAAACTGCCATGAAGTAGGGAAAGACGTTGTGGCAGAAGACAAGTGCCTGACAGAGAAGTCGACGTTCCCAATGAATCCTAATACATTGTAGAAGAACATTAGAAACAGAAACTCAAGGAACATGAACCCAAAAAGCAAACTTTAAAGCATCATAAAAAGATTAAACGATCCCACTATTGGTCAATCACCACTCCAGCTAAACCAGCATAATCTCAGAACTTTCATGAAATCAGGAAGAAACCAAAAGCTCAGTAACAACTAACCGTATAGAATTCCAAGCACCAGAGCACAAACAACAGCTGTAGTAACCACCCAAATCAAAGCACTTTTTATCCTCTTTCCAAGAGTCCTGCGTTAAAAAGGCGAGCCCACAAACAAAAACATCACAAATTTCGCATTTATCAACAATCAACTAATAATAGCTCACGAGTACGATTCGTGGAGAAAACAAACTTGTCCTGGTCGCCTTCATAGAAAAACATAGCGAAGGGGATAATGAAGAAGACAAGCACCGCGTCAACAATGTAAACGGCAAGCCAGAGATCCTTCATGGGTAAGGTGAGATTGCAGGCGCCGTTGTAGATCGAATGTCGACAAGCATGCCGGTTTGCCACATCCGCCGGCAACATGAGAATGGAGATCATGGCAATGGATAACCCAAAAACAACGACGAATTTGGGGAAATACGCCTGGTTGGCATCATCTGGATGCTGATAGTTGACGAGAAGGTAGATGCTGGAGATGAAGACAATGACGCAAACAACGATCGCGACAATCACAAGAGCGAGATTGAAATCGCCCATCGCCTGCAATGTACGAGGTCCCAAACCCCGGCTCGATTGAGAGAAGCAGCAACTAGATTGAAAAGTTTCTTGGGGCTTCGAATTTGATATTGAATTTGGGGCTTTTTTTCTTTTCTAGGTAGATCTGGTTTCTTTTTGCCTCTCGAGAAAACCAGACTGGTAAGGGAAAGCTAACACTCGAGTTTTGTGTTTACAAGACATTGACGCGTCAGCCCTCGCTTATATGTCATATTTACGAGAAATAACGTCGCTGATGACAGATGGGCATGACTGTTACAGTAACTTCAAGGACAAGACCAGTCTGTCCCAAGACTCCGAGCCAAAAGAGATACACGATTCGACCATAATTTCGATTTAATTAGAGATATTAACGGCGTCGTTTAATCTTATCCAAATATATATGTTTTTTTTTAAATCTAAACCAATAAAAAAATGTTTAGATTTTTTTTTAAAAGGAAAGAGAGAGAGAGAGAGAGAGAGAGAAAGTATTGTTTTACCCTTTCCAATTTCCAAGTCTTCTCTCTCCAATTTTGTCAATCCACCATTCAACGTGACGATGAAGAAAGAGAATAAGCCGACCCGTCGTTCAAATCTCTGTCATCGATCGGCCCTCAAGATTATTAACCCCAAACCTGCGGATAGGGTTTTAACTTGTTCAGTTCGATTTCTTCATACTTGTAATCGGATCGCAAGATGTCGCTCCCGGATCCTCTCCCGTCGTCTTCTTCTTCTCCGCCTGTGACCCGCGAAGAAGGCGGTTATATTCGTTTTGAACACGGCCAAGATAACGGTTTCGATCATCGTGATCGACTGCCATGGAATCGTTCGGAGTACGATTACCGCCATGGGAGCATTGTTGCATCCGAGAACGCGAGGAATAGTTCGAATTCGGAAGATCCTTGGTCTTGCGTTGTCGTCGTCGCTACCTTCTGTGTCTTCGGTGAGAGATTGAATCTTCCAATGGATTTCTCGTTTTATGCTGCGTTTCCTTGTGTGTGAATGTTTTCGATTGTTGATCTTGTCTTGCTTCAGTGTCGATGACTTTGATTCTGGGGCTTTACGGAACAACGAACGTATGGTTGGGACCAAACTCCTCCTTCCTTATCAAACCAACTTCAGTTTTCGTCCAAAATGTGATTGTATGTCCCCTAATCCCTCCTCTCTTACATAAGGATCCACCATTGTCGAATTTTCTGATATATCCTGTTTCTACCTTTCTTAAGGTGGAAGAATTAGGGAGTAAGGGATCCGGTATGATGCTGTACGGATTGAACCAAGCCCCACAGCTCGATGTTCTGGCCAATTGGTCTGAAGTCCACTATTTAGCTGTGCCAAATGACTCTTACAAGGTAGCTTCTCTCGGTGCTCTTTACCTCTGTTATCTAGGAATGGCTATGAAACGGGTGCTGATGCCTTTTCTTTTGCTATATCTTTTTTTCAGTATTGGATACAGTATTTGAACAAGGGGTCGCGAGTTAAAGTTTCATACAACGTTGAATCTGTGGGTTCTTCCCTCTATCTTGTGATAGCCCAAGGTATGCTTGAGAATAAACCTTTTCTAATGATGATTAAGTTCAGTAAGTTAGATAGACGCTCCTGTATTCTTTTTGATGATTACTTAATTTCTCATCACGAGAGTTTATTGGCAAAATCTTGAGTTTGGTGGTGTTTCGGGATCCACTGAGACGAATACTGCTGGAATGATCCCCATGATTGTTGTATACTGATGTAGAATATGTATTGCAGAAGGAATTTCCTGTATCAAACCGGATTTAAATCACGGCGTATGGTTGAATCCATTGGATCAATGAATTTGCCACTACCAAGATTTATTTGCTATCTAATCATGTTTTTTTCTACTTTCAATAAGGCTCCTACACTGAAATTATTTTTGCAACCCTACCCGTGAGCATTGGCTACTGTAGTTTGTTCCTTCCCCTGATTTGATGTTGAGATTTCTTATTGTACTCGTGAATGTTATTGGCTGTTAAGAAAGAATAGTTTTTTGAGTAATTGAACTATTTATGCATTTATAATTGTAGGTGTGGATGGGCTCTCTGAGTGGGTTCAAGACCCTACGCGTCCAGACACAACATTATCATGGCATCTAATCTCTGGTTAGTGACCGAGGTTCTAACATGAGAGGTTTTATTCTGAATATTCATGACTTCACTCACACTTCACCTTATTTTATTTTTGACAGATAGTGGTTTCATTGAGCAGGACATAACTAAGTCGTCGAGTTATTATATTGCAGTAGGCAACGTATACCTGAATGAAGTGAAGGTAATGGCTGAAGCAACTTATGATGATATATGCTAGAGCTTAGATTTCTAGGGTAACTTTTATCCTATACAATTTTATATTATGAATGGCTTTCTTTTGAAACAAGAACCTCGTTTACTAGTAGTTTACTGCAATGATTTCTAATCCCAAATAGCTCTCTTTTTGTCTGATTATACATTACTCTCACACCATATCTACGTTGTTCAGGTTACAATCGGCATTCAAGTTGCGGCGGTATTGTATGATACTACAAATGCTTATTACAATTGCACATTTCCTAATGACAAGTGCACTTTGAGTGTTCCATTATTTGGAACCAATGCTGCTGTACTAACCTCGCCAGGTCCAAAGCTGGTATGCGACCCATTTCTCATCTTGCTATTTCACTCTTCCTTACATAGGATTCGTAGATCAATACAAGATGTTTCACATTCTTATGCATATTTCAGAAGATATCTTATGAATTATTCTGAATCCTACCCTCTTCTTGTTGTGCAGAACAATTCTAAGAATGAGTTCTGTGCAAAGCTCTCGTACGAGCCAAGGTGGATTGCATACATAGTTTGCATGGGTAATGTTTTTTTTTAATTACATGAGTTGTAGAAACCGATCTTTTCGTTGGGATTTATCATAAACTTTTGTTTTCCCCCTTGGATTATTATTACAGGTGTAGTGACAGCACTCTTGTTAATTGTCTCTAGTCTCTTTAATAAAAGACAACCAGTCTCTGAAGACGAAACCATTGATGAAAATGATGATGTAGCTCCTCTTATTCCGGGAAAAGAGGATGATAACTCGAGCTGGTGCTCGTCCTACAGTTCTATCTTGACAAGTACGGAGGAATTGGAAGGTGCACACGGTGAAGCCCACAGTAGTACAAGATATCTCTGTGCGATTTGCTTTGATGCGCCTAGAGACTGTTTCTTCCTCTCTTGTGGACACTGCGTTGCTTGCTTCCAATGCGGGACACGGTAATAACTAACCCATTCAATCCTTTCATTCTTTTAGTTTCAATCTGAGTTTCAAAGAAAAGTTTTTTTATTAATCAATGATATCATCAATGTTCAAATAAAAGTTTTGGCCTCGAATCACTTTTGGTTTTTGGGATATAAAATAGGTGAATTCATTTTAACCATATATCAGGATATGATTCGGTTTTTAGATTGGTGTTCTTTTGTTTGGTTTCAAATCGGATCAGTGAGTTAGGTTTATCCGGCTTATGATGCAAGAATGAACATTGATGAAGCTTTTAAAAACTGGATATACAATACGCAGGATAGCTGACACTTCGGGTTTCTGCCCGGTATGTCGGAGGAAGATCAGGAAGGTAAAGAAGATCTTTAACGTCTAACATGTCGAAATCCAGAACATACAGTGCACATTTTTGTGCCTTTATTTCTCGCATTACCGTATTTGTATAGAGGAAAATGTGGGGATGAAGAAACCCAAAAGGTTTCTTTTTCTTTTAATCAGCAGCTGGTGTGTGCTGCTACTGTATATGAAATGATTCTGGAGTTTCGGTTTGGTTGTACTTGTAACCATATTTCATTGACTCTCGCCGGTTCATCCGAAATCTTATTTTTCCGGTTTAAGTGTTTGGTTTGCACTTTGCAGCGTAATTTCGTGGTTTAATTTTGTAATTTTGCTATACATATAGTAATTTGTTGTCAAGCTTTTCTCAATGTAAACCAGGATTCTAATTTGGAATTTAATTAAGACCTTCGGTCCAAAAAAAATATCAGTAGTTTGTTTTTAAACATCAGTTTGTTTATAGTTATTAGTTACGATATATAATCTGGATGATAGAAACGTGATTAGTGGCGAACTAAACTTTTTTTTTGGTAATTTTTAAACAAATTTTTCAAGAAAGAATGATGTTTTGTGTTGCATAAATTTTATAATCTTCTTTGTGAAAACTAAAATTTGTTTGTTACGTACTAATCCAATTTTTTGCAATAGAAGTAGAACAACATTAACAAATTTTGTCAAAATAAAATAAAATAAGAATCACATTTGCAGATTATACTGATTACTTCCATCGGTTTACAAAGAGTGCCATGTGTCACATGATGAATGGCGAGGACACATAATTCACATTGTTCCCTATAGCACTAAATCACTCCTTCCGTTTGGGCTCTCAGGGGTCTGCTTTCTGGTAACAAATCGCGACCTCGGCCTCTCTTCTTCTCTGCCCTCTCTCTCCTCGTCTGTGCTTTCTGTTCATCTAGTTTCTCTCTCTAGCCATTTGTCTCCAGCTCTCTCCTAGCAGGTTAATTGTCTCTCTCTATCTTTTTTGTTCTCCGTCATAATTTCTGCTAATGTTGTTTTCGCTGATCTATTGATCCCGGCTTAAAATTCGCCTGATGTGTTTATGGCGTTTTCTAGATCTTCTTCGAGGAGCCTGCGTGCTAGGTTTTCACCGCGTTCTTCTTTGTCGATTTATAGATCTGTAAGTTACTCCTCTGCATCACAGCGGTTTTGGTTGGATTTCGCTTAATTTCCTTTGTCATGATCCTCGTTTCACTTGCCTCTGTTCAATTTATGCATTTTCTATTTACAATTAGTCTGATTAGATCGGTTCTAGTATCGTTGAATCTCTCTACTCGTTCGGTGTGCAGTCTATTGTTTGGGTATGCACTATATTTGATTGAACAAGTATACTATAGGGCTATACGTTTGATTCCGTAAGTGGTATTTCTAGTCGACCTCAAATCCATAGCATGTTTACAAATATTGATTTTCGCCAAAACTGATTCGAAAGTTTTGGATCTATATGGGCTTATGTGTGTATATCCGAGTCATGGCGAAGCCATGTGCACATTTGTAATCACTAATGTTGTCCTTTTAATTGTCGTATTCCTGAATTTCAACTTATTTTCACCTGTGGCAGTGAAAGGTAGAAGCAGCTGATTCCAGTAACCATGATGTCCTTTGAAATGAATGACCGAAAAAGTACGTCTACATTGTGATTTCTATGAATAATTCCTTCTGGTTGAAGAGATACCTTTTACTTAGTTCTACTTAGTTTTTAGGGTCATCTTTTGCTCATCGCGTTCTTGAGCGAGTGGATCATTGAATGTTATGTTGTTATTGTTGGAACCCATTTATTTTCAGTTTATCTTATTATCAGGGTACAAAGTTATTCCTACTGAACTTAACTTTTCTTAATCGTTTCTTATGTGCTTTGAAACAGAAATTGGGTTAGGGCTGACAGGATTTGGCGTATTTTTCTCGTTTTTGGGGATAATCTTTATGTTTGATAAGGGGTTACTTGCCATGGGAAATGTAAGTACCTCATAAGTGTCTGCTTCTTATGCATTGACTGCTATTCTTGCTTGTATTCGGAACTCTTACTGAGCCCTCGTTTCTTTTCTGGTCTTCTTTAGATTCTTTTCGTCTCTGGGGTTAGTCTAACCATTGGCCTCAAGTCTACCATGCAGTTTTTCATGAAGCGTCAAAACTATAAGGTTTGTTTGGTTTCCAATTTTCTCTTCCTCGTCAGTATCTCTGGCTCAGTGGGACTGGGTGTTTACATATTTCTTTATATGTTATCTACTCAGGGAACCATTTCTTTTGGGGCCGGCTTCTTCTTTGTAGTCATTGGATGGCCTATCCTGGGAATGATGCTGGAGACCTATGGCTTTTTTGTACTCTTCAGGTCCGTTTGCTTTTTCTTCTTCCTTACTGGTATTGCATGTGGAAACATAGACAATTACTAATAATGTTTTCTATTTCAGTGGCTTCTGGCCAACCTTGGCAGTTTTTGCTCAAAAGATACCTGTTCTCGGTTGGATCATTCAGCAACCATATATAAGATCGGTATGTGTCCAATTCAAAATTCACTGCAAAAGAAAACTTATTCAATTGTCTCAAAAATCAGAACATGAAAGACAGACTTTATGGGCAACAACTTCACATGAGACCCTTATACCTCGAACACAACACGTTATCGATAACAATGAGTCCATATGAGCTGCTCAAGCTGGGTGGGAGTGATGCATAACTCTGATCCACATACATAACTCAAATAATTCCCAGTTTCACCATTCAAAATTACAATGGATAATTCTCTCTTGGTTTCTGATGATCTTGAGTTTCCAGGCCTAGTGTTTTCTTAGTTTCCATCAACTTTAACTATTACTCTGTTGCATAATGCGATTGATTGGCTCGTTTTTGTTTATGTGATGCACAGTTCTTTGACAAGTACCGGGGCAAGCGTGTGCCCGTCTAGTCCCCCGCCCAACTCGAGAGAGAATTCACTGAGCCAAATGCAGCGGAACAAGCGATTAAAGTCTTTGGAAGAAGAAGTTGGTATGCTTGTCGACAACTCCTGTAGAAAACTAAACCCATAGGAGAAAGAAATTAGCGTGGAGCAAAACATACGACTGGAAGCTGTGTGTGTCTGTGTACTTGAAGACAAACTCAGTGACATAAACCTCTTGATGGGTTTTGTAATCGTTTTGGTTTAAGACTCTTAGTTTTTTTACAAATTTTTTCCCATCTAATTTCACAAATACGTCGCCGTTTTTGTTTGCATACATAACAAAATTGCCCAATACACCGATATTAGAGGCTCTCTTGGAGGTTGCGACTTGCGAGTTTTTTGGGACCGATGCGTTTTATCCAATTATCCTCTCGCGTGAAACGTGCATTGTTAAAACGTGCACTTAATGAGTGGTTATTATACAAAATCTCAGTGCACCAAAGCGTACTAGATATCTCTCTCTCTCTCTCTCTCGTTTGTTTTCCCCCGAAAAAAAGAAGCTACCGTCTTTTCTAGCCGTTGGGGTTGAAATTGAATCATCATCGCCTTTTTCTTTTAACTTATTTTTTGTCTTCTTATCCCCAACGAGCTTTTCCGATTTTGATCTGATTGCTACAGATCTCCGGTGAAACAAAACAGATGAAGTCATCGAGAATGAAGTTTGCAAAGAAGTTGAAATCGATTAGAGCCGGCGAATATCTCAACCAGGATCGGATTCTCCAGGTGCTTTCAGCTGCAGATGGGATCTCCGAATTCCTTCCCAAGATATCTAATCCTATTTCCCAAATCACAGCAGGTTCTATCTGGAGATCCACTCAAATTGCCGAACTTGTGGAAAACGAGAAAGAAGGAGAGGAAGCTTCTGGAAGTTTCGTCGGCGACGAGGAGAACTCCCGGCCGCCGGTGAATCAAATTCCGAGAGTTTCGTGTGACCGGAATGATAGTAAATCGGCAGTGTCTTGTGGATCAGATACAGGTATCGGAAGAAAGATTTTCGGATCTGGATTTAGAAGGCCTGAATTGAATTCGAGCACGCTTTTCGATCCGAAGCTGCTCGAAGCGTTCGAATTAGCTGTGGTGTGCTTCAGGAGGATGAACGATTTCTCCAGAGAAACTAGAGTCGATGACGAAGAAGACGTTATCGTCTTTCCCGTTGAAAATGACGAGAATACCCTTCTTCCGGTAATAGAAGCCGAAGAAGATAGACGGAAAGACGAAAATGTCCTTCCCGGTGATGCCCAACAAAACGACGATAATCCCCTTCCGATAGTAGAAGACGACAGCGGAAAAGACGGAAATACCCGTCTCGACCCGTTACTGGAATTTGAGGAACGCTGTCCTCCGGGAGGAGAGGAGTCCGTTGTTTTCTACACAACGACTCTCCGGGGAATAAGAAAAACATTCGACGACTGCAACATGATCCGGTTTCTGCTGGATAGCTTCAAGGTTAAGTACTACGAGAGGGATGTGTCGATGCACAGACAGTACAGGGAAGAGCTCCGGAGAATTTCAGCGGCTGAGGAGACAGAGGTTTTGCCTCCGGTTCTGTTCGTAAAGGGAAGGTGCATAGGCGGAGCCCAGAGGGTATTGGGTCTGCACGAGCAAGGGAAGCTTAGGGCTTTGTTTGACGGCGTTCCAATCGCCGGAGAGAATCATTGCCGGCGGTGCGATGGTTTTAGGTTTTTGATGTGTGATGGATGCAGAGGTAGTCGCCGGATTGTCTCTGGTGATGGATCAAGGATTCGGTGTTTGTTATGTAACGAGAATGGGTTAATTGTGTGCATTGATTGCTCGTAACACCATTTTTTTTCTGTGTATATATACACAATTTGATTAGATTTATTCATTGTTCATTGATTCTTTTTAAGTGCTATAGCTATTTTTTTTATATACAGGAATTATGGTCATCACTCATCATTTATATTGGTTTGTTCAAGTTTGATTCCGTTTCGATTCACTCGTTTGTCATGAAACACTGAATCTTTGATCATAATTTTTTGTTTCTCTGCTTCCGGTGAACGATAAGTTTTAGTGTGTACCAACACAAATATTGCATTAGACCACTCATGCTTCCGGTCTGAATTGTTATATATCTCTCTCTCCAGAGCTAACACATTTATTTCTTGATGTTAAAAACACAATAGTGTCTTCGGTACAGTTTTACTCTCTATGTTTCACAAATAGTATTATTTTGACACTTTTACTCCCTATGTATTAAAAGTTCAATATTATTTCTTATTAATACACTAAACAATTTTTTTCTATCTAATTAATAAACTAAAACAATAAGGGTAAAACTGAATTTTTGTTCAAAATTATGCATTGAAAACATAAAACGACATTGTTAAACAAAAATAAAACTTTAAAATGACACTCTTTGTGAAACGGAGGGAGTAGTAAACATTCATAACTACCATATTTATTTTTATTCGTTTACAACTCACACGCGCAGTATTTTTTCTTTGAACATGTTCATTGCTAGCTTCGGACTATATCTGTTTCGAATTCAAACAGAATTCATAATGATTCAGTTTCAAACTCTAAAACCGAACTAGACATAGCATGTGCTATATGTAAGTTGTAACGTTACCGTGGAGTGGTACAGTCATCGCGCTGCCATTCCCACCGAAGATAATCAGTTTCTGGCCGTCAGTTTTTCATACAAGAGAACTGGCTGTCATCTGTCAATGTATGGACATGATTTATCGGTGTAGAGTTATTGTAAACCCATTTATCTGCTGCAACATTACACTCTTCTGGATCAAACTCGAACATGTCGTCAAGCGCTTCCATATCCTCTGATCTCTCCTCTCGAACCTTGTCCTATGACCAGCAAGATAAAACAGAGGAATTTTGTGAGATTACAAGGAAAAAAACACCAAAAACAGAGTTTTGAAATTCGGATTGCTCGTATGTGCTTACTAGGTTTCTAGCTAATGTCTTTCCTCGGACAAGACAAGAGTTTAACTTGAGGAAAGTAGAAGAAGAAGACGAAGAGGAAGGAGAAGAAGAAGACATCAAGCTGATTCTTTCCGTGTATAAAGAGAGATGAAGAACATAAAACCACATATAACGAGAACGATGACTGAGAGAGTAATCTTGGTTTCTCCTACTTCTCTACTAGGAATAAAGAAGCTCATAGGGTCAAATCCGGTAAATTAAGTGGAGAACGTGTCGGGATTGAAATAGAGAGAATAGTGTTAAGGGAGTCTTTGGTTTTTGTTTGGAAAATTAAGGATTGGGTAGGAGTGAAGCTAAAGGCATGTTTGGATTTGTTGCTTCCATCTTTGGGAAAAACATACAGCGACGATCTACATGGCACATACAGAAGTTACATAAGATAAATTGATTGTTATTTTGATAAGGAGGGTGGAAGGATAATCAATCAGTCCTAAAAGCCGTTTGATGCGAGGTCCAAAAAGTTTAGGAATTGTTATCTTGATTTTTGGGCATCAATCAAACGACCAAAAATATCAAAATATTATAGCGCAAACACAAATGATTATGCTAAAATGGGTGATATCTGCATAACAGTAAGACAAATGGTAATTATTAGGAACCGAACCGATTCAAATTAGACCGAAATTATTGTTGCGGAATAGTAATTATAACCGTGAAACGGTGAAAGTATATGTTTTAAAAAAAAAATTAGAATAGAAGATTGAAAGAAAACCAGTACAGTGCTTAACGGTTAGATAATCTATACAAACAATGATTTTTTCATATTATGCTATTTTTTTTTGTGGATAACTGCTATTGCAGTTGCCAAATTAATTTAGTACAATGTTAATAAAAATTATATTTTAATTTATATTTAAAAATAATTCCAAAAATTGAAATTTTAATTTATATTAGTTTGAATTTCCTTAAACATAGGTTAGATTAATTATCAAAAATCACAAAAACCAGTTGTTATTATATATTTACAAAAATAATAAACCAGATATTAATTTAGATTTAATTTAAATAATATTCTCATAGTAGAGATGATAAACAATATGTTATTGTATATTTTTATCATAATCAATCAGCCTAAAATTTTAAATATTTGAAATTAATAAATATTTATATTATACGGTAATATGAACGGGCATGTTAGAATTATGTTATTATAATCGCTGTCATTTTCGGATTAATATGAACGGACGGGTTAGAATTATGTTTTTATAATCACAGTCATATTTAATATTAGAAAATATTAAATCTACAAAAACAAATTATATCTAAACACAAAAATAAATCTTTGTCACTTATTAGAAAAATTATATCTATAAAACAAATTATATATAAATACAAAAAAAAACAAATTAAATTACAAAATTTGATAAAAAAAAGAACAAAAAATCCCGTTAGAATCTAGTTATATTTGTCTACTAAAACACAAGTCACTCCACCAATTACATGTTGACATGTAGCAATGCAACAAAATAAAAGTAAAAATCTCTAATCCTAAAAATTCCCTAAATTTTCTCAATCAAACCCACTACTACTTCACCATCTCTAAAACGGTTCCAACTTCATGTATCCTATACTCACGATGAACTGTCGATCATATCAGACTTTCAAACTGAGGTCTCTCTCTTCTTCTTCATCGATCCATCTTATGTTTCTCATATTCATCTTTTTCTTTTTTTTGTTTATGATCTCTGATTTTGGTTTTCGTTTTAATAGATATGCTTTCAGTGCCGTCTTGGAAGTTTGGGAAGAGAGCTGGCGACATGAAGGTCTCTCTCTTTTTTGTCTTCTAAATAGCATGTAGCTTCCATGTAACCTCAATGATTCACAAATTTTCTTTTTTTGACCTATGTAGATGGCATCACTTGCTACATACTTCAGGCTAGGAGATCAAAGCACATGTAAAATCTAATCGATACCATGAGCCTTTTTAACAATTCACATGTTGTTTCAATATTGGACTAAACATCATATGTTTCCCCAGGAGCTTAGAAGATGTCCGAATGAATCTTTAAGTTCTTAAGTTGTTTGCAACCTCCGTGGTAATGATGTCTTCTCTTTCCTAACTTTCATGATTAGAAAAAATTGAGACATATCTTACTTGTGTCTACTATTTGCAAAAGTTGGGTGTTGGTGGTGAGTTTATCACTCTCCGGTTTAGCCCGGCATGAACCGAGACCGACCCAATTAACCCCGGCTAACGACAGTTCGAACCCAGAAGAAGAACACGAAACGATCGCCGACCGCCGAACATGAAAGAAAGGTCCACGAAAGACTGACAACCGACAAGCTCGATAAAGAATCCGAAGGACCGCCGAACTTGAATCCAGATTGGCAAACCACGAACCGATCGACGACGGTTCAAGATCGGCAAGGAAGTTCGCAAAGCAACACCCACCGAACTTAAATCAAGCCGAACTTATCATGATCGATTGTAAATATAAGATTCAGGTCCTCATCTCGGTACCGAGATCGGTTCGTCTAAATCCGATCGACCACGGTCTGAGATCGGTAAAGAAAAGAACAACATACGGTTACCGACCTGCAACATGCCGAGCGTCAGTATCAACCCGTCATAATCAGAACCCACTTCCGGAATTCGCGGAACTTTACGGAAAGTGCATTCGGGGAACTTTACGGAAAGTGCGGTCGGGGAACTTTACGGAAAGTACAAAAAAGGAAGAACAATTAGGATATTAATCCGGGATTCACGGAACTTTTCCCGAATTCTCGGGATATGTCGGAGCCGCCGAAGAGGCTTATAAATAAGGAAATCTCGATTACATTAAGGAGGAGGAGAGAAAAAAAGAAAGGAAAAACGAGAGCTCGAGATTCAGTCTTGATCTCATGACCGATCTTCGAATATTTTGTAAACTCCGACGAGTTCGATTTAATAAAACGAAATACCGATTCACATTCCAATTCCTTTACCTTTGTGATTTCGACAATCAACATTGGGTCCATTAGAAAATCACATAATGACTACAGATGCTGCATATATGCAAAAACTGGAATACAACAGGATGAGTCAACTCCTTCACCCGATCCCGATGATGCCAAAGAAGAATCGTTTTTGGAGGTTGATCAAGTATCTATTTCCACCATCAGTGCAAGCCTGAGAATGAAGCTGTTTCACAACGACGCTCCGCTGCATCTCAAGGTATATACATGTTTGTTTGAGAAATCATTCACTTTCTATTATTTTCTAAAGCAATGTTTTATTTTAATGTAAAAATAGTTTAAATGAAATAAATTGATCCGTGCGTAGCATGGGTGATAATACTAGTTTTTATATAAAGGCGAGACCTTTGGATGCGAAAAAATATTATCTGTTAAAACACTTTTGAAAGGAAATCGTTAAAGATACGAAGATCAAGAAGAACCCCAATAATGANACGGAAAGTGCGGTCGGGGAACTTTACGGAAAGTACGAAAAAGGAAGAACAATTAGGATATTAATCCGGGATTCACGGAACTTTTCCCGAATTCCCGGGATATGTCGGAGCCGCCGAAGAGGCTTATAAATAAGGAAATCTCGATTACATTAAGGAGGAGGAGAGAAAAAAAGAAAGGAAAAACGAGAGCTCGAGATTCAGTCTTGATCTCATGACCGATCTTCGAATATTTTGTAAACTCCGACGAGTTCGATTTAATAAAACGAAATACCGATTCACATTCCAATTCCTTTACCTTTGTGATTTCGACAATCAACATTGGGTCTATTAGAAAATCACATAATGACTACAGATGCTGCATATATGCAAAAACTGGAATACAACAGGATGAGTCAACTCCTTCACCCGATCCCGATGATGCCAAAGAAGAATCGTTTTTGGAGGTTGATCAAGTATCTATTTCCACCATCAGTGCAAGCCTGAGAATGAAGCTGTTTCACAACGACGCTCCGCTGCATCTCAAGGTATATACATGTTTGTTTGAGAAATCATTCACTTTCTATTATTTTCTAAAGCAATGTTTTATTTTAATGTAAAAATAGTTTAAATGAAATAAATTGATCCGTGCGTAGCATGGGTGATAATACTAGTTTTTATATAAAGGCGAGACCTTTGGATGCGAAAAAATATTATCTGTTAAAACACTTTTGAAAGGAAATCGTTAAAGATACGAAGATCAAGAAGAACCCCAATAATGACAGAGATTGGACTAATGAAGAGGATCCGACTTTATGGAGTTACGATCCTTCAGTTAATCGGAATTGGCATGCTTTTGGCAAGCAATACTTCTTCTTCTTGTTGCGTCAACTTATACGCAAATGTGGGATCACATGACCAACTTTTAAACTTCAAAGTAAATGATGATTTTTCCATTGTTGCAAAAGAAATGGAGATACAGTCCTCTGCTGGTTCTACGCTGCTACTGCTGTAGGAAGGGCCCGAGTTCGATCCTACAACTTTAGGAAATCGTTGTTGTATTTTTTATTTTATTTTTGACTTGAGAACATATCCAATAATTTCTTCTGCTGAAGGAGGCAGATATGTTCTCAAGATATAGCAACCGTTACACACTTACACTATAGCAGCTACATTTTAACAAATCAAGTTCCTTAACAGTTAAAACTAGTTATTTACTATTTGTTACTATTATACCGATTTTTTTAACCGTGTTTGGTAACCGCATTGACGTTGTACGACCCCCAATCGAATCAAATTAGAGGAAGGAATTTATTATTTGAATTGAAAGAGTGATAGATTCATTAAGTAGTCAAGTATATTTTGGACTTTATGTAATTTGTCATTATTGCAGTCAAGTAGTCAAAAGACCAAGTTGGAAGTGTTGGGCCGCCGGGTCGAGTGAGTGGCAAACGAGAGGCGGGTCTTCCTTTTCAACCACAGCCGCCTATGTATTTCTTTTTTATTATCCTAAGCTGCTATTATTGATATTTTCTTTGTTTTTCCACATATCTATTTTGAAATACTGCAATTATAAAACTTATGTTATATATCAAAAAAATGAATAGTTCTCGTACTCCCAAATTGGCTATCAATTGTTCACTAAAGAAGTGTAAGTTAAAGAAGAAAAAGATGCTTTCCATCAAATTTTTAAGCGTGCAATTCAATTTCTACGAACTTTATTTGTCTTTGTCCTTTTATGCAACTGCCAATGGGGCGGACTAGAACGACAGTCGTGGATTCTATGAGGTCCAGTTACATTTCTTGGTGTCAGAAGATTTTTCCCATAAATAAATTAAGAAAAAGTTTAGTTGTAGAAACTTGTTGGATTGTTTGACCAAATGATTAATAATTAAAAAGGATTCAAAGTTCAAACATTAGTGATTTATTGCAGTCTTGTATATTATTGAAAATTATTTGGTTTCTATTTTAAAATATTTAAATTCATATGTTATAGACGCTATAACTATCTTAAAAGATGCATGCTAATATTTTGCTACAAAATTATCAATCTACTATCTCTGACTTTAATTAAAATAGATTTTTTTTCTTTCTTTCAATTAAAATAGATTCGTTATACAAAGGTTAACGTTGATTACGTTACAGATTCGCAAATTAGCAATGCATTTACCACTTTGATAATCAAATTTCGCTTTAATATTTCTTTCTCAAATCGAAATCGCGTGTTTTTAATATAGACCGTCCGATCATAACCAATCCCACTTTTCCCAATGAAAATAATTGTTGTTTCTTTTATTACACCGCCACAAACTCTCACTATAAAGACGAATCCTAGATAGGCGAGGACCGGCCAGAAATCGCTTCATCAAAATCTTCTTCCATTTTCTCCACAAAAAACATTTCTTCAATCTCTCTCTGATTCCGTTGACAATGGAAGGAACCGGCGTCGTGGCGGTGTACGGTAACGGTGCGATAACGGAGGCGAAGAAATCTCCGTTCTCCGTTAAGGTTGGTTTGGCTCAGATGCTCCGTGGTGGAGTTATCATGGATGTCGTCAACGCCGAGCAGGCTCGCATCGCCGAGGAAGCTGGTGCTTGCGCCGTCATGGCTTTGGAGCGTGTTCCGGCGGATATTCGCGCTCAAGGTGGGGTTGCTCGGATGAGCGATCCTCAGATGATTAAGGAGA
Organism: Eutrema heterophyllum; assembly: GCA_002933915.1. Classification (NCBI taxonomy): domain Eukaryota; kingdom Viridiplantae; phylum Streptophyta; class Magnoliopsida; order Brassicales; family Brassicaceae; genus Eutrema; species Eutrema heterophyllum. The sequence goes on from PKMM01011241.1 coordinate 651,486, forward strand.
TTAAGCAGGCCGTTACGATTCCGGTGATGGCCAAGGCTAGGATTGGTCATTTCGTCGAGGCCCAGATCCTCGAAGCGATTGGAATCGATTACATCGACGAGAGCGAGGTTTTGACTCTCGCCGATGAAGATCACCACATCAACAAGCATAATTTCCGGATCCCTTTTGTTTGCGGTTGCCGGAACCTCGGCGAAGCTCTGAGGAGGATCCGTGAAGGTGCGGCGATGATTAGGACCAAAGGTGAAGCTGGGACTGGGAACATTGTGGAGGCCGTGAGGCATGTGAGGTCGGTTATGGGTGACATTAGGGTTTTGCGAAACATGGATGACGATGAGGTCTTCTCTTTCGCTAAGAAATTAGCCGCCCCGTACGATCTCGTGATGCAGACCAAACAGCTTGGCCGTCTTCCCGTCGTCCAATTCGCCGCCGGTGGAGTTGCTACTCCGGCCGATGCAGCTCTCATGATGCAGCTTGGATGCGACGGTGTCTTCGTCGGTTCCGGTATCTTCAAGAGCGGTGATCCAGCTCGTCGCGCGCGTGCCATTGTTCAGGCGGTGACTCATTACAGTGACCCGGAGATGCTTGTGGAGGTGAGCTGTGGGCTTGGGGAAGCCATGGTTGGGATCAATCTCAACGACGAGAAGGTTGAGAGGTTCGCTAATCGCTCCGAGTGAAAAGAAAAGAAAGGTAAAATTTCAGACGAAATGGTTTCAGATTTATCAGACCATTTGCGGTAATCTCTAAAAAAAAAGAAGAAGATGATATTGTTGTTGGTAGTTTGTATCCTTTGTGTGTTTCCTTATATCTTTGATAGTGTTTGCTTGTTGTAATCGATTTCTTCTATATTCAAGAACAAGTTGTCAGTTATTGATCTGTTGATTTTGATAATGAAATACTCTTCGATCCATTGATACTGAGCTTGTGTGAACCTGCTCTTCAGTTCAAGATTAGATTCGGACATAGCATCTTAGTATTGGGTTGATTACAAAGGGTGAAACTTGTTTGGTTTTGGGGATGGACAAATATTCCTCGTACTGAGCTCTGCAACTGCTTATATCAATGTGTGGTTTCAGGCATAGCTAGCTATAATAAGCCCAACAGAGGAAGATAATATCAATATGCTCTGGCAAGAGAGATGGACAAAATGTAGACTTCTAGGAGTTGCGAGTTATTTTTAAAATCTGGGTTCTCTTAGTTTCTAGAGAGTAAGAATAGAGAATCATCGTTTCGATGATTTGTGCATCATGCTTATGGTTTCTTTGCAGGCTATGTTTGCATTCGAAATCGGTTTTTGAGAAATCCTATGTTAATGTTGTTAGTAAAGGGGAGTGAGAGTCCATGCTTTATCGATATCAACTTATGTTGTATGAGTACATCCCTTCAGCCTCGATATGTTTGTTATCAATTTCTCATCAGGCACAGAGTTAACCAAACTGTAACTACATAAACCGGGTCCAATTTCTCTTAAGTCAATCACACTTCAAACTGTTCTCATACTAACTTCTTAATGCTGAGGGTAAACGATCTATTTTTCCACGAAAATTCTCTTATCTAGCCAGATCCCACCGATCTATGTCTTATGTCTAGTTCCCCACAAAATCAAAGTTAAAGACTTATTTTCTCCCGAAAACAAAGTTCGAGACTTAAAACGGTTTACTGTTTTCTAATTATGGTTAACCATCTGAAACCTGACTCTTAACCGATTACGACCCGATTATGATTATTAAACCACATATTAGACCCGATTTACTTACCCATACCCGAGAAAACATAAAACCCAAAAATTACAAACCCTAAATCAAAAATCCTCAAATCGAAAATCCCCAAATTCTTAGAACCCTAAAAAAAAAAACGAAAGCATCGCCGGCAGAGAAGATTGAAGTCGACATCAATGGCTCTAATAACTCGAGTCACTCGAGATTTTGGCGAAGATGACTTTGATGAAGAAGCATTGGATAGAGATGAGTTCGAAATCGAGCATATGGTGGAGGCATTTGTCGATGATCCTTCGATCCACCACGACGTGATTCCAGATAGCGATTACGAGGGAGAGAAATCTCAGAAGACGCCGACATCAGAGACCCACATCAGACGTGGTGATGGGAGATTGTACAAGCACCAAACATTCTTCAACGGCGTGGCTTTCAAGGAGTGTGTTCTCGACTATGCATTGAGAACATGTCGAAATCTGAAGCAATCCAGGTATGATAAGGATAAGATAGCATTTAAGTGTGTTGGTGGTGATCGTGAAGGTGTTGGATGTTCGTGGAAAATTTATGCTTCAAGTCTACCTAAAGATCCTCTGTGGAAGGTTAGGGTCTTTGAAGATAAACATTGTTGTGTGCCTAATGGACAGTGTGAGATGCTAAAGGTGCCACATATAACTAGGTTGTTTCTAGACAAAATCCGTGATGAACCGGAATACTTCATGCCCATGAAGATTGAAAAAACTGTTCTAGAGAAATGGGGAATCACCGTGTCTAGGCCTCAATGTCAGGCTGCTAGGAAGACGACATTGAGGTGGATTGATTGTGAATACGATCTTCAGTTTGCCCGTTTTAAGAGATTATGCGGCTGAGTTAGTTCACTCAAACAAGGAGTTGACAGTGGTGATTGATACATTGACAAATGCAGAAGGTAAAGAGGAGTTTAACAGGTTCTACGTGTGCTTTGATGTCATCAAAAAAACTTGGAAAGAGACATGTAGGCCATTGATAGGAGTTGATGGCACCTTCCTCAAACACAAGATCAAGGGACAGTTATTGGTTGCATTAGGAAGAGATGCAGATAATCGTATATATCCAATAGCATGGGGTGTTGTTCAAGCAGAAAATACGGATAACTGGTGCTTGTTTGTGAAGATGTTAAAGGCTGACTTAGGTCTTAATGATGGTGATGGTTTTATCATGATCTCGGATAGGCAAAAGGTAATGTACTTTTGTCTTTCTGTCTTTCTTTTTGCTGTTTTTGTCTTGCTGTTTTCAGTTTACTTTAACTTGTTTGTGTTTCTGTTTCAGGGCTTGATTACAGCTGTCCAGTTAGAGCTACCAAAGATAGAGCATAGAAAGTGTGTTAGGCACATCTATGCTAACCTAAAGAAGAATCATGGGAGTAAAAAAGACATGAAACCATTCATATGGAGTTTGGCTTGGAGCTAAAATGGAGCAGAATTCGAAGAATGCTTGGATAGGATTCACTGCTATGACAGTGGCGTCTATAATGATGTTCAGAAAACAAATCCCAGGAGCTGGTGCAGAGCGTTCTACAAGCTGGGAAACTACTGTGAAGATGTGGAAAACAACTCCACTGAGTCTTTCAACAACACAATTAGAAAGGCAAGGGAGAAGCCATTTGTGGCGATGCTAGAGATGGTCAGAAGACTTGCTATGGCACGTATTGCCAAGAGATCTGCTATATNGTCATGATATTGTATGGGAAAGAATCTAGAAGGTTCTTGATGTTAACCACAGCGATGAAACTGGCGATGAAGGGTTTAATTGAACAATGTTGTGAGATAATGTGTGTAGTCTGGGGAAGCTGCGAATGTCTACGGAGAAGTACATGGTGGTTAGATTTGGATCTGGTTATGCGACTTTTGGGAGCTTGGGAAAAGGGTCATTGCAGTGTTTCAGGAACAGGTGAGTCTCCGCGTTTTCAAACTCTCTCCCTCGTTTAGTCTTCTATTTGCTTGAGGGCAAGCAAAGGCTAAGTCTGGGGGCGTGATATATCATGGTTTTTACCCCTTTTAGGCCATGATATAGGCCCGTTTTATAGAGTCTTTCTACTACTTTGTAGTGTTTTAGAGTCTTTTACAGGTTTTAGCACGTTTGGAGCATAATTGGAGATATTTGAGCTTTTTGGAGCATTTTGGAGCAAAACAGAAGCTCGTGTAGCTGAGTACCCGAGTTAGAGTTTCAGTATCGATCGACACCATTTGGTATCGGTCGATACTAACTGCAGCAAGGCACGAAGCGCGACTTTAATGAAGAGTTGAAGAATTGCAAAATTGCCCAGAAGTTTTTAGTATTTACAATTTAGCCCAAAACGTGTTTTAGGAGTTTTAATTAGGTTTTTAGCCACTTTGTAAAAAAGGGGGGAGGAGGGATTTTTAGACTTGATTTTTGATTGGGAGTTTGGAGAGAGCTATCTGAGGGAGACAAGTCTGAGACTCTGTTCGTCCGAGAGAAGATTTCGAACCCTTTGTTACTCTCCTTTTATTATTTTATCTGAGTATTATTTCAGTCATGTTTATCGTTTCAATTATCATGTCTGAGTAGTTCTCTTGTTAGGTTCAGGGTTCTTAAAAGGGTTTTCTCTGAATGTTAGGTTAATTGAATGATTAGGATTTACCATCTAAATTAGTTCTTCGCCTTAGGTTGCGCCCAAAGCTAACTCTAGACTGATCACCTGGAACTTAGATCTTAGGATAGTTGGTTAGGCACGAGAGTGCGATTAATTACCTGACAGAACCTAGGTGAGCAAAATAACTATTCGCAAAGAGATTTGGTTTAGTTGTTTTGTGAACATATCAAACCTGGACTAAAAGCTGGTTTAAACTTTAGGATTCGCAAAGAGATTTGGAATTCTAGGATTTAGACTTAGATAGTTTTCGCAACGAGAGTTGGTTAGCTATATTTTAGTGATTTGAGTTCAAGAACCGCGCTAAATCTGAATCCTGTTAGTTAGTTCATCTACATTTATTGAATTCCTGAGAAATACCCTGAGCCTAATCTCTTTCCCATCGATTACAACTTGTTTGATTTACGCATCTGTTTTAATTACATATACTTGGTTTAGCTTAATTCTGACCTAAATAATCTATTGTGCGTTCCCCTGAGTCTCTGTGGATTCGACCCCTAAGTATTACAATCGACAAAGCTTTAGTACTTTAGGGTATTAATTTGAGCTTATCACTATATCTCACGATCACAAAGGTATGTTTTAGGTTCTGGTTTGTGTTTCAATATATGGTTTTAGTGTTTTGTGTTTTTAATTTCTGGTTTTGTTGTTTTAGTGTTGCTGGTTTTACTGTTTTAGTGTTTGAATTTCTGGTTTTTGTTGTTTGAATTTCTGGTTTTTGTGCATGTGTTTCAGGGATTTGTACGCCATATGTAACTAAGTTTCTAGCAGCTGAGAAGAAGAAAGCTGATGAATGCAGAGTGACTACAAGCACAAATGGTGAATATGAAGCAAAGCTGAGTGGTTGTTCTTACCAGGTGAACTTGGAGAAGAGGAATTGCAGCTGCATGAAGTTTCAGATATGTGGCATCCCTTGTGAGCATGCTTATGAAGTGATTATTCATAAGAAGAAAGTCCCTGAAGACTTCGTATGTCACTGGTTCTGTACATCTGTGTGGAAGAGGAACTACACGGATGGACTTGTTCCAGTGAGAGGTGCTCCGTTTTGGCCTTCAACAGATGCTCCTAATGTACACATTCCGCCTGAGCCGCCACAATCTGGGAGGAAGAAAATCACTAAGGCTGATAAAAAGAGGAAGAAAGGTGTGAACGAGTCTCCAACAAAGAAGAATGACAAAGTGAAAAAGAGAATAATGCATTGTGGAATATGTGGTACAGCCGATCACAACTCTAGGTTTCACAAAAAAACTACTCAAGTTACTTCTCAAGTTCAACCGCAAGCTTCTCAAGCTACTTCTCAAGGTCAACCGCATGCTTCTCAAGTTGGTTCTCAAGAACAACCACAAGCTTCTCAAGCTACTTCTCAAGGTCAACCGCAGGCTTCTCAAGTTGGTTCTCAAGAACAATCACAACCTTCTCAAGGTGAACCTTCTCAAGGTATACAAAGTAAACTCTTCCCATGGATAACATGGGAAGAATGAGAAAGATGGATCTCCTAATGTATCTTTAGGTGGTGGTGGGTCTGTTTTTCAAGAGCAGGTGGTGGTGGGTCTGTTTTTCAAGCTTTAGGTTGTTGTGTTAGTTTTTAATGTTCTCGGGTAAGTTTTTAAATGTTCTCGGGTCAGTTTTTGTGTAACTCAATGACATTGTCGGATCAAAGTTCGAATCAATATGATATTGTTGTCTTTACTTTTGACTACTTTTTTGTTATTGACTCTATTTTTTAATAGTTTCCAATGCTTATTTGTTTTCTTATTGATTCGATCCACTATAATAAGATAAGACAAGTTGAGACAAAAGCAGAAATTGAAGATCACTACATTCCAACAATCACCATGTTCTTCAATCCAAATATGAAGACAAAAGCACACACATACAACCAACTACTGCCGAAAATGAAGACAGAAAAGTGAAAAAAAAGACACAACAATCACTATGTTCTTCATTCCGAAAGCACCATTTTTTTCAGCCTACTACTGCCATAATCCCAACAATGAACATACATCCAATGACCACTAGCAACATCATCTTCTTCATACCATATTTGGCTTCAACCAACACGTCTTCAACTCTATCAAATATCTCCTTTTCGAGCTTCATTTGCACTTTTTCAAACACCATCTTCTCAAAAACCATCACATCTCTTGCAACTTGTTTCATCTCTTGCTCAAGTCTCGAATTTTTGAATTGCAATGTCTCAATCTCATCTAACAGTGCCTCGTCAACCCATTTGAAGATGTGAGGATCATTCGCAAGCTACAATTCACCATCGACAACTATAAGAACCAAGTTACGATTTAAAGCAACATCTCACAAATCATAAAAGCATTGAGATTACCTTCTTTGAGAAAGCATAAGCACACCGGTAGTACCGCCGGTAAGGGTTGTGCTCCGATTGCGATATCAATCCCAAGATTTGTTGACCACACCAACACCTCGTAGGAACACCCACGATTCTTCCAGTTCTTGGACGAACGGATCCACTCTTACTTCCAGACACATTACTCGACGATCCAGACATCACTTCTTGGATGAATTAGCAAAATCGATTCTAGGGTTCTTAGATTTTTCAATTTTCGATTTGGGGATTTCTGGGAATTTATGGATTTTTAGTTTAGGAAAATACGGGTCGGGTTTTAACTCAGGTCGGGTTGTAGACGTTTGGATCGGGTTTGTTTTGTTTGGTTTCGCGGTTAAATGGTTTAGGTTCGGGTTTAGCTCAAAAACCGTGGAAACCGACATCTGTGGGGAAATAAGTCTCGAACTTTGTTTTCGGGGGGAAATAAGTTTTTAACTTTAATTTCGTGGGGAATTAGACAGAAGGCATAGATCGGTTGGGATCTGGCTAGATAAAAGAATTTTCGTGGAAAATAGATCGTTTACCATAATGCTGATAACCAAACTAGTTCCAGTTCTTGTTCATCCCTTGAAAGGCGTGCGTAGTAGGAATCTCTCGAAGTGGGCTCATTCTGTTTATAGGCCCATTCTCATTTCCCAAATGGCTTTTTTAATCACTTCATGAAATTATTGGAGACTTATCTGATCTCATCTCAATTATGAGGGACCATATCACAATTTCTTTCTTCATCCAAACGACGTCGTATCATTATTAACATATCTGTCTCTTTTGGGGAAGACGTCAAAGTTGGGAAATCAGTTCAATTGTTCGTATCAGAAATAAAACGAATCTCCATCGTCCTTCTCTCTAAACCCTACGCCAGAGAGAGATATGCGTATCGATTCTTCACGTTGCCATCGAAGCTCTGGGCAGTAATATAATTGCTTGAACCGGTAATGGTGGGAATCATGGCTTCGTATTCAAGAGAAAGGCTTGAAGGTCTCGCGAGTTCCGCCAAATCAGCCACGGAATTGCCTCCGAAGCTGCACCGCTTGCGCAATTTGCGCCGTGATTTGCAAAGAGACACTTCCGTTTCCCCCACCGAGCTTCTTCCTCTCCTTTTCGATCTTCTCTCCGATCAATTCGGTGCTGTCCGCAAGTTTGTCGCCGAGTAAGCTCCGTTTTTGTATTCTGTAACCCTTTTTCCGGTTAGTTTTTTCAATGCTGGCGTTTCTACAATTTTTTGGATTTCTTTGTAATTACACAGACATAAATGAATTTTAAGAATTTGTTTTTTTTTTTTTATAATTCCGGACGGTGAAATTGTTGATCCCTGGTCTTTGCGAATCTTGCCTTTTTTTTTGGGTAACCATTGTCTCTGTATATACAAATGGATTCGTCAAATATATGGGCAGCCTCAGTTTCTTGCCTTGCTGTTAATCCTCAACACTATCTCTCTTCAGGGAGTGATTATAAGTTGTGGTTTAGTGTCTGTCTTGCTCTCATTAGCTGGCAGAAGGATTCTATTGCGGCTAGTATAATCAAGGACGTGTCCTCTCTTGACCTAGAAAATGTTTTTAGCTCGCTGAACCTCTGATTCTATTTCAAATGCAGGATACTTGGTGAAATTGGCTTAAAATATGTGGAATTATTACCTGAAATAGTGCCCCTTTTAATTAAGTCTCACAAAGATGAGACACCAGCTGTGGCGAGGCAGGTCATCGCTTGTGGAGCTGATTTATTTCGTTCTACCCTCGAAAGAGTCGCAGTTCAGGTTTTTTTTTTTTTTTTTGATGTTTAGGTTCTGCATCTGTGACCTGTTCGTCCTGCATTTGGTATGTAAATCCCCTTTTATTTGACATGCTTATTGCTATTTGTTGTCTTTTTTTTTTTTGTTCCAGGGTTTGCATTCTAGTGAGTTGGATGAGCTTCTTGAATCTTCATGGACATGGATGATTAAGTTCAAGGATGAAATATGCTCAGTGGCCTTCAAGGTTGGAATTAATGCTTTCTCTATATTCCCAATGGGTTGTTTATCTTATCTGATTGTTCAATTCTTGTGACTTGTATACTAGCAAGGAAACAGTGGTGTAAAATTATGCGCTATGAAATTTGTGGAAGCGCTTATTCTTTTGTATACACCTGACCCTAGCGGGTCTTTGGAATCTCCTTCACATGAAGGTATTTCTTTATGGATCTATCCGCTCAATTACGTGAAACTAGAAATTTGTTGTTTTTATTAATATTGTAATGGAAATTAGTTGCTTATACAATTTAGTTACCTGTCCTGAAGGAATTCAAGCAGATTTTAATATATCTATTCTTCGTGGGGGGCATCCTGTTTTGAATATCGGAGACCTGTCGATTGAGGCCAGCCAGAAGTTGGGTTTACTGCTTGATCAGCTTAGGCACCCTGCAGCAAAATCTCTAAATAGCTCGACGATTATTGTTCTCATCAATAGGTGAGTTGTTTGCTAAGTGCATCTATCTGTGCAGTTTTATTTGGTATTGTTCAGTCAGTTTGGACCTTGGCAAGAGTACCTGCAAAATCTCCTATGAAATTTTGTTTATGTTATATGTTTATAGTACCTGCAAAAGCACCAAAACGTCTATGTTATATGTTTCTTTCTACGACTCTTTTTGGTTCATTTCTGTCTAGAAAATCTTGGTAATCTGAACATGGATGAAAAACTTAGATTTGACTTTTATTGTTTGACGAGCATCCACTCTAAGTTCCTTTGATTAGAACGGGGTAAATGTGAAAAATATGCTTTGGTGCTCACACAGAGTTACTAGTGTTTAAGGGAGAATGTGTTTGTAATCTGTATCTTTCATCATGAAATTGTGTATATTGAGATCCGGGATATCATGTAAACTTGTCTTATGGTTCATGAGTTCCACTTCATTTGATTCTTTTTCTTATACAGTCTTTCATCAGTTGCAAAGAAACGTCCTGCATATTGTGGACGAATTCTGCCTGTTCTACTGAGCTTGGATCCGCTAAGCTTTCTCAAAGGAGTGCATGCTGCAGCAGCAAATCTTGCTCTGAAGACTGTATTTCTTTCCTGCTTGAAATGTACACACCCCGCTGCTGCACCGGTATTATTTTGTTGTACTCACCTCCAAGGATTTAGTTCACTCTTATTTTCTATTTTACTATTGATTATTTTGCTTTATTCTGAGCTGGTATACATTGTCACTGCAATTAAACAACCATTTGTATTCGATCTTCCCAAAAGTTTGCAGTAGATTGTTAGTTTATGTGCTTGGATGTAATGTATTATCTGTGTTTTGCTGACCTGGCTTACTTGCTACCCTATCATTACTAATCAATTAATAGTGCTATATCCATTCTTATAAATTTTGAGATGGTAAATTCTCCATGGAGTTGTTTTTCTTAGTTAACTTGCAATTATTTAGATCTCTCTGCTGTCGATTTTTTTCCAGTGGAAGGACCGGTTGATCGGTGCTCTGAAAGATATAGAAGGTGGCGGTCGGGCAGACAAAGCTGAAGATCTGTTTTACAAGACTAACGGAAGCATTCAGGACAAAGACAGTGTAGAGGATACCAAGGTAGTTTGTTCCTCTTTCCATCTATAACTGAATCTAGATGTTTATCGTTGTGTGTGCATGTGTGTCTCTGTTATTTTTTGGCTTATATATGTTGGATGCAGACATTTAAATCCAAAAATATTAGTTTCAGGTATCATTGGCAGAGAATCCTCTCTGTGTAAGTTCTGTTGTTGCGGAAAGTACCTTTGGTAGGAAAAGAACTGGATCAGAATACAATATTGATCTGAATGGAGATTCTTTGAGTGGTAAACGTGCAAGAATAACACCTTCTGTGTCAGGAGAATCTACTGAAGGATTAAATGGTAATGATGTTGGCTCTCTACCTCTGGTTGCTTCTACTTCAACTGGACCAAATAATAGCAGAGGAGTGAGTGATACTGGACCTGTTCAGCAACTGGTTGCTATGTTCGGAGCCTTGGTTGCTCAGGGTGAAAAAGCAATTGGATCTCTAGAGATTCTTATTTCAAGTATTTCTGCGGATTTGCTGGCCGATGTTGTGATGGCTAATATGCAAAATATTCCACCAAATGACTCTTCTTATGCTGATGGCACCGATGACTTGGTGATTAACATGTGTATAGTTGGCAGTGATGCACAAATTAAATATCCACCATCATTTGTGGCTGGTGTTCTTTCACTTTCAACTGCATTCCCGCCGATTGCTGCCCTGATAAATCCTAACATACCGAAAACGGAAAATGTATGGATGCTCTTTTCTCGCTGAAGCATTTATATCCTTTATATTTGATTACGTCAGTTCTGTTCCTTGTTTTGCTTTCTAGATTGTATTTTACATTAAAATCTCACCAATGACAGGCAGGTGAAGAACTCTGTGCTGATCATGTGGACCAGCAGATGTTTCCAGCTGAAGATGCAGTTCTTGCAACTGGCTTACCAGCTTCTTCTGATACTTTTCCAGTAAATGAAGAGGGCAATAAAGTGTTTCCACCAAATGTGCATTACATAAGGAATATAGAAGGTGGTATACCTGGACTGGATTCTTCTGCTCAAAATGATGTGTTATTAGAAGCCCCTGTTACTTCTGTATTGGGTTCTACAAATGTGGAGGCTGCTAGCATGAAACAAGATGCGAGTTTCAGTGGAGAACCTCTTCTCGCTGTGATTCCCTCAGTGTCTGTGGATAAGTCTGAGGAATTTAGTCCAAAGACGACTGGCACAGGTTCTAACAGCTTGGTTTCCTCAACGGCAACATCACTTGTTTCTTCACCTCAGTTTGTCTTGCCTAAGATATCAGCACCTGTTGTCGACCTTTCTGATGAAGAGAAAGACAGTTTGCAGAAGCTGGTGTTTTTGCGAATTGTTGAGGCATATAAGCAAATATCAATGTCTGGTGGTTCACAACTTCGCTTTTCTCTTCTTGCTCATTTGGGAATTGAGGTAATTTTCTAAACTATCTTTTTGACATGTCTTTTTTGCTCCTGTATGCGTTCCGAGGACACAGGTCTCTTCTAGCTCTCTCTTAGTTCAGCTTTTGATTCATTACTCTGCAGGACATTTTCTTTTGTGTAATTTTATAAATTTGAACCTATCGGCCTCTGCATGATTCTTGTCTCACTTGCCTCTACTCTAAGAGCCTGGTTTGTGGTAGAAAGTGAATATTTCTAGTACTTACTGATTGTTGTTCGATTTCTATGACTATTCATGTTTTCCTGTTAAATGCGACCTAGTCGCTACCAATATGTTGGCAAGATGATCGTTTGAAGTATGATGGCATTCTGTCTCACGGTAATTGATTGTCACATTTGCCATTTTTGCAGTTTCCTTCAGAGTTAGACCCTTGGAAAATATTACAGGAGCACATTCTGTCGGATTATTTGAGCCATGAGGTGAGAATTTGTTTTCGTGACTTTAACGTTGAACAGTTGTATTGGTGAATCCTGTGTACTTTTGATACATGCTTATTGTGTTTTGGTAGCTCAAAAAGCCCAAATTTGTATCCTGGGAGAGTTTCTAATTTTGGGGGCTCTCAAACTGGCTCGACTCTACAATATTATAGTCTTGAAAATGTTGGATGACATCCCTAATTAATTCAAAACCATTTATGTGATTATCGTCACGTATGTTTTCAGGGACATGAGTTGACTGTGCGGGTTCTTTACAGGCTATACGGGGAGGCAGAAGCAGAACAAGATTTCTTCTCGTCAACTACTGCTGCGTCTGCATATGAAAGTTTCTTGCTGACTGTGGTAATCATTCAGTTTTGTTTGCATCTCAGTCAAATTTTTACTAGGAAATTTCTCAGAAACATTTTTACCTTCTAGGCTGAAGCACTTAGAGATTCTTTTCCACCGTCTGACAAATCTTTAAGTAAATTGCTTGGAGATTCTCCATTTCTGCCGAAATCAGTTCTGAAGTTGTTGGAATCGTTTTGCTGTCCTGGAAGTTGTGACAAGGTTGAAAAGGATTTACAAAACGGAGACCGTGTTACTCAAGGTCTCAGTGCTGTTTGGAGTTTGATTTTAATGAGACCTGTGATCCGGAATGACTGCCTGAAGATTGCTTTGCAGGTTCCTTCTATCTCACCTCTTTGCTGATTTCTTTTTCTTTGGGACAGGCAACATTTTCATGATTCAGATTCCAGTACATTTTTGTATTCAGGCATTGTGCTTGTGTAGGCTCTTTCTCCTTCTTTGTTCTGACTTTTTTTTTCAGTTTGTTTCCTATATTGCCAAATGTGTAATTCTTTTTCTTCTTTATGGCTCTCACTAAACTTCTTCCTTTTTCCTCTCTTTTTTGAATGAAAGAGTGCTGTTCATCACTTGGAAGAGATTCGCATGAAAGCAATCCGCCTGGTATGTTCTGTAAAACCTGGGATTTAGTGTATTCCGCTGTTGATGTGTTACCACTTTAATAATTGTGGGTATCAATTTACAGGTGGCAAACAAGCTCTATTCTTTATCATTTATTACACAACAGATTGAAGAATTTGCCAAAGACAAGCTATTTTCCGTTGTGGGTTGCATTTTTTCAGAGAGAGGAGATGCTGAAACATTGATTGATGATTGTAAAAAGGTGCTCGCTCGTACACGAAAGTAATTTATTTTTTGGAGTTTTGTATGCTGAGAACTGCATAAAAATATCTGACTAGAACTTTTTCATTTCTCTTTTAGAAGGATCTTGATCTGGAAAATCCACCAAAGAAATCTCAGCCGGTGAGTGGTGTGGGCATGGATACGTCCTCCGAAGCAACATCATCAACTTCAGTTACTGAAGCCCAACGCTGCTTGGCACTCTATTTTGCTCTCTGTACTAAGGTCTTGTGATTTTTGTATCGTTTTTCTATTAAATGACAAATCTAGCCTTTTTGCAGCTAAATTTTGCTAAAAATTTTGATTGCATATTATTTGATTTTCAGAAGCACGCCCTTTTTGTTCATGTGTTCAGCATTTACAAAGATGCATCAGATCCTGTTAAGCAGGTAAGACTGGAGCCTGTTGTTGCATTTTCTTAAGTTAGTTTTTTAATATCAATATTTTTTTTTTTCTCTGGTGCTTATTCTCATTGCCTACTTTGTGTAGGCTATTCATCGTCAAATCCCAATTCTAGTTCGTACTATGGGCTCATCCTCTGAGCTTCTTAAAATTATAGCAGACCCACCAAGTGGGAGTGAAAATCTTCTAATGCAGGTTTTCATCATTCTTAACTTTTTCTTCTACGCTGAAATTAGGTGAAGAAGCTTCGAATAGCTGTGGGTAATTTTACTATTCCCTTAATGTTTCTGCTTGATGACAGGTTCTTCAAACCCTTACCGAGGGGCCCATGCCTTCTTCAGAATTGATACATACTATAAGAAAGTTGTTTGATACAAGAATAAAGGTGAAGACTGTGGAATGTTTCATTGAAAACTCCTTATTACAAGAATAGAGCTGTTTCTTCTTTTTATTTTTTCTTGGGTTTTGAACTTTCGATGGGACTGCAGGATGTAGAAATCATTTTCCCAATTTTGCCATTTTTGCCAAGAGACGATGTAAATCTTCTTTCCTACATTTTTCCCACTCGATTGACGCATTGGGTTATGGTTTTCTTATTTTCCTAAAATTGCAACTTGTCTTTGTATCAGGTTCTACGCATTTTTCCTCATCTGGTGAATCTTCCTATGGAGAAATTCCAAGTTGCACTGTCTCGTGTCCTGCAGGTATCTTACTTAATTAGCTTCTTCATTTCGTACCTCTTGCTTCTGAGTAAAGTTTGATCTGCTCACGCTGGAATTTGGTTTTCAGGGATCATCTCAGTCTGGCCCAGTGCTTTCTCCATCTGAAGTTTTAATTGCTATCCATAGCATTGACCCAGCGAGAGATGGAATACCACTTAAACAGGTATGTCTCGACCATTTCTATATAACATGCAGCTAATAACGAATAGCTTTGATGAACAATTAGATGATCTCCGCCACTTGTTTACCTAAAATTCATCAAAACCTAAAATTCATCAAACACGAGGTTACTTCCCTAAATACTATCTTAACGTTCATCTGACCCAAAAGAAGAAAAAAACGTTCTTATCAGGTCACAGATGCATGCAATACCTGTTTCGCACAGAGGCAGATATTCACTCAACAGGTTTTAGCCGGCGTTCTGAATCAACTGGTACAATAACAATCTCCATCTTACCGAGTTTGTTTTTCAGATTTTGACAATTCATTTTTTCTTCCGGTTATTTTTGCTCATTGGCGAGTTTCTGGCTGCAGGTCCAGCAAATTCCACTGCCAATGTTATTCATGCGTACAGTTTTACAAGCTATCGGTGCTTTTCCAGCTCTGGTAACAAACTCATAACATCTCACTTTTTGAATCACAATTTGATTTTCGTTTAACAATCTCTTCAACCTGACATTCTACTAGTCGGACTTCATCCTGGAGATCCTTTCTCGTCTCGTTAGCAAACAGGTCAGTAATGTTATTAAAACGTTATGCGCTCTCTCTCTCTTTATTGTACATTCTTACGATTGATATGAAACTATGCTTCAGATATGGAAATATCCGAAACTGTGGGTAGGATTTTTGAAATGTGCACAGTCAACACAGCCTCAATCATACAAGGTCTTACTACAGGTACGATTATAAATGTCTTCAGTCCTCCCTGATTTGCTTTGTATGAGATTCTCAGAATCCACCTGTAATGTAAAGATACCTGTTATAGCGGTTTTGACTTTTGAGAACACCGACTATGATCCTTGTTTAATTGTTTGTTCCACAATTGCAAGAAAATAAAAGGTTTTTATCATTGAAATTCCATTTGTCCAGCTTCCTCCACCTCAGCTGGGAAATGCATTGACTAAAATCTCGGCCTTAAGAGCTCCTCTTACCACACATGCTAGCCAGCCAGAGATCCGGTCTTCACTTCCAAGGTGACCTTTCCTCTTTCAAGCTTCCATGAATTTTAAATCTAGAAAAAAAAACATCTTCAGCTATTTGAAATCCATTTGCTGATCACATAGATATGAAACATTTTGGTTGGTAGATCTACATTGGCTGTTCTTGGACTTGTCCCTGATTCTCAGGGAACACAGACGAGTCAAGTGCAAGCGAGTGAGACACAAACGAGTCAGGGACAGCAGCAAGCAAGCGAGTCACAGCAAACGAGCCAGTCTCAGCAAGTTTATCTTCCATTGAGTCACTCTGAGACAGATCACGAGGAAACCAGTCAGGTGGTTGCCACTCAGTCTCAAAGCAGTCCTATTGGTACGGGCCGGTCTGAAACGAGTCTGTCTCAAAGCAGTCCCGTTGGTGCGGGCCAGTCTGAAATGAGTCAGGACACCCAAGTGTCGGACTCGGATCCTCCAGCACCAACGAGCCATACCCAGACATCAGATTCTCAAGTGTCAAGCCAGATACAGCCTGTTGATGAGAAGATAGACGACACAGCAGCCTCGGAAAACGAGGGGACGGGGGTTGAGAAATCAAAGGAATCTTCTGCAGAAGAAGAAGAGTGAGTGCAACTTTGTGTGACGGATTTTAATCGGAAAAAAAAATGGACTCTAGAGAGGAGAAGAGATTCAGATTGAGAAATTGGGTCATCATCAGTCAGTTTCAGGGGAGAAGCTTACATGTATTGTAGCATTATTTTACTTGAAATGAATTTTGTAGATTTAATTAAAGGTGTCTTTGTAGACTCATTAGCGATTGTAACGTTTTCTTGAAACAAGACTCTATAGTAATAAAATTCAATAAAAGTTCCACCGATGAGAGATTACTTAATGTTTTCTAGTTATGAAAGCTAGTGTTGATTTCAACGTTATAAGACCAGACATTTGACGGTTTCCCAACCAAGCAACTTAAAAAGCCAAAATATTCTACTATAATTTTAGCTGAACATGTGGGCTTTTAAACGGAAATATCATTTGATGTTTGGATAATTATATTATATGAGGATTCCGGTTCAAATTAGGTACGGTTAGCAGTATCAGTTGAATTTAACTTTGGTTCTCCTTTTGGATCGGTTTTAAATTTCAATTCGGGAACAAGTAAAATAACTAGTCGGCGATATATATTGTGCACCCTAAAATCCGAACCGGGACGTCAAAGAAATTCCGGCAGAGAGCTAACGAAGAAGAAGAAGAAGAAGATGGGGGTCGATTACTTTAAAGTTCTTCAGGTAGATCGGAGTGCGAATGATGACGAGCTAAAGAAAGCTTATCGCAAACTCGCCATGAAGTGGCATCCCGATAAGAACCCTAACAACAAAAAAGAAGCCGAAGCGAAATTCAAGCAGATCTCCGAAGCTTACGATGTAACTAACCCTTCAAATTTGTTCCCCGCATCCTATTTCCATTTCAGTTTAGTTCCCTCTTCTAGAGATTTTTTTTTTTTTTTTTTTAGGTTTCCGGACTTGAATTTTGAGCAATCATGCAGTTTCGCGATTTTTTTTTGTGTGTCCTTGATAGGTTTTGAGCGATCCTCAAAAACGAGCAATCTACGAGCAATACGGAGAAGATGGATTAAAGAACCAGGCCCCACCTCCAGGCGCCGGCGGATATCCGGGAGGATCAGACACCGGAGCATCTTTCCACTTCAATCCCAGAAGCGCTGATGATATCTTCTCCGAGTTCTTCGGCTTCACAAGGCCCTTTGGTATGGGGAGCGACTCACGCCCAGGACCTTCTGGGTTTAGGTACGGCGATGACATCTTCGCTTCCGTCAGGCCTGCTGCTGGAGGCGAAACCTCGATTCCTGCAAGGAAAGCTGCTCCAATTGAGAGACAATTGCCTTGTAGTTTGGAGGATATGTATAAAGGAATCACCAAGAAGATGAAGATCTCTCGTGATGTTTTTGACTCGAGCGGGTTAGTTTCCGGATTCCTTCTTCTATATCAGCTACATACATTCCCCCACGAATGCACTCAAATTTTTGTGACTTTTTATCACCATACGTTTACAAAATATATCTGCTGCTTTTGGCTACTTGGACAGTTTAAACTCTTTCTTGTGATTGTCTCATGGAGTTTGGATCCGAATCATCGACTTGAACTTACCAGAGAATATGTCAGTGAAAGCTATATTGTCTATAGAGTCAGCTTGCTTATAAAGTTCTTCTTTTAAAATGGTTTTGGTTAGTGTCTAAGTTGTGATCTCTTTTACCTCTCTATTCAGTATTTGAGCTCTCTATAGATTAGAGACTTGACACATAAATGATATATGTAAGAGTCGAAACCGATAGCGACCAAGGACATTCCTTGGCCTAGTTAACCAGTTTTATTATAGAGCCAGCTTAGAAAGTTTTTTATTTCTACATTTCGCAAAGACCTAGTGAGTCCAAGAGTAAATTCATTCGCACTGTTTGTAATGCTGATACCACGAGTAGTGGGACATTACTGAATGTATATTTTCTATGTTGTTCTGCTGACTAAAAACGCTGTTTTTGCTTCATTGCAGGAGGCCAACAGCGGTTGAGGAGATCTTGACGATAGACATCAAACCCGGTTGGAAAAAAGGAACAAAGATAACCTTCCTGGACAAAGGTAACGAGCAGCGTGGAATCATACCATCCGATCTCGTTTTCATCGTAGACGAGAAACCGCATTCCGTTTTCAAACGAGACGGGAATGATCTAGTGGTAACTCAAAAGATCTCTCTCGTGGAAGCTCTCACGGGGTACACCGCACAGGTCACTACTCTTGACGGAAGAACCGTAATGGTTCCGGTAAACAATGTGATCAGCCCGTCGTACGAAGAGGTCGTGAAAGGCGAAGGCATGCCGATACCTAAGGATCCGTCAAGAAAAGGGAATTTGAGAATCAGATTCATCATCAAGTTCCCTTCCAAGCTAACGGCTGAGCAGAAATTAGGGATCAAGCGGATGTTTTCGTCTTGAAAGCTTATCGACTCGGTTTTATTTGATTTAATCTGCTAGCTTTTTTGGAACCGTTTAGAAGAAAGATATGCTTATGCGTTTCCATTTTTCGTTGCATCTTGTTTTGGTAAAGCTTTTCGGAATTGTGAAATATCGCTAAACGATGCCGTTTCGCGTAGTAGTGACTGACTACCGAAGTTTCTTAAGACCGTCTTACTGTCAAGTGTCAACAATTTGATCTGCAAACTTGTTCTGAGACTTTAGAACCATAACTACGTGAATAATAAATTTCAGACAGATAATTGTCAAAGTTGAAGTCAAATTGATTAATCATGGCAGCGAAGTTTGAGTTAAAGAACCTTTTTGGGTGTTATTCCAGAATTTTTAATCTTTGCATTTTTCTCACATTCAATTTTGACTTTCTCGCGTTTAATTGATTAATTCCCTTCAAAATTTGTATTAAATATTTTCAATCCTCACGTGGAGATGTTGACAGAGAATAATTGTTGGTTACTTGTCAACAAAGAACAGGCTAATCATGCTTCTCGTTCGGTAGTAAATTACTTACCTCCATAGATGACACTTCTATTCGTTATTTAATTTAGCGTGCGTGATAGTTTTTTTTGGTTGAATCAAGATTTACTCACCTAGTTTTAACTTGTGTTTTGCTGCAAAGCATAATACAAGGCTAAAAGAGAAAAAAAAATTCCTCTACAAACTAAAACTCATAAAAGAAAATAAAAAGCATAAACTTAATTTTCTTTTAGTGTCAAAAGATTATGATTATGATTTTACTTTTCATTTAATTATTACAACAACAAAAAACGGGATTTTTTTTCTTTTCTGTTTCATATTTTTCTTATACGTTATTTTATCAGCCAATGTCTAATTTATCACACAACTTATGTCACTTAGCAAATAAAATGTTTATATTAAATTTAATATGCTACAAAAAAAACAAATAGTTAGACTGTCAAATATTTATGTCACATCAATATTCATTTGTCTTCAAATTTTCGTCTACCTACCTAAGATAGTAAAAATTTATATTCGTAAACTAATTACATAAGAAAATATTTAAACCATGAATTAATCAAATAACATGAATGGCTAATGATGACGTGGTGAAGTTGTATTTGTTATAACGAGTGGATAAACATCAGAAGAAAAATCATTAAAAAGTAAATGCTGATTTGTGAGAGAACAGGACCCACTGTAGATCTAAAGATGGAACTCGATATCGCCACGTGGACAAATATAGTGAGCGTTTACACGTGGAATAGAACAAGACACCGCGTAGCTAATTATTCCATTGTTTAATAAACAACTGATTATTCATCAATTTTTCACAATTTCCCCTTTTTTTGGATGAAATTCACAATTTCACTTTTAAAATAAAATAAAAATGCAAAAGCTATAGTGAAGACCCAAAAAAAAAATCAACAAAAAATCAGAAAAATTATTATATTCAGTCGACAACTAATAAGTAAGTATATATAACGTGTGAATCCACGTGGGATGACAGGTGGGAGCGAAGTCTAGTGCATGTCATGTAAGATTTTGTTTACTTTCAACACGGTTCATCAGAAAATGGACCACTTCGCTGACTATTTTTTTTGTATGTGTGATTCTTTTTACTATTCCTTACACATCAGCGAGCGAGGCAAACCCCACAAATATCTTAAACCAAAAAAAACACCCCACAAATATTTAGATACAAATAATATTCACTTGTCTTTTTTTTTTGACATCTGAAATTCCATTCATCGTAAAATACAAGATAGAATACAGAGTAGGATACAAGGTAGAATACTTAAGCCAGCAGGTACCAAACCTCCTAAGACAAAGCCCCAACACCGGATAAATTTTAACAACTTACAAAAACAAGCAAAACCGATCTACAAATAGCTGGAAAGACAAACAACGAAAATCGAACAATCAAAACTAAATTGAAAACACCGAATATATTCACTTGTCATATTACAAGTTTTTTTTTTTTTTTTTCATCGTATTACAAGTTTGCTTCACTGTTACATATCTTTGTCCCGTTACTATTTCTATCATTGTATTTATATGCAATCACGCGGCTTTAAGAATGTACTACTACCATATTTTCGGAATCTGACAGTTGTAAAATTAATAAATTTTATATAGAAATGCACACCGGATCCAAAAAAAAAAAAAAAAAAAAAGAAGAAACAGAGTGCATATACGTGTTTTCTATTCGTACATATTATTTGCTTTAATTTGTACCCACTGCAAAAATAAAGATATTCATAAAATCATGTAGCAAATATTGTATTTAAAATATAGATATAATTAACGGTATTCTCTTTATCATCGGGGAATTTACAATATTGATAAACAACAAAATATATTTAGAAGGAGAAAATACGAGAATTATGGAAAAGGAAAATCTAGTGGGTCAATTGACCATAAAGGCCAAAAATGATTATTTATTTTGAGGTTTATGGAAAAAATAAAAAGAAGAAATACAAATCAGATTGTTATTCGTAACTCGTAAGCGTGACGAAATATTAACGCAGTATTATATTGGGACGAAATTATTAATCACCAATAAATAAATATGAGACCGTTGGGTTAAGCAAATGAGCTTCCGCGTCAACAGAGGGAAAAAATAAAAACGTCCACAAGTTTACAAATTTCTAGAATGACGGACAGTTGCATACAAATCATCAATTTCTAAAAAAGGTAAGTCGATATAATTCCATTTTTCTTCTTTATAACTAAGTCGATATTTTTTACTTAAGATATTGATATTTATTCCCCTATAATTGTTTGAGATTGCTATTTTCAGTACCTCAAAACTCTAGAATACAAAGAAAAATGTGTTTTTTTTTAGTTAGCTTGCTTTAAAAATACACTTTATTATCCGAAGAAAGAAATCTACACTTTTATTATTTTATAATCTAATCACGGAATGGGTCCTTTTCACTAAAAGAAAAGAGACATTCGTGTTCTTGTTTTATTGATTTATTCAACAAAACAATTATATAACTTGTAATATAGAGACTCTATAATATATTCAAATGTTTTCTAACAAATCATATTTAAAATAAATTGGATATAAAAGCCAAAAAAAATATATACTTCAATCGTCCCTTGACGATTTCACACCTTCGTTTCACACCATCTTATAAATTAATTAAAATCCCTCTTTCTCTTCTTCCTCTCTGTCTTCTCCCCTTTTTCAAAGAAACCTCTCTTCATTAATAAGTAACTCAAAAACAAATCTCTCTTATTCTCTTTACGTCACAAAGACTTCGATCCCAATAATGGACCGACGTAACCCTTTCCACCATCACCACCACCACCATCAGCTTCATCACTTGGTCCAACAGCAGCAGCTTCCTCCGCCGCCGCAGAGCACGACGGCGGCGATGGATCCCGGCGGCGGAGGAGGAGGAGGAGGAGAGAGAATCCCACAGTGGAGCATAGAGGAGACAAAGGAGCTTTTGGGTATAAGAGAAGAGCTTGATCAGACTTTCATGGAGACCAAACGTAATAAGCTTCTTTGGGAAGTCGTCGCCGCTAAAATGGCCGACAAGGGTTTTGTCCGGAGCGCAGAACAGTGTAAGAGCAAGTGGAAGAACCTCGTCACTAGATACAAGGTTAATGATTCTCTCTTTAATTAGTCTATATATATATATAACTATTAATGTTGTTGTATGATCATGGTTACAAGTATATATATGCATCATAGTTAGAAGCATTTTATATCATTTTTATATTTATGATTGTGTGTATGTATTATATCATTTGCGTGAAGATATTGAAAGTATGCATATTGGAAACCTAGTCTATGGTGTATGCATAGGTGAACTATGTATTAATATTCATACATCAATTAATGATCACTTCAACCTAATTTGTTAAGTCGTTTAGATATTGCCATGCCATCAATGGTAACGAGCTAGAGATTAGACTTAACGCGTTTATTGGTGAGTTTCATGATATGGCCTATGTTCACATTTTGATCCGTTATACAATAATATCTCTCTTTTGTTTTTGTTAATTACAATCGCATGGTAAGTAAGCAAGTAATATCTCGTGTTCACAAAATGCCACAAAAAAAAATCAATACCGTTATATAACGGATGCATAACCTTTGTGTTAAGAAGCGTTTTACTAATCACATACTAATCACATGATAGTTGAATATGTGTACTTGTACATATATACGTTAAGTGCAAGGCATCAAAAGTGACATGATACATGAACATATGTATACGAGACAACTATTTCGAGTTAAGATACTTGCTCACCTAGCTAGAAAAGTGTAGCGTATACTTGGTCACATAACAGTTGAATGTGTCTACATGCGTGTACATACATATATTTTGTGTATGTAGTACATAATATATCTATATAACGTATTGAAGATGTATGGGACAGGCGTGTGAAACGACTGAGCCAGAAGCTATTAGGCAGGGCCAATTCCCATTCTACAACGAGATCCAATCGATTTTCACAGCAAGAATGCAAAGAATGTTGTGGTCAGAAGCCACAGAACCAAGCACTTCTTCGAAGAGAAAACATCATCAGTTTTCATCTGACGAAGAGGAAGAAGAAGAAGAAGAAGTTGAGGAGCCAACCCAAGACATCAACGAGGAGCTACTGTCTTTCGTAGAGACACACAAGAAAGAGTCGGAATTGATTACTACTAGTACTTCTACTAATCCAAGAAAACGTGCGAAAAAAGGAAAAGGCGCTACAGGTATTACCAAGGCTGAAACCGCGGGTAGTACATTGAAAGAAATATTGGAGGAGTTTATGAGGCAAACGGTGAAGATGGAGAATGAATGGAGAGATGCATGGGAGATGAAGGAGAGAGAGAGGGAGAAGAGAGAGAAAGAGTGGCGGAGGAGAATGGCGGAGCTAGAGGAGGAGAGAGCCGCCGCGGAGAGGAGGTGGATGGAGAGAGAGGAAGAGAGACGGTTGAGAGAAGAAGCTAGGGCTCAGAAGAGAGATACCCTCATTGATGCTTTGCTTAATAAGCTTAATAGAGATCATGATGATGATCGTCATCAAGGCTTCTAATTTTCAATAATTTTATTTAAGCATGAGTTAATTAGCTAGTTGTTTAGTTAGCTAAATCTCTTTTAAGTCATATCTAATTAATGTATTGTTTTATTAATATGAATAATTTTGAAAGTTGAAAACGACAAATAGAAGATCAAATTTTGATAATACATTATCATGATATGAAAATAGGATCACAAAAGCTCGATACCGAGGCTGGTTCTTTCTTTACCAGATGCGACCGGACTTGGGGATGTATTTCGGTTTGATCCTCAAATTAAATTTCTTGTTTGCTCCCATATAATGTTTTTTCAAGTGTTTTGAATGAGCTTTTGAGAAATAGTATTTGATTTTATAAAAGAAAAAATTATGCATCCCAGTGATAAATAACCTCAATCTAACATTTTCCCATGATAACGAATATTTTCCTGTTTTCTCTTCAACTTGATTAAATGAAGAATAAATTAATTTTACTCGGTTAAGTACCTACATATATGCATAAAGTAACTATACACATTACAATTGAATACCCATTAACAAAAAAAAAAAAAAAACTATATGTTCCAATGGGTAGATAGTTAGATGCTAATTTGATTTCTATTTTTGATAGTTATAGCCTTATTGGTGTCCAAAAGCAAATTGGTTTAATACTTTCAGCTACTTAATGCAGTTACTAAGAATGTCCTTGGTATAATTAATTATCAATCAGTTGATAAACAAAATTAAACAAAAAAAGTCCTTGTTCCAAAGTTCCAATTCACATTTGTCCCACATTACTTCACCGCGTTATTTGTGAATCTGTGATCTCTCCATATATAACTTAATTTTCAGAAGCAGCTATTGAAATTATAAAGAATTGGTTTTATTTATTTTCTTCTCTTGCAAGAGTGAAGAGACAGCTACCAACAGATCGCAAAACAGTTAAATACCGAAAACATGAAACCGTGTTATATAGCGCGTTCACACTGATATACTTAAAACACGGGTGAGGTGGCTCATTCCTTGCGTCAGCTCAATTGGTTAGAATAGCCCTTATACGTCACACCGGTACGAGCCTCCAACATTTATCACTTTGAGTTGTTTATAATTTATTTTCTTACTAAATTAAATACATTTATTTTTTGTCAAACTATTAAATTAAATATTTAAATTAATTAGAGTGGGAAAATGTTCATGGATTTTATTACATGTGAACCCCCAAACAAAAAAAATCAGAAAAATACAAAAAAACGTCAAATAAGTAACGTTAGAAGGAGACCACATTTTGCATGTGAAATAGACATAAAGGAGACAGTACGTATTTCGAAACTAAGGGGCTCTGCAAATTTCTGAAGAAAACCGATTTGACTATTTTTGGACCACTTTAATATATTTTTAATGTTACATATCTCATTAATATCCATCCCATCATGTCGACTTTTGAATATAATTTCATTCTTATCATTATGAGTCATTAAGATCATCCTTGTGCTATTTGGTTATCGTGGGATTATCAATACTGAATTCACACGATGTACTTGTGTTTCGGATAAGTGCATTTGTTTGTACTATTTTAAACGAGTGAAACAGTTTTTAATTAATTACAAATATAACACAAACATTAACATTCTTTTTTTGTCAACAACACACATTCTACCAATTTTAAATTCCGACAGTGACATCATACTATATGTACTGATCTCATCGCCATTAAAAAAAACGGCCGCCTAGGCGGTGCGGACCCGTTTTGAGTTATGGGTAAATTGGGTGTTTGATTAATCTCCGTTTAAGTTGATTAATTTTTGCCTAGACGGCCGCATGATTTATTTTAAAAAAAAATATTTAAAAAATTAGTTGTATCTAAAATTTGATTAGTCCAACTTATGTTCATATTTTTAATGAAATCATAATGTGTTGGACCTAATATTTGTTTTCACGTGTTTTATACAATTTTGACCAAAATGTTATATCAAATTTATAAATCATAATAGATTAACATGTTAAAAAGACATTAAAATATCAAAAATTAATCTCCGATTAATTCCTAATTAATCTCCGATTTTTTTGCTAAGCGTTAGATCCACCTTAACCGTCGACTAGTGTAGTGCATATAGCGAAATTTTGAACATTGACCTCATCTAACCGTATATTACAAAAAAAAACTAAAATCATCATATGAATTCGATTTACATTAGATGTTCAAGTGTTTGACAAAAAAAAATGTATACATTTATAAAATACATATGAAAAACACACGAATTTTCAAAATTCAACATCTAGGAAATATTTACATCAAATTATATGACATTCCCCCGAATGTTTACATGACTGTATTTCCATCATTAATTTACTTTTCCGCCAATTAAACATTTGCAATTCATCTGATTGGTCAATGATTGGATTATCTATATATATATAATCTAATTTGTTTCACTTGCACAATTAAGAGATTTAATAATTAATTAATTTTTACATATACAAAAAAAAACATAAATAAGATCACATCATTTAGATTTAGCAAAACCTAAACCACATTATTTTTAAATTTATCAAAACTTGAATTCTATTGATATTTATGGGGAAATATATATAAAAAACTATTAGAAAATAAACCCGCGCAAGGTCATATTCTAGTAAGATTATAAAACGGCATATATTTGATGATTGAGATTTAAAAATTTAACCTAGATACAGAGTTCTTCAACTAACTGGTCCATAACAAGGTCAAGAATCTCTTGACCAAATTCAACACAAAAATCTTCGACCTGAGTAAAGTCAACGGGTTTAGTTGACGAAGTAGAAACCCAAGTTGAAGACTTCATGTCTTCTTCAGACAGATCTGAGAGCATATTCATTAGCTTTGTGATAAACTCTGTCTCTTCAGAATCATTGTTGGTGCTATTGTTGTTTTCCTTCTTGGTACTTGTTCTTGTTCTTGCTGGTGATGAAGAACATGAAGATTTTGCAGTTGTCTCTACTTGCTTTGTTGACAACTCCGATGCACTTTCTGAATCTCCTGTTTTTTTTTCAAATTAAAGTAAGATTTAAATTATTATTGGGAAAATAAAAATAAAAATCCTTGAAAATGGGTAAAATCTTGACAGAGTCGAGATATTTTTTTTTCCCCGATAACAAAGTCTCAATTATGCAGCTTTTTACAGTAACACTAAGAAAGATGTTCAAACTTTAAATCAAAACTGTTCTTGTTCGTATTCGGAATTGTATTCATTTGACGTCGAAGATTAAGGAAAAATCTCACAATATTGGTCAAATTTGGATATTTCTTTAAATATGAAATATACAGTAAGTGCTTTAAATGAATTAAATGTTGACCAAAGTTTTACCAGCTCCTTTGCATCTAAAATCAAATTACTCTTTTTGCCCAAACTTCAAATGAGATATAGAAAAGCAAGTAACTACGTTCTCAAATATTCTAATAAAAATGTAAAAAAAAACTTAGAAATAGTTATATAAATAAATAAGGACTCACCTGAGAAGTAGTAATCATCATCAAGGATTAGATAATCATAAAGATCTCGATCAAGAACCGAAACCGGACTCGCATTCGACTTGTGCTCCGGCGACTCCGTCTCTTTACCGGTAAAATCATCCGCCGGAATAATCTTTGATTCTCCTCCTCCTAGAAACGCCGTCTTCTCGGACGACTTACTCTTAGTCGGAGAGAGAAACCAACGAACTTTCTTAGCTCCGTTAGCGTCACTTCGATTCTCACTCTTCTTCTTCTTCGCAACTTTCCTCGGCTCGTCTTTAAACTTCTTCGCCACTTTCTCGTTCTCCTTCTTCTTCTCCGAAGGTGGCAATGGCGGCTTCTTGGAATCTTCTAGAACCTTCTCGAACCTTCTAGACCTCGAAGAAGACGATGATCCGACAAGTTCCCTCTTCTCGTCGAGCTTGTCGAGATACAACAGCAAGAAATCGTGTTTCTTCTGTTGTTGATTTGCACTCGATCTCGCCGAGGTCGGGACTATCTCCCGGAAAGAAACCGACGCTTTGACTCTCCGGCACCGGCGTTGACCGTCTTTCTCTTCTTCTTCTTCTTCTTCCTCCTCATGGACTCTTAGTATGTAGTCCATGAAGTTAACCGATTTGCTCCGTGTAACAGCCGAACCGGAATCATCAAAGTACCTAAACCGGTTTGATCCCGGCACGGGGTTATCTAGGCCCATTAGTTTGGCTACAACGTTGGGAGGAGGAGGAGGAGGAGGGTGGAGAGAGACGTCGTCGTTTTCGGTTTGGGATTCGGTTTCGGTTTTGAGCTCTTTCTTTGGCTCTTCGATTTCTTCGTAAGGGATTAGTAATTGGAGTGTTTCGTCGGAGTCGAGGATGTTGTCGGAAGGGTGGGTTTGTTGGCTGCCGGAGCATAAAAGACGGCGGACAACCGCCGTGAGGCAGCCGGTCTTAGGATTGGCTCGTTGGGTCATGGTGATGTATGATACTATGTTAGTGTTTTAAGTAGAAGATTGTGTTGAAAATGTGCAAGACGTTCTTGGTATTTATAAATGACAAGTAAGGACAGACCATTTCTCATTATTTGTGAGGGCCACCAAGGCACCAACTAATAAATTAAAGCAAAAACATATGGGTAAAAATATATCCCATATATTTTTTGTTAAGTAATGTAAGATTTGATATTTTACTTGTAATTATGTCGAAAAAGTGAAATTATAAATCAATAAACGTTTATAATTCAGCTATGTTAAATTGATGACTACAAGGCTAATTTTGCACTTCACATACTTATACTGATCATTCAGTTTTATATGTAGAATATAACATAATCTAAAATGAATAAAACTGAAGGTTAAGACCTCGTCTGTTATTTTTTACCCAGTAATTGTGAGAATTAGGCGGGGCACATCAATGGGAGAATTAGGTTCATTAAGCTCATTAACTCCCATTAAGTTCATTCATTTAACATAAAACACATTTTTTTATTCTATGTTGTTATGCAATGTATGACGTATATTTTGTCTTAATGAGTTGTCTTAATGATTTACCCATTATATTTCACTTTCTCTTTTAACAAGATTTCATAGTTCTGAATTTTCCGACCTATTAGTGTTTTTTTCAACAAAATACTATAGACTGGTAAGTGGGTAACATAGAAAGGAAAAAGTACCAAGGATCAATAAAGTATAACTCTAACCAAAGTGATATAGAGAGAAGATTCTATTTTTGAAACTCAACGGAAGAAAAGAAACTTGAAACTTTTGAAAAAAAAAAACAGGAAGTAATAATGCCTTATCAGTTATTTCAAAATAAAGGTCATGCAACTAGGAGAGTTTTGTTTGTTTTTTTTTAAAACTATGAGACTGTTTCGTTCACGTAGTTAAGTTTTATACTAGTTAAAATTTAGAATGTTTAAGTTTTGTTCTTATTGTTTCAAAGCTTCTAACAACATTTTATTAATTTACTTTTCAAACCTTAAGTATTAAATTTTGACGACAACTTGAGAAAACAATAAGTCTTTACTAACTTGAGAAAACCTGCACCAATGAAAATTTAAATTTTAACTTAACAAAAAGAAATTGAGAATTTATATATTTCTTAGACGTTAGTGAAGATTTGGAAATAATTTGTACCGGACGTAAACTTTCAAAACTAAATTTCAAGCTTTTTTTGTTGTCTCAGTGTGCACTATACACAGTAGAACAGTTAAATCAAGAAATCTATATTAGATCTTATAATATATGCAAAATAGGCGGGATCAAGATTTCGAATAGTACTTAGAATCTTCAGAAGATGAATATTATAAAGTTGCAAAAGGATTCTATCAAACCTATCTATCTCGCTTTATTATTAATAAAACATATATATGACACTGGAGGCTTGGAGCAACTGACTTTAAGGTATTCATTGTTTTTGTTTTTTTTTTGTCGCCGAGATTAATGGACTAATGTATGATTAATCTGATCATTACATCTACATATGATTAGTATGTTTCATAACGGATAATCCAAGTATATATCGTAATTAAACGTAGATCTTATTGTTTGATCTATTTATCTTTGTCCAACTAGAAAGTTTTCGTTTTTTTTTTTTTTAATTTCGTTTATTGGGAATATACATGTTCAAACGGGTAACACGAAATTTCTTAGGATATTATGCTTTATGTTATTTACAGCTACTTTTTTAAAATTCGTTTTTTGGGAATATACATGCACAAACGGGTAACACGAAATTTCTTAGGATATTATGCTTTATGTTATTCCTCAAGATCAAAGTTTTTTCAAATTCAAATTCGAAGTGTAAAAAGAAAAAGAAGAGAATGGTATAAAATATATACAGCTACTTTTTTATTACTTTCCCTTTTATCTTCTTTATCACTTTTTTTTTGTTTCAAAATAAAAACAGGGGTTTTCTTGTTCTACGTGGCGTCATTTTCAAAGCTCAAGTAGAAAGTAGTTCGGTCGCTTAGTTCACACCGGGAAAAGAGGCAAACGAAAGCAGAGAGACAAAATCTAAATGATCATCTGACGCGCGTGAAAAGATTGCCACCAAGAGACTTGCCAGGCTTATCAACAACTCTCGCGATCGACCAATGCACATGTGTTTTATTTCTTCTAGTTCTATGCAAGTCTCCATATTAATGGTACCTTTATAAATAAAAACATAAACACATTACAATTGACAAAAAAAACTCATTACAATTTACGTAAATTTATATTTGACTATTATTTAGTTATTTTACATTTATATTTCACATTTTTTTTAACTTACAATCGTAAAAAACGTTTTTCAAACAGTGCTTAACCAACTGATTAAAAAAAAACCAAATACAAGACTTCATTTTTTTTTAAAACTTCTATAGCTTTATTAGCTTTAGGTTTCGAATGGTGACAGCGGATTGGGCGGTGCGGGACAAGCGGATTAAGGGGTGTGGTGCGGTTCAAATGCAGTTCGTGCGGGAAAAACGCACAATGCAGAACTAGTGCGGGTAGTGGGAAACAAGCGGGGCAGGACAATATTTAAATGGTGAATATCACAAGTGCGGTGCGGATATAATAATTATTAAACTTTGATTATTTATTTTTTAACATTTCAATAAACCAATTTTTTTTGTCCAGCTAATAATGTATAAGTTCATAAAATTTATTCATAATTTTTTTTTCATATTTTTTTTTGAATTTTGAAAAGAAAAAAAAATAGACCGCACCTAAAACACACCTCCTCACTCTCCTTTCATTTTCATGTGCGGTCTTTGAGAAAATATGTACCGCCCGGTCCGCCCCTATTATTTTTTTTGTTTATCTTTATTTTTTTCATAAAACCAATAACGAAAAAGCAAGCTGAATGGAGACAAAATTTTGTCCCGCTCCTTATCCCGCTTATCCTGCATCGTACATTGAAGGCCTTGTTCTTCTTTTGTTTTTTTTTCTGATATAAAGACTTGATTTTATTTATTAAATAATTGTGTAAATCAATTAAATATTTTGATTTGTGTTTTAAGATCTTTCCTACTTTTGTGAATTTGTAATATAAACTTTTTAGATATCTTCCAAATAATCCGATATAATTTGTTTTAACCATTTTTTTCAAAATTTCAGTAGCCTTAAGAATTCACCGTTTATCTTATAGTCATATATCACTCATCGTCGTGTAATTTCCAATAATTTCAAATTTAGTTCGAAATCCTTATTGGATTGTACGGAAATGCGAATGCCCCAATCTGGAAGAATATCCGAAATCCCATTGGCACAAATGGAGACGAAATATTTAGTCTAATATTAACATATCCATATTTCAGCAAAAACGGGGATGTAGCTCAGATGGTAGAGCGCTCGCTTAGCATGCGAGAGGTACGGGGATCGATACCCCGCATCTCCACTATTGTTTTACATTTTATTAAATGTCTTTATTTTATCCTATAAAATAGGATTAAATGAGATTAATGACGAAGAGCATTTTACAACATTTCCCACTATATGCATTATTAAATGCGAAAGTAGAAGCCTAATGATTTGTGTTTGCCTTTAATAATTGATATAATTATCATCAAAACTAAAAATAACTAAAAAGCTATTGTTGATTATACAAGCAACACCAACTACTGTTGGTGTCTGTTTATATCGTTTCCATGTGCCATTGATAAACTGATGTCGTTTGATTCGATATCGATGCCCAGGAGGCCATGATTACAATTCCTTAGCTATTTATTCCTCACCTAAAACGACGTTTTAAAAATGATCCCTGATTAATCTGATTAACCCTCCTAATCAAATTAACAGTCTCATTCTAGAAAAAAAAAACAGTCTCTTATGTAACTTTCGTGCGTGTCATGTAAGTGTACCTCACTCTATGTTTTTTCCAAAGATGTTTGTTTCTCTATTTAAGCTTGAAACCAAAGTTCTAGGTACAAAAGAAAACAATAAAACGAATTGAGTCAAGTGAATTTACTCAACAACGAAATTTGATATGATTTAAATTTAATATGTGTTTTAACTGATTTTGTTAAGTAATGGATTGTTTTATGAAAATTATAATGACGTATGTACTGAAAATCATTACAAAATTGATTCAAACTTGTAAAACCACGCAATTTAATTATTCTTCAAACCAGCCACAGAATGCATGAAATCATTACAAAAGTAGTCTTTAATATACGTTTTTCATTAAAGAGGTTAATGTGTATATACAACTCATTAGTTGAATATGTAATATACTAAATATATTGTATAAATTTTGTTATCATTTCCGTCTCTTTCTTTCACAAAAAAAAAGGAACCACCAAAAACTGTAGATATCGTTTTTGAAAAGGCCACACCAGTTATTTCTCAGATTTTTCAATATTCAACATGAAATTTTCACACGAGAAATGAATAAATACAACTAACGGAAGACGTCTGGAAGATTTATTTTATATGACAAAAAGTGGCCTACTGAATAACAATGTGCATTTCACGTTTACAGATTATAATCAATAGACAAAACCCAATCATATCAAACCTTAACCTCCGTAACCACATCCTTATTAAATTGGTAAAAAGATGGAAGCAACACATCCAAACATGCCTTTAGCTTCACTCCTACTTAATCCCTAATTTCCCAAATAAAAACCAAATACTCTCTTAACACCTTTCCCTCTAATTCCCAAACCCGACACGTTTTCCACTTTAAATTTCCGGATTTGCCACTATGAGCTTCTTGATTCCTAATAGAGGAGCAGGAGGAATCAAGATTCCTCTCTCCATCATCGTTCTCGTTCTCTGTGGTTTCATGTTCTTCACTCTTTTATACACCGAAAGAATCAGCTTGATGTCTTCTTCTTCCTCTTCGTCTTCGTCTTCTACTTTCCTCAAGTTAAAGTCTTGTCCGAGGAAAGATATTAGCTCGAAACCCAGTAAGTACAAACGACGAGAAAACCGAACCTCAAAACTCCATTTTTGTCCGATTTTGACGTTTCTTTTCCTTGTAAAGCAAGTAATCTCAGGAAATTTCTCTGTTTTTTTTTTCTTGTTGGCCAGAGGAAAAAGTTCGAGAGGAGAGATCAGAGAATATGGAAATGCTCGACGACAGGTTCGAATTCGATCCAGAAGAGTGTAATGTGGCAGCAGGGAAATGGGTTTACAATAGCTCAGTCGAGCCACTCTACACCGATGAATCATGTCCGTACATCGACCGTCAATTCTCTTGTATGAAAAACGGACGGCCAGAAACTGATTATCTTCGGTGGGAGTGGCAGTCTGATGACTGTACAATTCCACGGTAACAAGACAACTTATAATAGAAGCTAAGTCTAGTTTGGTTCAGGGTTTGAGACAGAATCTTTAAGAACTTCGTTTGAATTCAAAACAGATTTAGTCCGAAGTTAGCAATGAACAAACTCAGAGGAAAAAGATTGCTTTTTGTCGGAGATTCGTTGCAACGAAGCCAATGGGAATCGTTCGTGTGTTTGGTGGAATCAATAATACCCGAAGGAGAAAAATCAATGGAGCGTAGCAAAAAATATTTTGTCTTCAAAGCAAAGGTACGTTTAGGGATCGTAACTTGCGCAGACCTTGTTTGGTGAGATATCACTGTACCTTGTGTCGCAAGCAAACCTTAGATTTTAATTTTCTCTGTTTTTGATGTTTTATAGGAATACAATGCGAGTATAGAGTTCTATTGGGCACCGTTTATCGTCGAATCGAACACAGATTTGCCTGTGATTTTGGATATGAAGAAAAGGATAGTGAAAGTGGATTCAGTGGAAGATCGAGCTAAGTATTGGGAAGGAGCGGATATTCTAGTTTTCAACACATATGTTTGGTGGATGAGTGGTATCAGAATGAAAGCTTTGTGGGGTTCCTTTGGAAATGGAGAGAGAGGTGCGGAGGCGTTAGACACACCCGTGGCTTACAGGCTAGGGCTCAAGACATGGGCTAATTGGGTTGACTCTACCGTTGACTCTAACAAGACCAAAGTCTTCTTCACCACCATGTCTCCTACTCATTCTAGGTAAACATCTAGTTTTATGTTTACGTGTTTGGGATTATAAAAACATTAAAATACCAAATAGCAGTAGTTAAAAGACAAATTGGTTGGCAAAGAAAGAACCAAATATAACAATTAATGTGTTTTCTATCAAACATTTAAGAAAAAAAACATTGAATTTGGTAAATACCCCACTCAGCATGACATCATTACTAATTACAACCACAAAATTTTAAATTCTGTGCCGAACATTTTTAATAGATTTGTACGTAAATGCATGATGCAAACGCAATATCACAAACGATGGTTGATATAAAAAAAAATGTAGTGTTTGTCATATATAATATGCAAACATCCATTTTAACACACAAAAACAAAGATTTTCCGTTTTTTTTTTGTTCGACTAAAGATGTAGTGTTTGTCATATATAATATGCAAACATCCATTTTAACACACAAAAACAAAGATTTTCCGTTTAAAACAATCAAAACCCAAATATATTGTGGTTGGGCGGGCCCAGCAAGGGGAGCAATTGTCCAGCCCTGTGTTCGATCTTCCGCCCTCGCTAAAATCCAAACATTATCTTGTGGGAAGTCTGTCAGTTGGGTCTAGGTTCAATTGGTTTACATGGTGGCCCATAATGCAGGCGGCTGGGTCATCCGCTGACACTTAGTCTGGTTGATATTAAACTTGGGGTCAGGCGGGATGGTACATACCCTTTACAGGGTCATTGCAGTCCACTTATTAGCACTTCGGTGCGTTCTTACCTGGGACTGACTGTGATAGCCGATGAAAAAAAAAAAACCCAAATATATTCGGTGACTAACCTAAAATGTAATGTAAAACGTGCAGAAGTGCGGATTGGGGTAAGCCAAACGGCACGAAGTGTTTCAACGAGACAGAGCCAGTAAAAGATAAAAGGTTTTGGGGAACTGGCTCCAACAAGCAGATGATGAAAGTCGTGGCAAGCGTCGTCAAGCACATGACCACGCACGTGACTGTCATTAACATTACGCAGCTCTCCGAGTACCGCATCGACGCCCACACATCTGTCTACACCGAGACAGGTGGCAAGATCCTAACGGCTGAGCAGAGGGCTGATCCCATACGTCATGCTGATTGCATACATTGGTGCTTGCCTGGACTGCCGGATACATGGAATCGGATCCTATTGGCTCATTTGTAAATAAAGCTAGGAAACTGAGGGTAAAACGGGAAACCCCAAGTTCTCTCTCTCTTATCCTCTCGTGTTGTCAGATTTTTTTTTTTTTTTTAATGTTTGTGGTTGTGACGTGGTAAACGAGGGGTGGAAAATTACCAAAAAAAATCGAACTGAACCAATGAAATTAATCTGAAATGTGTTTATAAAACCGTTTTGGTTTGATTATCTCAGAATTTGATAAACCGAAATCTAAACAATTTCATATCGTTTCATTTTTGACATTTTTTTCTTATAGAAAAAAAAACTAAAAACCTAAGAAAAAGTATCAAACCGCAAATCGGGTTGGTCCACCCAAAAAATGAAAAGGAATGTCGGCCCGCTTTTGTGACATAAACGACATGCAGTTCATCTGATAAACAGTGCCAAGTTGGGCTTCAGCCCATAAATGAAACGCTGGGCCATTTGTAAATCGAGGCAGAAAGGAAGGGTAAAACAGAAAAGTCAAGTGATCGTTTTTTAGGGTAATGTTTGGCCTGTTGTAATCTATACCGTTGGATTTTATTTCAGAGCTACGTGACCGTCCGATGGTAACCCTAAGGCCACTAACGCAACAAGCTCATCGCCGTCACGTTCTATATAATCTGGAACATGTAAATTAGAAACGTCACACAAATTTCGTTAGGTCTCGAAAATTCCGTCTTCCGTCTGCATCTTTGCATCAGGTGAGGTTGATTCCAACGAAACTTGCTCTCTTTCTTGTACGATCTGCTGATTCAACTGAAATTTTACCCATTGTTTTTTGGTTTTGCGAAATTGTTTTTTCCATCAGAATATTAGGTCTGGATCTAGATTTATTGTTCCAGTTTCTGTCTCTGATTGTCCCGTTGAATTCGATTTTTGCTTTTAAGCTTTGTATTTGTCCAGAAATTGTTGTGATTTGGGGTAATTTTTGACGTTAGGGTTTCGTTGCATCTGTATGATAGGAAAGTGCGATTATGGCTGGAGGTGGGAACTTCATTGCCAGAGTTTTTTCATACGTTGCAAACGAGCTCATAGTTAATGGTTTGGCTAACAGGTACTTTTCATTCTCATTGTCGATTTAGTTTTTTTTTTTTTAGATTCATGTTTTATATTCGATTGATCTATTATATATAAGCTTCTTTCTCTGGCTGATTGGATTCGATATGTTCCTCATCGGCTCGTTCATACTGAAGCGAGATAGCCTCAACTTACACGCTGGTCTGCTGCGTGAGATTACCATACGCTGCAGCGTAGGAAGATTGAGAGATTTTGTTCTTTTCTGAAAAAATTTGTTTTTAAGTTGTTTAATGTTTTTGTTTTGAGATTTTGGGAATTTTGCGAGTTTGGTTATGTTTTAAGTTGTTTTCGTTTAGGGTTTTGGCCTCATGCTGCTGCTTCTTTGAGTTTTTGCAATTTCTACGTTCCTTTTCGGTTTGCTCAAAGACAATTCTCTGTTTTGAAAGTTCGCTGTGGAGCACGAGTTCCTGAGTTTTGCCTATATGTGTCTTAAGAAACTCTTGATCTACTTTTTATAAATTGCAGTTTTGTTTGATGAGGT
Organism: Eutrema heterophyllum; assembly: GCA_002933915.1. Taxonomy (NCBI): domain Eukaryota; kingdom Viridiplantae; phylum Streptophyta; class Magnoliopsida; order Brassicales; family Brassicaceae; genus Eutrema; species Eutrema heterophyllum. Next base: position 688,261 of record PKMM01011241.1, read on the forward strand.
TTGTTGTTTTCTGCCGGTGATGATTTTCGTAGGCTTGTCCTGAATAAAGACATGACGTTACTCTTGAATCAACGAGTCTGAGGCTGTTTCTTTTGTTTATTTTTATTACCCCTTTTATGAGTTGATTCTTTGGAATTCTCGAACATTATCTTGCACACCAATGGATTACTAGTTGTTTCAACAAGATTGGTTGTATTTCTGGCTTGTTGACAATATTTGCCTATACGAAAAACTTGCCATTAACATTTTGTAAATTTCGTTTTCATTTGGCAGCCATGCCTTCCAGAGATTTGCTGTGAGGACTTCAAAAAGAATAGAAAACATCTCTAAAATGGGTTTGTCTATGACTTTAGCCAAGTCTGTGTATGTGTATTTGCTTTCTCCCTCCTGTTGCACAATCTTATTAAATATTGGATTTTGCTTTTCAGCTGCAGAGAACAAACAGAAAGTCGCTCAGCAAATGGAAGAAATTTCCAAGAACATGGACGTGAGTTTTTGCATTCAAATTTTCTTTGGTTTGAGTCTTTGAAGCACACTATTTAAACCTAAATTGCTCTGTTTTTATTTTTTACTTTGTAGTCCTTCAAGAAACAGTGATAATTCTCCTGAAGAATCATCTAAATCGTTGATTACATGGGTCAAAGCTCAAATAGAGAGGTCTGTTAATCTTTGTAAATAAAGAATGTTCCAATGTAATAAGCCTTGGGTTAAACAACCAGTGATCTTTTGAGCTCTTCTGTAACTTCCGGAGAAGGTTTAGATATGGTTTCCTATATTGGTATGAATTGATTTCCTAAATTGTGCGATTCCGGGAAAACGGCTAATTTCTATTCGTATTGGATTTGTACTTTACAAATTTTAGATTTTTTCAAATTTGAAAATTCATATCTATTTGTCTTTTTGGCGAAAACAAACATTGACCGACATTTGTTTTGAAAAAAATTCCAAAAATTCCAAAAAAACTACAACTATTGGGCTTTAGCCCTCGACATAAGGCCGTAAAACACTTTACCAACTAAGCTCGACGAGTTTTATGAGCATAATTATCAAAAACTGTTTATATAATCATCCGGTGATTCACATAAGGGAATCAACGGCAAGGAGAGTGTGAAAGTGAGAGCGTCGCTAGAGGAGCTGTACGATTTATGACAACATAAGATTAAGAACTCAAGAACACTTTCATAAAAACAATTTTTTTTTGTAATCGAACCATGATCGATTTCCCATATTTAATATCGATTTGAGACAAAATCGATGGATCTGAGGTCGCGATTGAGTTTAACATATTGACTCTGACGTGATTACCGCTCAAATCGTTGAAATAGAGATCCAATTTGGTGTTGAATTCGATTGCGATGAATTGATTCTTCATTGGCTGAGAGGAATTGACGAGACCTAAGTAACCACATGGACTTCCTAAAGTGTCATTGTCGTGAGAGAGGAAGAAAGAGAATTGTCGTCGGAGGAATCTGGATTTACGCCTATGATGATCTTAAGAGATTAGACATTTAAATTTGCTGGAAAGATGAAATCTAGAATTCCTAAAGTTTGCAGAGGCCCGACGACAAGGAACTCACCAGAGAGTCGCGACCCAAGATAAATATGATAGCTCTTGAAGTCGGCGACGGAGAAAATTGCAGAGAGTCATCGAAAGATGTTCGAAAGGGGAGATATTTTGAATCGCCGGAACTGGGGTGGTCTATCGGAAACGTGGAGAAGATAATCTTTAGATTGATGGAATGTCAATATAAATAATATTTGGTATTTATTGGTATACCACCTGTCGAGCTAAGTTGGTAAAGTGTAAGGCTTACAGCTTTGATGTCGAGGGTCCAAGCCCCATAGTTGTAGTTTTTTTTGTTTTTTTGGATTTTTTTTTTCAAAACGACGTCGTTTTGTCATTCTGTGCCAACTGAGAAGTATATGTCTCAGGTGACTCATCGCCGTTAACGGTGTTACGGAGTTGACTAACGGGGGTGTTGGTCAATGTTTGTTTTCGCCACAAAAAGAATAGTCCATGTATGAATTTGCAAATTTGAAAGAATATGAGTATGAAATTGGACACTTGAATTTGTCAGGTACGAATCCACATCATTTGGAATAGTCTATTGGCCGTTTTCCCGTGCGATTCCCCATCGGACGGACGGGTCACAAAATTCTGTATAAAATCCTAATTTTAGCCTAAATACCAATATAGCACAGCATGTTCTTTTTCAGGCCAGTCCCATTTAGACCTTGTTTTACTTTCATCTTTTCCGCCATTTAAGCGTAAATAGGCTGTACTGCATGTCATTTAGGTCACAAAAAGACACACTCACATACTCTCGAAAAACAAAATTCGGACAACACAAGAGGAGAAAAAGAAACCATAAAGAATCAAAAACAAAGCTTTGGGAAATGCTCATTTAAAATTGGCAGATTAAATCCTAAAAGTATTAATTGATTTTGCAAATTTAGGCATGAAAAAAATCAACGTTAAATAGTAAACATATGACCGTTTAATTTGAGAAACTGATGTTGTATCTCTTTAATTTAAGAAACGATAAATCATGTTCTTTTTGAATGTCCCCCAGCGTTACAAACATGGGCTCTCTCTCAGATACCATCGGCCCCAGGGGTATTTCCAATATTTTTAGTCTTTTCTAATTTTGATAATCTCTTTTGGAGATTTCCAAAATATAGTGGGAATACAATTTTCCCTTGGATTGCGTGGTATATTTGAAAAGCACGTAATGATAAGGTCTACTCAAATGTGGATATGAATCCACAAGAAATACTGAGGATTGCGGAAACTGAGGCAATGACTTGGGAATCGGCACAACATAGCGATCCAACCTTGGATTCTCAACAAGTTGGCCCTACTCCGGTGATGGCTCAACACGTTGGATACGGTGGAGGGTGATGTTACATTAATGGCTCTTGGAAGGAAACTCACAAGTTTTCTGGACTAGGATGACACTTTTTTCAGGAGGGCGTCGAAGGTGTCATAATGGGTGCAAGAAATCTGCGAAGAAGTATCTCCCCCCTGCACGCAGAACTTGAAGCACTCATTTGTGCAATGCACCGCATGATTGCGAATCAGAAGACGGCGATAACTTTTGCAACAGACTGCTACGAGTTGGTGAAGATGGTGTCTACACCCGAGGAGTGGCCGGTTTTTACATTACACTTGGAGGAGTACGAGAAGAGTAAGGAGTTTACTTTTTTCTCACACATCCCACGCGCAAACAACACTTAGACAGACAAGTTAGCACGATGTGCTCGAGTCTACCCATCATATTTCATTTATGTAAACTTGGTACCCTCAGTTTGGTTTACTGAATCGGTATAGGTACTTAAGCTGTTGACAATTTTTTTTTTTTTATTTAAGAAACTGATTTTTGGCAACCAATATGATTTTTTAACTAATGCTATTTCATATTTTTTTGCTAGCTCGAGCTTGTTAAAGCAAATGACAGATCATACCTTTCCGCTGAAAATGAAGAAAAATGTGGTCGTGAAAGATATAAAGACGAAAAAAAATCAAGAACGACAATGTTTGGACTAATGAAGAAGATGCGACATGGTAGAGTTACGGGCCATCTTTTGCTTAGGATTGGGTAGATTTGGTGAGAAGTATCGATTTTGGTGATGCCAAGGCAGTGAGAAAACGATTTCTAATATTTAATAAGAAGAGGAGAGTGAGCGAAACTCAGACGCATCAACCGTTTGTTTTATCACTCTGTTTTTCTTAGTCAAACAACTTTTACATCGTCGCAATTGGGGAAGACCCAAAAGTTCATAGTGTTGCATCTTATTTGTTCATCTAGTCTCTGTCAATCTTGGCGTTTTTTGTCTTCGTATATTATCTTTTTTTTTCTTCTTCTTACAACGATGACTATTTTCTTCTTTTATCAACTTTTTTGATAAATGTTTAACATGATGATAATTTTTGTAAACGATAAGTTCAAAAAGTTTGGCTTTATAAACGAACATGGATTATGTAAATGTTGAGCAAAAAGGTTAGAAATTTCGTTAGTACCATTATCACTATAGTTTCAGAACAAAAAATTAAACTCAAGGATGGCCAATGATCTCTAATGGATCATCATGATCTTGAACAAATTCTACTCCTTCATCGAGAACAAGGTTAAGGTCTTCATCAAGTGTTAGTGATTTATCTACTACCCTTTTCTTAAGAGTTTGATGCAAAATTTGTACAACACAAGAAAATAAAACTTTTTCATAGTCTCATTCAAACATTTATTCGTTCTTTAATCATTTATATATTAATTGATCATTATCTTCTCGTATGCTTTTTAATCGGATTCGGACTAATATGAGACCAAGTTACTATATTTCTTTTTTTCTTCTTCTTTCTCTTCTTTCGTCCCCTCTTTTATCTTCATTTCCTTTCTTCTTACTCTCTTGCTCTTCTTCTTTCTTCCCGTCTGTCTCTGCGTCATACTTCAGAAAATTTCAACGGTCACCTGTTTCTTGCTTCGGTTTCCCCAATTTATGGATCCAACTTGATCGGAGTGACTTACTCTTTTTGTGAAATTCGTTGAAGGAATTTCTGAAGTCTTTTGCTCCCTCTTGATTCTTTATGATGGAAATTTCCAATGTTATGCGTAATTTGGATGCCGAAATAGTTTGGAAAGACCTTAAATGTTTACAATTAAAGAAAAAAAGCTAATTTGAGGAATAGGATATCGAGAATATTTATACATTTTTGTTTTGTTTTGTTAACATCAAGACACTATTGTGTTAGTTGGAGAGAGATTAGAAGAGCCATTCAGATTGGAAGCATGAATGGTCTAATGACACAGATACAAAATATTACAACTCAGATTTTCTATCGACACATTAACTAAGGCTTCTAGAAAATTAATAAGAAGTAGTGTCTAAAAAAACAAAAACAAAAGAGTTTAGGGAAGAGAGATAATCTGTTGCCGAAAAGTGATGCGATCGGTGGCATTGAGAAAATATATTCCTCTTCGATACAAGAGAGATTTGAATGTAGATTTATGGTCCCATGTCATGTTGTTTTGATTTAACGACCATATAGTTTGTGTAATTGTAATAGTAACACCCAATTCTTTCTTTGAATGGACATGATAATGAGTATGCTTCTCCAACAAAACCGACGTTGCTCCCAAGCTCAATGTCCTAAGAGAACCTTTTCCGCCGTCGCAGGCCGAGGTTGGACTTTCAAGATGCTGGGGTCTCGAGATTTCTGCTGATGCTTCAAATTTCTTTTCTGGAAACGTCGGTATTCAATTTCCCTTCTCCATAGTTTCACAACAAACAATTAAACTCAAGAATCTAGTATGGCCAGTGATCTATAATGGATCATCATGATTTTGAACAAATTCTACTGCTTCATTGATAACAAGGTTAAATTATTGATCATAACAATATGTTAGTGATTTATCTACTTTCCTTTTCTTAAGAGTTTGATGCAAAATTTGTACAACACAAGAAAATAAATCTTGATCACAGTCTCATTCAAACATTTCTTCATCCTTCAATCATTTATATATTAATTGATCTTTCTCTTCTTCAGATTGTATGCTTCTTCATCAGATTCAGACGAATATGAGACCAAACTACTATATTTATTTTTTTCGTCCTCTTCTTTCGTCCCCTCTTTATATTCCGTTCCTTTCTTCTTTCTTCTCATATGCCTATGCGTCAGATTTCAAATAATCCCAATGTTTGCCCTGTTTCTTGCTTCAGTTTCCCCAATTTATGGGCAAGTCGATTCAGTACACCATGATCTTGACTTTGGCTCGACGTGAGCTTCATGAGCTCCAATAACCCGTTTATAGCATAAATATAAAACTGTTTGATGTCTAATTCAAAATTTAATCTTAGTCACCCTTAGAGAAAATTACATACTTAGAGAAAATTACATCTGAACCGCTAATAACTAGTTTATAGCATAAATCAAAACCGGCCAGAAAATTAAAATTCCCATATAAGATCTATGAGTTATGTATTATAAAATATAATAAAATAAAAGATATTCATAATTTCTCTTAAATAATATAATTTACAATTTACTGCCAATATTTTACAGAAAATATAATCATTATTTCTTCTTCTAGTTTATAATTTCTCTTATAACATTGTCAATGTATGCACATGAATTATAGATTGAGCTACTGTAAAACACACTTGAATAAACTAAAAATCTGTAATATAGATTAAAATGAGTTAATTATGTTTATATTTGTTATAAGTTTTTGTAATTGAATCGAATCGAAATAAAATTAGATCCCTAATAAAACTTATTTTTCAACATCCATAATCCAAAAAACCCGAATCAAACCGAATGATGGCCCTAATAATTACCTCTAAGGCAAATGGTGATAATGGTGTTTGATATGTTGATGAGATTTTTTTAGTTGAAAAGTATAAACGATGAAAATCGGTCCAACAGTATGTAAAAGAGAGATGAGAGTGGAATCTATGAACATCGTGGACGAAGAGGAGCCGTGGGTTGCAGTCTAACTGAGTTCCCATTTTAAGCTTTCTTCTAATTTTAGATAAATCAATTTGTTAGAAGAGAAGATGTTTTTTTTTTGGTTGCTCTATTTACATAAAACAAATTATTATGAGAATATTTGTGAAAAAGGTCATTTTGTCTCTCATACTTCTTTTCATTTATAAATGAAGGATACAAGTTTCAATTTGTTAGCTTTGGAAGAATTTTTTTTGCTAATATCGTCATTCGATTCAATAAAAAATACAAATAATTAAAGAGAGAGCAGACGCCAAGAGGAAGGCGAACAAGTATATAAGAGATAGGCGCGACCACTCTTTCGAGAGGACTTTTGATTCTCTCAGCCGAGGATCCGGAGATGGCGGTGGCGGCGAGGGCGACGAGGACGGAATCCAGGAACCATGCGTCGATTCCGCCGTACTTGAAGGCAATCTCGGGGTCACTCGGCGGAATCATCGAGGCTTGTTGGCTGCAACCGATTGACGTCATCAAGACGCGTCTCCAGCTAGATCACGGCGGCGTGTACAAGGGAATCGCGCACTGCGGCTCCACGGTGGTTCGTACCGAAGGAGTTCGCGCTCTATGGAAAGGTTTAACTCCGTTCGCGACTCACCTCACGCTCAAGTACACGCTTCGGATGGGTTATAACGCCATGTTCCAAACCGCGTTCAAGGATTCTTAGACCGTGGCCGTTTGCTTTCCGGATTTGGCGCCGGTGTTCTCGAAGCTCTCGCCATTGTTACACCCTTTGAGGTAACTTCCCTTTATTGCCTTTTCGCTTACTTTACGGGTCAAAACTCTGACGAAATCACATGTCTCTCCCAAATATTTTATTCGATTGCGAATCGAATTGTTTAATTATAGTTAGTTGGGTAGATTTGGTTTACTGAAATTCTAGAATATACAATGCGTGATTCTCGCACCAGAATCATCTGTTTATCGATAAATTAGTGTATTATTAGTCATGGAAATGAAAATTATTGGTTCAGATCTGTTTGATTTTGGTAAATATCATCGAATCTCTTTGCTACGTAGATGGGCATTGTTCATGCCCAATCTTTTGTTGGTTTATTTCTGTAATTCTTGTTAGGATTTGCAGAAAATAAATAAAAAGAAAGCCGACAGGCACAATATATTTTTGTTTTTTTCTAAAGAAATCGAAGACAAATATCAGTGAAATATCCAAAATATTTTTAATACACATTTCTAATTAAAAAATCGACCCTACTGTCTAACTTAACGTTTGGCCAAGCTAGGAAGCTTCATTGAAGAATCGAGACAAATTTCGAGCTTGGACAGACCCAATGTTACCAATGTTACAAATTTCGATTCTTCAATCACCATCTATACTCTTAAAACCAGATCACTTTAAGAATTTATTTTCTAAACACCCTTTATTTTTATTTTTAAAAAATTAAACATATTGTCAAACATGTATTAAACATGTTACCAACCATTTATTAAATATATTATAAACTTAAAATTATAAATTAAATATATTTGAATCAATAACAATTAAATTAGTTTTTATTTCTCATTTCACATTATATGCATTACAAAAAACTTTATCTCGCACGGACGCACGACTTTAGAATTTAGTTTATACTTACAACGCAACATTTCCCAAAAAAAAAAAAAAAAGTTTTGCTTCATAAATGGAACTCTAACCTTTCATGAGTTCATCACGCTTCCAAAAATGTTTTTTTGTATTTTTTTAACAATTGCACTTTCAAAACTTTCGACGTTCAACAATCTATATTTTTAGATAAAGGGTTTTCTTAAATTAATAAATTTGAAAATTACAAAACATCTATCAAGATCCCAACAAACTTTCGACGTTCAACAATCGTTCGTGCTATTTATGTGCGAATCAATTCAGCATTTTATGAAAATTCCATTGCTTGCATCGTTAAATTCCAAAGATTTTCGTCCTTGTTGCAACCTAACCGAACTAAACTTCATTCGTCATTAGAAAATCTAATTGTTGCATAGTTACTATATTATTTTATTACTTTATGGCGTTCTTACTATTTTTAAACTGATCCACGAAAAAAACAGACCAACGTAAAAATAATCAGAAACAAGAATTACCATGTTTTGTGGAAAGAGTCAAAGGAAATTATTATTCGACTATTGTTCAATATACAATAAAATAGAATCGTCACTGAATTTTTTGTTACAATGCCGGAAAAGCATTACACAAAATAGAAATTGAGGACGAAACAATCAATAAAGAAAATCTTATCATCTTAAATGTTTGTTAAATTTAGTTTAGCTCGTCCAAGAGATTTGTTTTTCTTATCTCTGTATATTTGAACAGAGATAAGAGAATGTGCACCATCCAAATGTTCAAATACTTAAAAGATCTAAGCCTCTGAAATCTTGGGATCAAATTCTCATAAGTTTTTTTTTTTGTTTTTTTTGAAAGAATGTAAAATTTGTATACATAAAAAAAAAACGTTTTTAAGTCGGCTTTTGGGTTTAGAAAATTGTCAATCCTAAATCTCTTCGAAAACATATGGCCAACGGCCCAACAATGACAGTAAGTTCAATTTCTTAACTTTGGGCTAGGGTCATTTATAATCGGCCCGGCACATTACTATGGGCCGCATTTGGAACACCGAGGCCCACATATATTGCAAACGCAGATTTTGACCATCACAAAAACCCTAATTTTCCGCCGCCATCTCCATCTCATAATCGCAACCTCTCCTTTTTATAGGACTCTTCTCTATATTGTTTAGTATCTTCCTCCAGAGTTCTTCAAATTTGTTTTTTTTTTTCTTTTTCTTCTGCTAATCTCTTTTTCAATTTTTCCTAATGAGGATTACATATCAAAAGCTATGGATCTTATTATCAGATCCATATGATGCTATATTGTCATAGTTACTCTGATGGGAAATTCATGGTTTTCTTAAACACCTAATCTCTAATTTATTTATGTAGATTTGAAAAATGTTGGCAACCTTTTGCCTATATAATTTTATATGAATTTTGACACAATTTTTGGTTTTATAGTGTAACAATTTTCTAAGTCTCTAGCTTGTTTTGCTTTATGTCTTTGCTGCAATAATTGTTTTCGTAGAAGGCAACTTTTTGCCGAGTGAATCGAGCATCGATCTCTCTCTTTTTCCCAGTTGCCAAAATCATGTAATGGCCGCGTGAGGAATAACTTATGATCGGTTATGTAGTTTTCAACACAACCGATCTTTTCCTCTTTGCTGCTACATTATTTTGTTCTTATTTTTCAAATAATGATAAGTTACCTACTTATTGATATTCGTAGAGAACTATGCGATTCCACTCTGGGGCTGTTTTTCTCGTGGTTGATCTCATTATGGAGGCGCGACCATTAAGTTCATAAATAATGATAAACCTTCCGTCTTTTGAACTATACTTTTAATTCAAGAAAGATTCGTCATCGATTCTATTAGCTGGTTCAGGCAGATATGCACAACTATTTTACACCCCTTTTAGTGCAATATTAAAGACATTTATCATGGGCGCATAATGAGACCGATGCAACCTTAAGTTGAAGGCTTCATTATGAATTGCAGAACATGTGTTAAGATTCTCAATACCGTAATTACAAAGTACAAAAATAATAATGCCCACATGTGGTCTATAACTGATATTCGTCTGGAACTTGTTCGGCAACAAGATCAAAGTATTGCATAAGATTCTGGTATACAGTTGACTTGATGGATGGTAGTAAGATTAAAAAGATTTTTTCTGTTGAATATTAATGTTTTAATAAAGAAAGGATTTGAATATTAATCTTTTAGAAAAGATAATATTTCATTTGGTCACAAATATTAGAAAGGATTTCATTTGGGCCCAAATATCCCCAATGGGCCAATTTTTCAAATAGCCCCAAAGTTTGCGCTTATAAGCGACGTCCCTTGCCTTGTAAAGTTGTTTGTATTCTCTATAGCTATACTGTAACTGAAAAGGAAGCTCATATATATTTGTTTTTCGACAAACAAAAATTTTATATAGCTTGAGAAGTGACATAGTCACAATACAAAGATTGAGTTAACCAATGTGGCATGTTTTCCTAACTCATATAGGTAGGAAAAGCATTCATTCTCAAAAATCATGTATTTCGGGGCCATGTTTTGCTTATGAAAACTTGTTGGAGTTATTGAAAAATACTCTGCACGATGGAGTTACAAAGCCAAAAAGAAGAACATTAAATAGAAACAAGGTATCAAACCCAAAATATGTGTCATAATCAACGTAATCAGGTGGAATCTTAGTGATCTTAATAAATAAAATTTGGTGGAAAGATCTAACTTCCACTCCCATGTAATATTAATCAAGATACGATTTGTGTTTCCATTTGCTTGTATTTTAATAGTAATTCTTCTTTATAAAAGAGATGAAGAAACTGTATGTATGTATGAATAACAAGAGAATTTTTTCTCAAAACCTGCAACTCTTATTTTAATAGTGTGGTATCAGAGCCCTCTCAAAAGGGATTTGACAGAGTGAAACACGAGTGAGCAAGAGCAAGAGAGTGAGCAAAGAAAAAAACGAGTGAGAGATGGTTGTTGAATCGAGCAATTTCAGTGCCCCGTGTGTGCCAAAATTTGACGGAGATTACGACCATTGGAGTTTACTCATGCGGAACTTGTTACGTTCTAAGGAGTGTTGGAGTGTGATTCAACCGGGCTACAAGGAACCCAGAACTGATGAAGTGCTGACGGCGACGCAACAAAATACGTTAAATGACGCAAGGCTGAAGGACTTGAAAGCAAAAAATTATTTGTTTCAGTCCATCGACAAATCTATCCTAAAGACTATCACCCAGAAGGAGACAGCGAAGCAACTTTGGGATTCCATGAAAGTCAAGTACCAAGGCAATTAGAGAGTGAAGCGTGCTCAATTGCAGAGACTTAGAAGGGTGTTTGAAACATTGGAGATGAAGATGGGAGAGACGGTGACAGATTATTTCGGCAGAGTTATGGTCACAACCAATGATATGCGAAACTGTGGGGAAGATGTGAAGATAGTCGAGAAAATTCTTCGCACATTAACGAAGAATTTTAATTACGTTGTATGCTCAATCGAGGAGTCGAAGGACATCGATCAAATCACTGTCGATGGGTTACATAGTTCGTTACTTGTACATGAGCAGAAGATACAGCGTAAATGATATAAAGAACAAGTACTCAAAGTCGAGTACGACTACAACTCTAGACGAGGAAGAGGACGGGGTAATGCTGGAAGAGGAGGTAGCAATACTTCAAGGGGAAGCGGAAGAACCAGATTAGGAGAGCAACCGAGAAACTAAAGCTCATTCATGCAGACTTATGCGGTCCCATCTCTCCAATCTCTCACCGTGGAAAAAGGTACATTTTTCTCTTGGTTGATGACTTTAGCCGCAAGAGCTGGATTTATCTTCTTTCAGAAAAAAGTGAGGCGTTTGAGGTCTTTAAGATTTTTAAGAGTCTTGTGGAGAAGGAATCGGGAACATACATTGGTTACTTGAGAACAGATAGGGGAGGCGAGTTCACCTCAAGCATTTTCAATCAATTCTGCCAAGAACATGGGATCAAGAGACAACTAACTGCAGCCTACACGCCACAACAAAACGGTGTCGCCGAGAGAAGGAATCGCACAATAATGAATATGGTTAGATGCTTGCTTACAAAGAAGGGCATGCCAACAAAATTTTGAACTGAGGCTGCGAAGTGGACGTATCATGTGCTGAACAAAAGTATGACGAATGCGGTGAAAGATATGGTGCCCGAAGAGTGTTGAAGCGGGATAAAGCCTAGTGTGAGTTATTTCAGAGTCTTCGGTTGCATCAGTCATGTGCATGTTCCTGAGCACCGAAGAATAAAACTCGATAGCGGAAGCCGAAAATGTGTTCTCCTTGGAGTAAGTGAGGAATCAAAAGCATATCGACTATGTGATCCAATTTCAAAAATAGTGGTCATTAGTCGAGATGTGATATTCGAAGAGGAGGAGAAGTGGGATTGGAGTGCAGATGAGAAAGGTTCCGGCGATGTTCTAGACTGGAGATAATAAGAACAAAGCATAGGAGATGATGTAGAAGGGATCGATGCTATCGAAGAATGTGAAATTGGGGAGGAGCATCTAGTTAACGTTGAGATTGCTGAAAATCTCAGAAATTCTCCAAATCTCGACAATTCTCCGCAGCTAGAGATACAACAGCAACGAGACAGAAGGGCGCCAAGCTGGATGCAAGATTATGAAAGTGGAGAAAGGATCTCAGATGAAGAGGCTGAAGCAGAGATGGCGTTGGCACTATTTCTGTCTCATGATGATCCAATAAAATTTGCGGACGCATGTAAAGAAGAAAAGTGGATGGAGGCAATGAAAAGCGAATTTCAAACGATTGAGAAGAACAAAACTTGGAAACTCGTAAGTTTACCAGCCGATGCGAAGAAAATTAGTGTCAAGTGGGTTTTCAAGACTAAGATGGATGAGGACGGGAACATTGATAAATACAAGGCAAGATTGGTCGTGAAAGGGTATGCACAAGAGGAAGGCATTTACTACGATGAAGTCTTTGCACCAGTAGCTCGTTGGGATATTATCAGAATTCTCTTGGTTGTAGTTGCACAAAGAGGCTGAAAGGTGTATCAATTAGACGTAAAGAGTGCCTTTCTTTATGGTGGATTGAAGGAAGTGGTGTATGTGGATCAGCCGGAAGGGTTTGTCAAGAGAGGTATAGAGGATAAGGTGTATCGATTGAAAAAGGCCTTGTACAGCTTAAAGCAGGCCCCTAAAGCTTAGTTTAGTCGGATAGAAGGATACTTCAAGCAAGCAGAATTCAACAGAAGCAGCCATGATCACACTTTATTCATGAAAAGAGAAGGAGATAAGTATATTATGGTGAGTATCTATGTTGATGTTTTAATTTTTGCCGGGAATGATGAAGTGTTTCTTGAAGAATTCAAACAATCGATGAAGCAAGAGTTTGAGATNGGAAGCCGAAAATGTGTTCTCCTTGGAGTAAGTGAGGAATCAAAAGCATATCGACTATGTGATCCAATTTCAAAAATAGTGGTCATTAGTCGAGATCCAATTACCAGCCGATGCGAAGAAAATTAGTGTCAAGTGGGTTTTCAAGACTAAGATGGATGAGGACGGGAACATTGATAAATACAAGGCAAGATTGGTCGTGAAAGGGTATGCACAAGAGGAAGGCATTTACTACGATGAAGTCTTTGCACCAGTAGCTCGTTGGGATATTATCAGAATTCTCTTGGTTGTAGTTGCACAAAGAGGCTGAAAGGTGTATCAATTAGACGTAAAGAGTGCCTTTCTTTATGGTGGATTGAAGGAAGTGGTGTATGTGGATCAGCCGGAAGGGTTTGTCAAGAGAGGTAAAGAGGATAAGGTGTATCGATTGAAAAAGGCCTTGTACAGCTTAAAGCAGGCCCCTAAAGCTTGGTTTAGTCGGATAGAAGGATACTTCAAGCAAGCAGAATTCAACAGAAGCAGCCATGATCACACTTTATTCATGAAAAGAGAAGGAGATAAGTATATTATGGTGAGTATCTATGTTGATGATTTAATTTTTGCCGGGAATGATGAAGTGTTTCTTGAAGAATTCAAACAATCGATGAAGCAAGAGTTTGAGATAACTGATCTCGGGTTGATGAGGTTTTTTCTGGGTGTGGAAGTTCGTCAAAGTGATGCTGGAATTCCTTTGTGTCAAAAGAAGTATGCTCAAGAAGTGTTAGAAAGGTTCAAGATGGCGGACTGTAATCCCGTCAAAAATCCGATTGTTCTCGGAGCTAAACTCTCGAAGGAAGGTGCAAGAAAAGAAGTAGATGCTACTATGTACAAACAGTTGGTTGGGTGCCTAATGTATCTCACGGTTACAAGACCTGACATGATGTATGTCGTTTGCTTGATATCTCGATTCATGGCGAAAGCGAGGGAATAACATCAGAGAAAGGCTGTTGGTGAATGTTCTGGAGTTGAGAATGAGACCAATCCGGCTCCATCAGAGAAAGCTCAGAACAAGATTTTGATAAATTCATATGATTTTTTGGGTGACTCACTGAAATCGAAGCTACCAGCAGAGGATTGTGATGGCTTTACTCTAGTTATCTCCAAGAAAAGCAAGAAGAATAAGGCCAAACATAAGAACGGGCCTGGTAACGTGGGAGGGTTTTCCCTCCATCGATAAATCCCACCATCACCTTTTTTGTAATGTTGATGTTTTGTTGGAATGTAAGAGGGATAAATGACCCTGATAAGCAGCATAGGTTTAAGAATTGGTGTCAGTAACATCGACCAATTTTTGGGTGTCTTCTTGAGACACATGTTTTGGAGCAAAATGTGTTGAGTATTGTAAATAATATCCTTTCACATTGGAGCTTAGTTTTGAACTGCGAGCACTCCCACTTGGGAAGAATCTGGGTTGTTTGGAGTCTAGAAGTTTCAGTTATGGTCTTTAATAAGACTCGTCAACAAATTACTTGTGGTATTTCAGTTCCAAGCCGTGATCTTAGTTTCTCGGCGTCTTTTGTGTATGCCTCTAATCACAGATATGAGAGGAGAAGGTTATGAACCCAGATTGAGAACCTGGCAAGTAACACGCTTTTGAGAAGCTGCCCTTGGATTGTGCTAGGGGATTTCAATGAAACTCTCAACCCTTCGGAGCATTCGAGAAGAGTAGACTACGATTTGCTTTCTGGTGGGGCTAGAGAGTTTAGATGGTCTCTAACTAACGCTGACTTGCTGGACCTTTCTGCTCATGGGCCGCTTTACACCTGGTGGAATCACCAAGTTAGTAATCCCATTGCAGAAATGTTAGACAGAGTTTTAGGGAATGATTTATGGGTTCTGGGATTTCCGAATGCATCTATCACATTTGAGGAATCTCTGTTTTCAGATCATGCTTGTTGTTGTGTCAGATTTCCAGTTGAAGGACCTCGAGTGGCAAAACCATTCAAACTAAACCACTATCTTTTCCAACACTCAATTTTCTTAGAGGTGGTGGCAGAATCTTGGGCAGCTACGCAAACTCGTGGCTCTTTGATGGTAAGGATTGGCCAAAATTTAAAAGCCTTGAAGTACAAATTGCGGGAGCTCAATAGGTTAGCTTACTTGAGTATCTAAAATAGAGTGGTGGGGGCAACTTTGGCTTTGAGAAAGGTACAATTTGAAATGTTAAACTATCCCTCAGTTGATGTTGCAGAGCGTGAGTCTCAGGCTTTTTCTAAATGGAAGGAACTTTCTATTGCGGAGGAGACCTTTTTGCGGCAGAAATCAAGGACTCAAAACCTTAAAGATGGAGATCAGAATACCAAGTTCTATCATAGAAATGTGGCAATCAGAACTTCGATAAATGAGATTAAAGACTAAGGCTGGATGACAATTCAATCGTCTATGAGCAAGCATATATCAAGTATGCGTGTGTTGGGTATTATACAAGGCTGTTGGGGACTTCTAACCATTCTCCATCGAACTTAATCCCTGCTATTGAATATGTTCTTCCATTTAGATGCTCAGATTTCCAAAGAGAAGCCCTTGATCGTCCTTTCTCAATGGCTCAAATTAAAGCTGAATTCTTTTCTCTACCGTCGGACAAAGCGCCAGGTCCTGATGGATATACGGGAGAACTCTTCAAGCGTTGTTGGGAGATAGTGAGTGAAGAAATTTCAATTGCGGTGCTAGATTTCTTTTCCACGGGAAAAATGGAGCCTAGTTGGATCTCTATAGCCATTACTATGATCCCGAAAGTTACAAATGCTGAAAGAGTATCAGAGTACATGCCTATCTCGGTGCTTAATGCAATGTATAATGTGATAGCAAAGCTGCTTGCACGCCGCCTCGAATGTTTGCTTCCAGAGATGATCCAAGAAAACCAAACTGCTTTTGTAAAAAAAATGCAGATTGTGGAGAATGTTCTTTTAGCTTCGGAATTGGTCCAAGGTTACAACAACATAGGTACTTCAGAAAGGGGAATGATTAAAATCGATCTTCATAAGGCCTTTGATTCTATTGAGTGAAGCTTTATTCTTGACATCCTAAGAGCTACAAATTTCCCACATAAGTATATTGTGTGGATTAGTCAATGTATAAGCTCAACAAGATTCTCCATAACGGTTAACGGTGAGCTATGTGGGTATTTTAAGGGGAAGAAAGGACTAAGATAAGGCGATCCACTCTCACCATACCTCTTTGTCATTGGTATGGACATCTTCTCCCGTCTTCTTGATCTCCGTTATACTAATGGTCTGATAGGTTTTCACCCGAGGACGTAGAACCCGAATGTCACTCATTTGATATTTGCGGATGACGTTATGGTTTTCTTTGACGGAGAGCAAGTTTCTTTAAGAGAAATTCTGAAATTGCTAGATTACTTCTCCAACATTTCAGGTCTGATTCTTAACAAAAATAAGACTGGTTTATTCCTTGTTGGGTGTTTTACTTCTGAGGAATCCATGCTCAACAGCTTCTCTGGTTTTTCGATGGGATATCTTCCAGTCAGGTATCTCGGTTTGCCTTTACTGCCCAATCCTCTCTCTTGTTCTGATTGCAAACCTCTTATTTAGAGAGTGCAAAATAGAATTGAGGCTTGGCATGTGAGGCATCTCTCATATGCGGGGAGATTGCAACTCTTGACTTCAGTGATCCAAAGCATTGTTGGATACTGGTGTGCAGCTTTCATTCTCCCAAAAAGATGCATTAAGGACCTCAACAAACTCTGTTGCAGGTTTTTATGGTTGGGTTCAACTGATATCCCTAAGCAAGCAAAAGTGAGTTGGGAAAAAGTTTGTTCTCCCAAAAAAGAAGGAGGACTCGGGCTCAAGAACATTGGTCTTTGGAACAAAGTCTACGGTCTTAAATTGATCTGGCTCTTGTTCTCATCAGTTGGTTCCTTATGGGTGGCTTGGTGTAAAAAAAGTAAGCTAAGGAGGAAGGGTTTTTGGGAGCTTTCTTTTAAGGGCAGAGGTTCTTCCATGTAGAAACAACTTCTGAAATTGAGACCGTTAGCAATTAATTTCCTTACTTGCGCTATTAGAGATGGAATTCACTTCTCTTTTTGGTATGATTGCTGGACTCCGTTTGGTCAATTATACGCTTTCCTAGGAGCAGCAGGGCACATGCTACTTGGTCTCCCTCTATACGCAAAAGTAGCTCAAGCAAGAACTGAAGATGGCTGGATTTTCAACGGGACTCGAAGCGACAAGGCTTAACAGCTCATGTGTTTCCTTACCTCTATTCAAACATCTTCTCATGCACCGGATCAGTACTTATGGGCTCGTAGTTCCGGTGAGGCTAAAAACACCTTCAACTTCTCAGATACTTGGAATTTGATCATGCCTGCGAGGCAAGAGGTTATTTGGCATCGTCAAGTTTGGTTCTCTGGTTCGGTTCCTAAGCATTCCTTTACCATGTGGCTTGCTTGCTTAGACAGATTACCAACTCTTTCTCGTCTCCTTTCTTGGGGAATCGTGGGAGATGATATTTGTTATCTTTGTGAAATATATGGAGAAAACAGGGATCATCTTCTTTTGAGGTGCCACTTTAGTCATGAGTTGTGGAGATGGTGTTCTAGAAGGTTAGTGTGTCCTTTCATTGGATTCAGCACTTGGTTTCATTTCATAGAGTGGCTCTTGGTGCCACCGCAGGATTCTCCGTTGGCCTTCCTTAGGCTCATTGCGGCTCAAGCAATTTTATACTTCATATGGCAAGAGAGAAATGCTCGGATCTTCAAAGGTATCAAAACGCCGGCAATTGGTTTGCTCAAAATGATTGATCGTGGTATTCGCAACACTTGCTTAGCAAGAAAGCACATTCCTCGGTTTCAAAATGCTCTCGTATTGTGGTTTCGAGACTCTTTTCTCGATAGTGTATCTTGTTCTCGTTATGAGCTTGTTCTCAGCGGATTTTCTTTGTCATTGTAAGACAAGTTTTTTTTTTTTGTTTTCCTTCGTTGTTTTTCTCTTTTTTATAATCGGATCCGTTAAAACTTAATAAAATCCAAAAATTCTAGAAAAAGAACAAATTATGGAGTATTATTCAGCTATTTCTAGAGAATAGATGGTTGATCGATGTCACAAAAAAAAAAGATGGTTGATTCTCGAATTGTGTTCGATTTTATAATTTCGAAATTACTCGAAACAGGAGTAGTTTGACAAGGAACGCGTTGGTTGTCGTATACCTGGCTACGTCACGGTGGTGTGGAAACCAGGAGACACATGAACGCCAAGTGTCATCATGCTAATCCATTACATTTTCACTAATCTCCGTGCGACACGTATTATGTTCCAATGGTTGGGAAGAATATTTGTTGTGGGGTCCGTAGTGTATGATAATATTCAACACTCAAACGGGGTCAGTAGAAAAAGCAACTTAATTAGTTAGTACACACAGTGACACAGATACCCAAACCCAAACATTTTATTTTTATATATCTTTTCACGTCTTTGATTATTAATTTGTATTTTTTTGTGGAAAAATGACATAAGATTGTATCAACTTCTTAATGACATAAGATTTATATCAACATTTTAATGACATAAGAGGCAAAAGCTCAAAATATTCTACGAAACCATAAGAGGCATGGTACACGGGAATATGTTATTCTTATGCTACATCCAAGTATTCTTTTATGTCATATGGTTTGCAATTCATATCAGACTTTCGACGGAAGATAGAATGATTTGCTCGAACACGAATGCTTTGGCAGCATGCGTGTTTTACAATGAACCTTTTGAGACAAGGAATCATATGTTCTTCACATGCAGATATTCGAAGGAGATATGGAAACGATTCACTCAAAACCTTATGGCCTCAAAGTTTACGACAAACTGGGATGACCTATTCGCTCTTCTGGTTGATGAATCACAAGACAAACTAAAGTAGTTTCTTTTGCACTCCATTTGGCGAGAGAGGAATGGTAGAAGACATGGAGATCCGGCCATTCACTCCATTCAACTTACAAAACGCATAGACAAACAAATTCGTAATAAATTGTTGTCGATTCGAAACATGTGTGATACAAGATAAGATAAAATGATTGAACTTTGGTTTGCTACTCGATGAAAATTTAAAACTTTTGTAAATCTTAAATTTTGATGTATTCGTTGTAAACATGTTTTTTTTTATTGAATAAAATTTTACATTAAAAAAAAAAAAAAAAAAAGGCATAACGCTCCAAAAAGGATAATTGTCCGAATGTGTGTTTTTGCTGACCAATTGGCATCACGCCTCCTGGCCGTTAACACGTTGGATTTTTTTTTTTTTTTTTTTTATAATTAGAGGGTGATCCGGACTTTTTAAAATTATAATTATTTTGTAGATACTAAAATAAATCTATAAAAATAGTATTTAGTATTTATTAAAAGACTCTATTTATGTATTTGGTCTGGGGCTTTTTTTTTTTAATCTAAAAACGATCGTGTATAATTAAACCAAATATTTAAATTTGGAAGTGGGTATATTGTAACTTTGTTTTTACGTATAATTAGTTTACCACAAATATCAAAATTAAGAAAAGAATCACAAGAATAAGGATGACCTGCTTCCATTGGAAAAAACATTAATGCATTGCGGTTTAACCTTGGAAAACAATTTGTAACCTTGGAAAACAAGTTAGAGCATATAAAATATTTATTACATACCAAAAATAAACATTTTCCAAGTTTTACTTACTGTAAACTGAAGCAAAAAAAAAAAGTTTTGGCACTTTAATTACAAAAGCAGTGTAAATCGTAAATAAAGAAACAAATACTATATTGCTAATGTCAGCACTCAACATAACGATCCTCTTCAACAAAGATGCCAGAAAGAAAAAATAACCAATACGCATTGCTCTTGGTGATGGTTGACTAATTAAGAAGCCTTAGAAGCAGCTTTGCTAAGTACTCGATTATTTCGACGTTCTTTAAAATTACGATCTATTGGTTTGGCATTTAGTAACATTTCACGTAGAAAGTTAAATTAAATTATCAGATAAAAAGTAATCTACTGTAAATTGAGGAGAACAAAGTTGGAAATGAGAATACTAGCGACTCCGTTGGTTTACCAAAAACAACCAAGGAGACGGTTTTGAAGGACGGGTCCCTTCAAGTATATATTTTTTGGTATTGCTCATATTATGAATGACTCGTCTTAATTATGAATATTTTTGTTAAGGAATATGATAAAATGAATACAAATGATATCTATTGTCATAACTTTAGTTTTTGTTTTTTCTACTTAGGATTTTTTGTTTGTTTCTTATATTTTTCGTGATATCTTATTACAAGAAAAAAAGTTATATCTGTATTTTTTTGTTAATAACCCATTTTCTCTTGTTAGTTTTACAGTGTGAGTGCGAATTTGTAAATTAGCTAAAAGTATTTAAATGTTAGTTAATTAGCAAATTCTAAAAATCATTTCTAAAATAAAATGACACAACACAAGTATATATTATTTTTTGGGTCAACATATCACAATAGAGATATTTTTATACTTCTAGCCCAAGCAAAAAAGTGACACTGAAACCTGTCTCTTCTGTATCCCCCAATTATATAAAGCCCCTTGGTTCCATTTTATTAGTCACATCCAAATAAAGTTTCATAAAACTATTTCCAAATAACAATCCCTTAATGGACACCAAAATCGGATCGATCGACGCGTGCAAGCCGACGAATGGCGACGTCTGTAGTCCGCCAAGCGGCGCCGTCGCAACAATCAAGGACTCTGTTCCCCCCTCCGCAATCGCCGTCGGCTCCTCCGAAGCCACTCTCGGCCGTCACTTGGCCCGCCGTCTTGTCCAGGCCGGAGTCACCGACATTTTCACCGTTCCCGGCGATTTCAACCTAACTTTGCTCGACCACCTCATCGCCGAGCCGGAACTCAACAACATCGGCTGCTGCAACGAGCTAAACGCCGGTTACGCTCGATCTCGTGGAGTCGGCGCTTGCGTGGTGACCTTCACCGTCGGAGGACTCAGCGTTTTGAACGCGATCGCTGGTGCCTACAGCGAGAATCTGCCGGTTATCTGTATCGTCGGAGGTCCCAACTCCAACGATTTTGGCACCAACCGGATTCTTCACCACACCATCGGATTACCTGATTTCAGCCAAGAGCTTAGGTGTTTCCAGACGGTTACCTGCTATCAGGTATAATAAACTCAGAAATTGATCTTGATCTGCTCGAAACATTACATTTTCTATATCTCTTTTGTTGCGATACGATCATCGAAATCTGGTCGATTAGCGTCGGATTCTGAATTTTGTTTGCGGTCTCAGGCCGTGGTGAACCATTTGGAGGATGCTCATGAACAGATCGACAAGGCCATATCAACAGCTCTGAAAGAAAGTAAGCCTGTGTATATCAGCATCAGCTGCAACATAGCTGCAACTCCTCATCCTACATTCACCCGTGATCCAGTCCCCTTTTCCCTAACCCCAAGGTAATAACAACATTTGATCAAAATTCTTTCTCGAAACTACAACATTTTTCAAATGGGTTTGTCACTTTTATTTTACTGTCTCAGATTGAGCAACAAGATGGGTCTAGAGGCTGCGGTTGAAGCAACACTGGATTTTCTGAACAAGGCTGTGAAGCCTGTCATGGTTGGTGGTGTCAAATTGCGTGTAGCCAAAGCCAGCGATGCCTTTGTCGAGCTTGCCGATGCTTCAGGCTACGCCATGGCAGTGATGCCATCTGCAAAAGGCTTAGTCCCAGAGCAACATCCTCACTTCATCGGTACTTACTGGGGAGCAGTAAGCACTCCTTTCTGCTCTGAGATTGTCGAATCTGCAGATGCCTACATCTTTGCAGGCCCAATCTTCAACGACTACAGCTCTGTGGGTTACTCTCTTCTCCTCAAGAAAGAAAAAGCCATCGTTGTGCATCCTGATCGCGTCACTGTGGCTAACGGCCAAACCTTTGGGTGCGTTCTGATGAGCGACTTCTTCTCTGAACTGGCTAAGAGGGTGAAGCGTAACGAGACGGCTTATGAGAACTACCACAGGATCTTTGTCCCTGAAGGTAAGCCACTGAAATGCAAACCAAGAGAGCCTTTGAGAGTCAACACAATGTTCCAGCACATTCAGAAGATGCTCTCTAGTGAAACCGCTGTGATTGCTGAAACCGGTGATTCTTGGTTCAACTGCCAGAAACTAAAGTTGCCTAAAGGATGTGGGTACGTGTATCCAGAAAATGCACTCAATCTTTTACGTTTTAGTATTTCACATAAAGCAACAAACACAACTTCAGCTTTATCTTCAATTGTAGGTACGAGTTTCAGATGCAGTACGGATCGATCGGGTGGTCTGTTGGTGCGACTCTGGGATACGCACAGGCTGTGCCAGAGAAGCGAGTGTTGGCTTTCATCGGAGACGGGAGTTTCCAAGTTACGGCTCAGGATATATCCACGATGCTGCGTAACGGTCAGAAAACGATCATCTTCCTGATTAACAATGGTGGCTACACCATTGAAGTTGAGATCCATGACGGTCCATACAACGTGATCAAGAACTGGAACTACACTGGTCTCGTTGATGCCATTCATAACGGTGAAGGCAAATGCTGGACCACAAAGGTAATTTATATATAAAACGATTGATTACAATTGGAAATTAACCGCAATATATGGTCCTTTTAAGTAACGTTTGTGAATTTTGTGTTTGGTAATAGGTGAGGTACGAGGAGGAGTTGGTGGAAGCGATCAAGACAGCGACGTCGGAGAAGAAGGATTGTCTTTGTTTCATCGAAGTGATTGTTCACAAAGATGATACGAGCAAAGAGTTACTTGAGTGGGGCTCACGCGTCGCAGCTGCTAATGGTCGTCCTCCGAATCCTCAGTAAGAAGGAAGAGAGAGACGAATCTTCGGTGGGGCTCACACATCTCTTCTTATTTCTTAGCAATTTAAACGAGAGATTGTTTTCTCGTTTTACTACATTTTCCTACTGGTTTTTGACTTTTCGACCGTTGGTTTTAATTGCTTTTTACAACTTTATTACTTTCTTTCCAATTTAGTACGGTCTATCGTAGAATAAAAGTTAATTTTCCGTTCTAATCTCGAATAATTGTTTCTCTACCATAAAGTCCGAATAAATCCAAACTTAAATTATTTGTTTTTTTTTTATACTATTTTACTATTTTTTTGTCCTTTAACTTGTTTTTTTTTTTAAATTATAGTTCAGTTAAAACTTAAATCCAAAGTACGGTCTATCGTGGAATAAAAGTTACTATTTTTTTGTCATTTAACTTGTGTTTTTTTATATAAATAAAATATAGTTCTGAATTTACCTTTCAAATAAAAAAACTATTTGAAAGAAACTGAATCTGACTGAACCAAATCAAAATCCATTAAAATTAGATGCGATACTTGACTTGTTTCTATAATTTTTAAACCGAAAAACATAAATCCTAACCGAAATCTAACCGGTCGATTAGCTAAGTCTCTGGTCGAGCCAAAAGACGATTGTTTTGGAGTAAATGGTGAGGATACTGACAACGGCAGGTTCTGATATGCGATTTGAGTTTGGGGATATTCGGGTGTGCGCTTCTACACCGATTGCAACGCAGTTCGCCTTTCAGAACATCTTCGCTCTCCACACTGGCTTTGCCTTGGCTCCTGACCTCTTCAATCACATCGACCGAGTCACGGAAGAACGAGGATGTGAAAGAGTTCCAGTGTTTCTTGTTCTTCAAATTATCGGATTCAAAGTCTTGGCTTATAACGTGTAGATGTAGTTGTCGCATCGACGGAACCTGGAAAAAAAAACTCAAATGTATGTCAAACATATCTATTTTGATGATTTTGCTAATTAACTCTTTAGCTCTAGACATTAAAACGAGCAACACAAAGTGCAAATTTGAAAGTCTAAACTCCAGAGTTTGAAAAACTTAAGGAAGGGAAACGGAAAATTTAATGCTCTGAATGAAAAAGATGACTTAAGCACCGAGTGATATCCAAGGCGGAAGATAAGAGATGCATCCTCTTCCTGGAATCTCTTAACCCATTTCAGACCAACATTGTGCATTTCCTGAACAAGTTTAAGATTTTCTCTGCAAACGTCTTCAAGCCCATCTAGACTCTCCTGCCTCGCCAGTACTAGCACGTGTTTCCGCGCCTATATCCAATTGAAAAATTCTGTCTTTCATCCGTCTCATGAAGAAAGATACAATTATAAATCAGCATCAAGACTTTTACCTTTGGGTACTGGTCGTTTATCACAACTATGTCGTCTGAAAATTCTAACACGACATTCTCATGTTTCTCTGGGTGCATTGCGATGCTGTGGAGTGCCAATGCCCATGAGCTCCATCCTTTACTCATCTTCTTTCCACTGTCTCTTGTATCATTCACAGACCCAGATTCCAAATTATTAGCTACGGCCTTATCTTGTGTCCCCTTGTACTTTTTGTTTCTCTCGGAGTCTTCCTTGATATTCTCACCAGAATCTGACATAGTTGCTTGATTGCTTCGTTTGGGCAACTTTGATTGATCATGTACTATCGACAGAAAACCTTCAAAGAGAGATGTGTAAGCCTCCCGAAGAGTTTTGCAGCCCTTAGTGTAGTCATTGTTAAGGTAGTTTGGTCGGTTTGGGTTCATGTTCGGTCCTAGAACATGTATCACATGTGTAATTTCTTCTGCATTTTGTAAAGGGCAAGTAGAAGGAAGAGGAACTACCACGGCTTTTCCTGGACGAAGAGTGTTTGCTCGTGCTCTTGTCGCAGCCTCGAGATCTGGACCAGCCGCTTTGAATATCGCTGCGTTAACACCTCCACCTCCAGGTTTAAGCCGCCTGCACAGAGTTTTTGTTTACAAATATATTGACCTGATTGGAAAGCATTTTACTGAAGAGCAAGAAAAAAATGGAAGGTTACCAGTTAGCAGCATTAGCTATAACATTACAGTGCAGACCACCTTCGGAATGAAGCTTAGTTATGTCTCCGACAAATGTGAAAAACCTTCCTGAGTCAATGTTCTTCCGAGAAGCCTTAGCCTTGACCAAAGATAGAATCTTTGACCCATGGCTCAAGTCCACCAAGACAAGCCGTGCAGACCCAAGTTTAGGCAGGAATTCCTCTACTGTCTCGACAATGATATCAGATGCATTTTCAAGATCAAATTGGAAATCTGCAGTCGAAATTGACGGGAATGCCAGTGTAGGTACAATATCAGCAGAACCAAGCTTAGCTGGCGAAACTCGGAAATTTTCTGTCGTTTCATTAGCTTTTCGGGTTGCTTCGTTAGAAGATGAACCAGGAAGCGCATTGACTTTCTTAAAGAACTTCATTATACCGGGTTGGCTTTTGGTGTCTGAATTCTTTTGGCCAAAGGAGCCGGAAGGAAGAGTATCCATTCGACCAAGCATGCTGTATGTGTTAACAGCATTTTCAACATCTGCGTCGTTGTAACAAAACATAACCCGAGAAAACCCTTCGTTCAGTTTTGGAAGTTCCTTACTCTGAAGCATCTTATTCACAACAGCTGCAGCTCTTCCGCCTTGTAGATTTCCTTCGTGACCAGTTCTTTTGACTGATCTTGATATACAAACCTGAGCAGTAAGCTCCAGAACCAATGCATGGACTTCAACCTCAGGACCACCGAGCTTAATAAACTCCGAGCGCTGCTCCCTGTCAAGATTGCATCTGTCTATAAAGACGCTCTTGCCTTCCTTCAGAGAATCTATCGCTATCTTTAGGCACTGAGCTTTGGTTCCTGCTTTGCCATTTTTAATAATGTCCTGAAATGAAATATTTTAAAAAAAAATCTTAAAATTGATAGCAATCAAATTTCTCATAAAAGAAATATATCTTATGAGAATCAGTGAATCACCATGCTCTAATTCTAATGACCTACTTCACAAATCAACAACACCGT
The DNA here is from genome assembly GCA_002933915.1 of Eutrema heterophyllum. Taxonomy (NCBI): domain Eukaryota; kingdom Viridiplantae; phylum Streptophyta; class Magnoliopsida; order Brassicales; family Brassicaceae; genus Eutrema; species Eutrema heterophyllum. The sequence continues at coordinate 714,580 of PKMM01011241.1, forward strand.
AAAGTTTTGTTCTGTGAGTAATAATAGTTAGCAGAAAGTTTTGTTATCTCATACGTTCATCCACGAATCTGGAGCGAACAAGATTCTCACTTCAGGTAAGAAAATATGAAGAAACAAATTTCAGCGTCCAACAAAACAAAAACAATAAAAGTAATTTACATCCAACTACTTAGTCTCGTTGAGGCATTTCATCAGTCAGCTTCGGCGCAATATAAAACAATCGACAGAGAGAGAGACCTGGCAGATGCGAGACCAAGGGCGGTGAGAGGATCGCAGTACTGTGTCACAGAACGTCGATTTGCCGCTTCCTGGCGGACCAATCAGAAGCACCACTATCTGCTTCGCCTTCTCTGCTTCAGTTTCCGCCATTAGCGCCGTAAATTCAGCAGAAAAGCTTTACTCTAAAACACTAGAGACATTGAAGGAGTGAATAAATGAGGAAGAGCTTTGAATTACCGGAATCTTCGGTTTGCACTTCCATCTTCTCTCGTTGATCTGATCGGAGAACCCGTCTCTCTGTTTCGCCGATTTTCTAATTGCAGTGGAACCTCGAAATGCGTGTCGTATGGCACGCGTGTGTTTAGAATACGTGGCGTCTCCGCATAATGTAAACGACGTGTTGTTGTTCCATATACATAGAAACGCTCTGGTATCCATGGACCTAGGCTTGAAATTTGAAATTGGTACATGAAAATTAATAATAATAAGGGTATATAAAAAGTAATTTGACCTGGTAGATGGACAGCTAAATTGTAATTTTTTTCTTTTTGTCAAAGTAGTGTATAAATATTTATAAGTCGAAGCTTATTGACGGTTTTTTATTAATTTGTGTAATTGTGTGTTGATAAAACGTTGACATCCTTTTAAGTTTTCAGTAAAAAAGTTGGAGAACAATTATTTGGCCAAAATGGTCTTCAAATATTTGTTTTCTCTAGGTTCGAAGGGTCAAAATGATGTTTCTAGTTAGGTTCATATATTAAACTGAATGACTGATCACTAATTTCCACGTATCTTTTATTTCTTTCGCATTTCCAATGATTCATACGATGGATGATAGCAATTTACATTAAGATTAATTGATTTGACGAACTTAAGAAATAAAAAACATTTTACCAGTGAAAACCACATTCAAAGCAATATCACACAAAAAAAAAAAAAAAAACACGCATATCTTAAAATGAAAACAACCAAATCTACTAAGTTAACTACTCTAAGATATATTATTACATTCTCCAAAATACATAAACATATATATAGACGTAGATACATATAATTCAAATTTTAACTGAATAATGATCCTTAACTAAAGTTTCTAAAGATGGCGACAATAAGAAAGATATATAATAGATTCTGTATATAATACTATATATGAATAACGTATCGTTGCATATGGCCAACGACTAAGACAAGCCACGTCGATGCATGGTTTCATCTTGCTCATCATCAACCGAACCAAACCACATCGAATACTCCGAGTCCGTAACCGTAAGTGGCATGCCTTGTGAATAAGTCTCCGTTACATGGTCATAATCGTCATCACAACCAAAGTGTACTGGTTTAAATTCTCCGACGCTGGTGGGAGAGTAAGTACAAGACGACGTAGTTTCGTGGTCGTTGAAGAAGAGAAGCATATTGTGGTGAAACCAGATCTGAGCTTTCAAGAACTTGACGTAGCTTATGGCTTCGTCGAGCATAGAGACAGTGTCCATCTTCGTACCACCAGGGACCATGCTCTGTAGAATCTTGAAACGGTCGCTGATTCGGTGCCGTCTCTCACGCGCCGCCACGCTCTGTGGGTCCGTCGATAACGTGGACGTTGACCTTGACGTCGACTGATTTGTGTTTCCGGTTATTTTGCCCTTGTGGCCGTGGAAAGAGGAAGAGGATGAGGAAGTGGTGGATGATGAATTAGGGTTTTGGATACGGAAACTAGGAGGATCCATTGTAGTTGTCGTGGTTTGTATTGTTACGTAGGATGCGTATATATATAGTTACATATGAACTGGTTTAGTGGTAACGTTGGTTAATTATATCGCCGGTCCTAGTATATTTTATACATATGTTGGAGAAGTTTTGTAATGATAAATATTATTTTTACATATTTTCGTTGGCAATGGAGGTCCTTTAAAGCATGCCGAATCGTTGTATCGTATATGCATTTTATTTATCTATTTAAGTGATGATACACTATTTCAACTCGATTTAATTATAATACTGCATGTACGTTCATTTTGTAACCAAAGGGTCTATAACATTTGGCTCTATATATGTTTTTTTGAACTAATATAATTATGTTGCTTTGGTACGGTTTAGTATCGATGTTGTGTAAACATTTGGTCCTCTATATTGATTACGCCTATTAATTAGTCTGTGACGCAATTGGAATTTGTTAGACATAAAAGTATAACTTGACTTTGATGGATTGATATAATTCCTAATATTTCGAGATGCAGGTCACACCTACGCAAGTCACACCTATGCGATGTCATTTCTACAATATACATGTATATATATTTATATATATATATATATGGCATTACTCCGGATCGATACTTGAATACTATCCAGATCTAATTTTACAATATATATATATAAGAGTCTACTAAATTGTATTAGCATCATCGCTGTGTTAAACAAATTTCTTTTTTTTTTGCTAAAAGTGTTAAATAAATTTCTAACATAACGATATCACGATAGTCAATATGACCATACACTAGAACATTTGAAAATTAAATTATAATAACCAAAATCCTAAAAATTCTCAAATAGTTCTGATTATGTTGATAAAACTTATGTTTATAAAATTACAATCGCCAAAATCAACGAAGTTATTTTTTCCCCAAAAAGAATGGAAGAGCACGTGAGGCTCCGGGTTTCACGTAGCAGAGGGGTTCGGTGAAAACATTGTACTGAAAAGCAGACAAAAAATAAAACCCTAATCATTTTCTTACGACTCAAACTCTACGTACTGTCTTCTCAAACAACTACCTTCATTACAATTTACATCCGCAAAACACATTACACATGACACATGTATATAGTATATACACAGTAACTTCTCCTAATTCATTTGAACATATCTTCGTTTTTCTCTCTTAACTTTTATACAAAAATCATATACCATCGGTTCAAAAAAATTTATATGTTCAAATAAGTAAATAAGCTTGTACATATATATATATATATATTTTTTTTTTTAAAAAGAACTTAAACATAATTCTTCACCAGGAAAAAAAAACTTTTACATAATTACGACGAAAAAATCGAGAATTTTCTAACTCAGTTGGGCTAGAATTGCAAAATTGTTTTGTTTTTTCACCATTTGGTATTAAAAAAAAACATTTTTGTACATTGATTTGAAAAGACAGGATAACAACAACTATGCTGGAAAGACGCATGAGCTCGAAACAGTAACAATACTCAAGGAGTCGGTCATTCTATAATTTATATTTGATGTTTCTGCTCAAATTCTCCTTCAATATAGAAAATGAAAAAAAACAAAATGAAAATTATGAAGAACGAATTTCATTCTTTTTAATAATTTATAATTAAGTTTCAACTGTGAAAAAAGTAACTGTCGTATCAGCCGTTGAGTGAATTAGACGTTACTTTTACTTAAGATAAATATTTTCGAGCTTTTGAGTTATTTTCCTTCAATTGTTTTTCCTTAACTCGCTTATTTACCTCTTCCTAGTTGATAGTTCTACGAAAGAACGAGTTTTGAAAGACTGAAAATGGTTTGTGGGAAAAAAAAAATGGTTTGTGAAACTAAAATAGAAGTGTTTAAAAGTTATGGGTTGGAAAATATCTAAAATGTCGTTTCACGAGAAATCGTTTCGATTGCCTAGCCCTGGGCATTTCGGGAATCGGGATGGGAAATTACGGGTAAGGGACGGGAAATTACGGGTAAGGGACGGGAACGGGAAGTTCGGGAATCTGTAAATACTATCCAAACTATTCCCATAAAATAACGGAACGGGAAATTACGGGTAAGGGACGGGAACGGGAAATTCGGGGAAAAAAATATACTACCCAATACATACCTAAAGTGAAATTAAATCGGGTAAGGGACGGGAAAGGAACGGGCAAAGGTTTGTGTAATTCGGTTATTAAAAGTTGTTGTTTGTTAACCACTCATACTTTTGACATATTATATTAAAAACAAGATTTCTATAGTTAATTAAAAACTGAGAATCACCATTTCCCATATAACAAAAAAAAACATCATTAGATACGAACATCATTACATTGTTTTTGCATTAACCAATAACCAAAAGTCCAAAACCCCTAAAATTTCACTTCTTGTAACTACCCAATGGGAAGTTCGGGTAATCCCGCTCCCTTCCCTACCCTTTCCTTTACCCATTTGAGTATTATTTTCGGACCCAAACGAGAAATTACAATTTCTCTTTCCCCAAAAATTTGGGAAAATTGGGACGGAAACGGTACGGGACGGATTACCCTTCCCAAAATGCCCAGGCCTACGATTGCCACTTGAGAAACTATTTATCTAAACATAAAAAATCTAATTTTATTTTGTATTCATAACTAAAATGTGTAGAAACAAGTATATCAACAAAACACCCGTACATAAAATAATGGAAACATATTAGTACATTCTAATGCTGTTGTGGTAACACGTACAAACAATTAATTATATCTCTAAGTCTATACATTGTGTTTGTGTAGCAGAATTACAGATGAAATGAAAACCGAAAGAAGAAAGAATGCTTGTTTTAAATGTCATACATACGGTATAATCAAGATATGAAAATGTAAAATGTGTTATACCAATATATAAATCGTTTTTTTCAAAAAAAATAGATGGAAAAGAAGTTAGGCTTTTGGATAGTGATATACCTACCTTTGCCAAACTAGATCAACTAAACAAAAGAGAACAATAAAATTAAACACTAAGGCGAAGTGGTTAATAAGTAAAATAAATGCGAAAGCGAACAGGCTTTGGGATATTGGTGATGGTGCTGGAATCATATGTTACTGTCTACATTTATTTTGGTACCTTTCCAGCCGCATAGTGACTCAGACACAGTAAAATTGGCAGACGTTCTCGGTATATTACACATTATTATTTGATATTTTATATTGTAGACCTTTTGAACGGTGAAACGTGTATTAAGAACTTGATTCATTCATATTCGCAACACCGTATGCATTTGCTATGCAGTATGCATCTATCACATCGACCATTTTTTTTTTCTTTGCAAACGTCTTTTTTTTAATAACCTAATATATAAATCTGTAGACATTTGTGATAATTATAGATTTTTGTTTGTTTGTTCAGGGCATCATGACCATATTGAAATATTGAAAAGTAGGTAGTAACACAGAAAACAATTGTACTATAATTGAATAGAGGAATTTTTCCTCATGTTTTTTTTGTTCCTGAATTTTCCATCTTATCGTTTTGTATATTTAAATTTTTTGAAAAACAATAATAATTAGGCGAACCAAAATGGGCTGAAATTATTCCGGCCCATTAGTTTTAAGTAGTGAATACGCAACTATGAATATTTAAAAATGATTAACGACAAGGTGAACCAAACGGGCTGGTAAAAATACAATTTAGGCCTATTAATGAAATGCCGAATATGATGGAGTTGTGCCAGATGGCATCTCGCAAACACACCAGAATGTCACCGACAGGTCTTCTCCAGACCCTTCCAAAATTTCCGATGATGCCACGTATCATCGATGTGTCACCGTAATTGAACACGTACAAACACGAGATTCGAGCATTTTTGTAAGAAGAAGAAAAAGAAAGAGACGCTTTGTGATAAAAATTAAGAAACAATTAAGAAGTTAATAAAAAAAAAGGAGAAAAATGTCGAGTGAGGAATTCAGGCTAGTGTCGCCGACGATAGACAACGAAGGGAAGCTGCCGAGAAAGTATACAAAGGGAGGTCAAGGTGTGCAGAAGAATATCTCTCCTCCTCTTGAATGGTATATATATTATCTTCTCTCTTTTTTTTTTTTGTTATGAAGAAATTATTTACTATTGATGACATATAAATGAGATGATATATATATTGTGTAGGTACAACGTTCCAGAAGGTACGAAATCGCTAGCGTTGGTGGTGGAGGACATAGATGCGCCTGATCCTAGTGGACCGCTCGTGCCGTGGACGGTATGGGTGGTCGTCGACATTCCGCCGGATATGAAAGGTCTGCCGGAAGGATTTTCCGGCAAGGAGGGGCAGGTCGCCGGTATTCGAGAAGGGAATAACGATCACAAGATCCCGGGATGGCGTGGTCCCCTCATGCCTAGTCCCGATCATCGTTTCCAGTTCAAGCTCTTTGCTCTCAACGATAAACCTAATCTTGGTCACACGGTACGTCGTTTTATATATCTAAAATATCCAAAATGTTCGAGAGTGGGTATTCTAGATTCCTTTAAATTAAACCGGATCTTCATTAAATAGATTGGAATTGGTATATAATTTATGTTCCTTATCAGATTTTTTTATATGATATATATACATATGGTGATCTCATAAGGAATTTGGTGTGAATGTGATGCCCTCACTCAGGTAACTAAAGAGAGATTGCTGGACGCGGTTGAAGGTCATGTGATCGGAGAAGCGATTTTGACTTGTATGGCTTGAACACGTTGTCCTTTTTGTATCATATGTCTCTCTGTCTTTTGTGTTTGTGTTGTGCATTTTAATTACTGGTTTGTACACTTGACGAGCAAGTACAACTCTCAGCGTTGTGAGGAGGAAGATGGGCTATTTGCTCAGCTGGTTAGAGCAAAATTAAATAAAAAATATTATGTTTTGAGTTCTTTTTTTTCCCCTAAATTTGAATTTGTATTATTATTGAAAAATTAAACTAATGGTATTATACTTTGAATACTTTAAAAAAAAAATATATACTATTTTAGAGAAATATCCATGATTTTGTAGAGATTTGAATTTAAAAAATATATTATTTAAAAAGTAAAAATAAGATTTTAGGTATTCAACTACCAGGCAAGATAGGATTTTTGTGCTTTGCTGTCCTTATGAATTGGAAAATGTGCTTATCACGCGGGGACTTAGTATAGTAGACATATAAAATGCAAAGTTATAAGATTATATTAATAATAACTTTTTAAAAATATACACAACGGGTCTTTTGGTATCATTTCTCTAACTATATAATTACTTTTATGGTTTAAAAAAAAATCTTATGAAATTAAAGTAGACCATATTACCATTTAATAATCTTGTCTTTGTTTTTGTAAAAAACGATAAAGATGTAACGTATTAAAGCTTTGTTTTACAAGCAAACATATTAAGCTCTAATAGTATCGTTCACAAAGGAAAAAAAAAATACATTAATATGATATAATTACTAAAAACTACATTAATTTTCTTATTCAACAAGGGTTGTTTGATGAAATCTGACATTTTTTTATTTTTTGCTAAACTATAATCTGACATTTTAAGATAAAGAAAAAACACAGAAAAGAACATCTTCACCACTCTCTTCCTTCATCAAGAATTCAATTAAAAAAATGTCTTAAAATGTTGACCCAAGACAGAGATGACGAGCTTGTTTTGTTCCTGGAGATGCGTCGTCTCGCGAAAGGTCACCAAGCTTCGCTTTCAATGGGTCCGTGTTCATATAAATATACCAACAATTGTATTAAATTTGTTGTTGCCTTGTTGGATTTTTATTTTCTTTTTATTCTGTTTTTTGCAGGATCTGATCATCGTAAAAGTAGTACGACGATGATGTCGTCTCAACGATACTCTCTCCGGAGAACTGCCGCCGATAATTTCTTGTACTCCGAGAACGAGAAGTCCGATTACGATTGGTAATGTTTTTTCCCCTTCAATTAATATCATGATTTTTATAATTCTGATCATGACTTCAGAAAACTTGCCTTGTAACATTTCCCGGTTTAGGATATAACACAAAAAAGATTCAAGCGAAAAAGTAAATTTGATCAATTTTCTCAGATATTCTTGCTAGACTGTAATTTGATGTCTGATTTTGATCAGCTTGTAAACATTTCTAAGAAATTCTCACTAGCTATATGGTTTAAAAGTTTTCATGTCTAATAAGACCAGGGCCTTTGCGGGTTCTTTAAAAAAAATGGGGCTTTAAAGTAAATAAAAGTTTACATTAAACAATCTTAGCATAAAAACAAGAATTTTTTTTTTCACTTATTCTTGTGTTTTCCTACCTAGAATTACAACATTTTAGTCAAATCTTATAAAAAAATATTTTTTTAAAGTTGGATCTCCAAATTTTTTTAAAAAAATTTGATGCCCTTTGTCAATGTTTCATTAGGCATGCCTCAAATACGGTCACGAGTAAGATAATCAACATAAGCGATTTATACTTCTGTTGTTGATGGTTTCTTAATGTTCAGGCTGGTTACGCCACCAGACTCACCGAGTAAAAGCCTAATGAACCAACTCGATGCACCCGATGCTAACCCGATGGCACTTAAATCCCGGGTACAAACTTAGTATGTCTCGCCTTATTTTTTTGGCTTTTATGTGCATTATACTCTACGATGGTTTCTTAATTTCTACAGTTAGAGAACTGCCGTGAAGAAGAAAGGGACAACACATCATCCAAAAACCAAACAATTGGGCTCAAACGACCCTCGTCCTCTAATAGCTCAATGTCAACGAGTAGACCTTCCACACCAGCCACACGGTCAATGACGCCAACCTCACGCGTCACCTCAACAGCTGCACGTTCCACTAGTAGCTCAAGATCAACGAGCAGACCTTCTACGCCGACCATAAAGCCTTCTAGCTCTGGAACCTCGCGTGCCACCTCAACAGCTGCACGTGCCACATTACCCTCGTTCTATACTAGTAGCGCAAGATCAACGAGCAGACCTTCTACGCCAACAAGAAGGCCTTCTAGTTCTGGAACCTCACGTGCTAGCTTAACCACTGCACGTACCACCACCGTAAACGTTCAACAAACCACCGGAACAGCCGCCTCTACTCGATCCAGCACCCGGCCAATGTCGGCACCCAATACAAAACCGGGATCGAGGCCAAGTACTCCAACTCGCCGTCCACCAACTCCCACCGGTTCATCAACTATATTTCGGAGTAAACCAACTAAACCGGTATGTAAACCGGCTCCCTCACCTACATTGAGATCAAGGCCATGGGAACCTTACGAGATGCCTGGTTTCTCTCTAGAAGCGCCGTCAAATCTCAGGACTACGTTACCAGACAGACCACAAACGTCTTCAAGTCTCAGAACCATAGCGTTTGGTGCGTCTAGTGTAAGATCAGCGTCCAAAGAACGCGCGGTTGTTAGGAGGCAGTCTTGTTCGCCTTCTAGAAACCGAGCTCCGGTTGGAAACGCAAACGGAGTTGTTCCTTTGCTGTGTGGACGACGAGCAAAGACGAGCAACGATGATGGTGGTTTGATCAGTCCTGTAGCTAAGGGGAATCAAATGGTCGAGAGGTGAATGTGAGAAAACTTGCTCCACCGCGACTGACAAAAAACGGCGGCCGGGGAGGTGGGAAGTTGAGTTCGAGTCTGATGGTTTTGGTTTTGGGAGAAACCTATCAAAAAGCTCCTTCGATATGGCCTTGAGACATACGCGGTACGGTAATATATTAGATTATTTCGTGAAATTTATGAGCAAGATTATAAAAATGGGTAGAAATTACTTTAGTGTTGCAATTTTGACCAAATCTACTTAACCAACTAATCGGTTCAATCAGCTGACTAATTAGTTTAGTCGGTCGTATATTTGAAATTTTGAAGATAAATTAATACAAATACGCGATATTTTTCAAATGGTTTTATAAGAATAAAAGGACACTAATCATCGTTTAGACTACTTTTAAAATTTTGAGCAATTTCTCGGTGAGATATTTTAGTACTTTGTCTCCAATGTTGTAATGGTCTCTCTATATGTGTTAATAGGATATCAAACGAGGGAGGATGACGGGCAATTTCCGACCGCTAGTGACGAAAGTTCCGGCAGCTTCATTGTACAGTGTGAGATCATCAGGGACCAGGATAAAGAAAGCGGCCGGTGAGCAGCAGCGGGAGCTCAGAATCGAGTGTCAACATCTTGTGCTTAGACGGTAGCGACGATAATCTCAGCGACATAAGCTACTAGAGTCAACATCATGATGTTCTTCATTTGCATATTCTCTTTCTCTTATAGTAGAAGAAACCTCTCTAAGACTCATGAAGGTCTTGAGTGTGTCTTGCTGATGCTAAATAGATTCTTCCTGGTATTGTCTTTATTTTTTACGTAAGGCTCAAGTATTTAGAGTGGCCATGAATTTTGGTTTGTGTATTTATATTGGCTAAGAGAATTGTTTTGCTCTCTTCTCTGAGACAAAATCAGATCTAGATCCTTGTTGCCCATCTCCATGGCCGGAGATTCATCAATCCGGTCTCCGAAGAAACCTTTTATCTCACTTCCTTATGAGCTTTCCTCCTTTGTCTCCTCAAGCTCCTATTCTCTTTGGATCCTCTCTTTCCACTTCTGGACCATGGGGTCGCAGTAGCACCTGTTGCGGCAAACCTACATTTTATTGTTCAGTCAGAGCAGATTGATTCTCACTCTTTGATGGATATTATTGTCACCGACAGAAATGATACCAAGAGTTCTCAACATATTCAATCTGCCAGCGTCGATGAGACTATGCAGGAAGCAACAGTTGCTTATGCATCAAATCTGCCTCCTTCACCATCTCTGAGAGGAGTTCCTTCGTCTACTATTGAGTCTTCGCTACCTACTGAAGCTCCTGGCCAAACTGCTGTTCCTAGCTGGGCAGCGAAAATTCAATCTTCTGTGGATAAAAAACTGAAAAAATTCTCAAACCCTAGTCTCTCTCCAGATGGTATTCCAAGAGTAAAAATCCCTGATTCTGTGTTTCAAAAGGGAGCTGACCTCCACCATGATTTTTTTCTAGGAGTCTTCATGGGCAAAACACCATCATTTGGCCATATCCAGAGTGTCTTATCTCACATTTGAGGTAGAGGGAGGAGGCTTGAAATTCACCTTCGTCCTGAATCAAGATCGATTTTAGTTCGTATCCCTAATGCTTCTATCATAAGTAAAATTGTGGAGCAAGAGATTTGGCACATAGGTAACTCCCTCTTCTATGTGGCTCAGTGGTCTTCATCACTTGCCATGAAACCACCATCTTTTACCTCCATTCCTCTTTGGGCTCATGTTAGAGGCATCCCTTTCGACCTCTATACGCAAGAAGGGCTAGGTAGGGTTGCTGACCTCCTAGGTTTCCCTGTTGAATGCGATGATTTTACCAGAAGAATGGTTGATATAAACGTTGCCCATTTAAAGGTGAAAGCTGATTGCACCAAACCTTTACCCACTTATGCTGAGATTGAGAGGGATAATAGGGATGTAGTTCCTATCTTTGTTGATTATCCTTGGACTCCCCCCAACGTGTCCTTGTTGCAAAGAAATGGGTCATCTGGAAGCTTTATGTCCTAACGCTACTTGGTCTTCAAAGGGTAATCCTGGCCCAAAAAAGACAGCGACTTCTACTCCAGATATTTCTTCTGTGCTTCCATCGGTTCTTAAGTCCACTGAGCCTCAATCTACTCAATCTACTGAGTCTCCTCCTACTGCTCTCCATTCGGCTTCTCATTCTTCGCCAGCTGATGATAGAAATCAAGGAGGTGTTAACCTCACTTTCAGACCAGTTATCCATAAAGGCAATAAGAAACCTGCTCAAACTCAATATCTCAGGAAAGGGAGTCCCTTATCCATACCTGACACCATAAAGGGTGACGGTTACCGAAACCCTTTTGCTTGTCTGTCTCTTGTTGCAGAAGGCTCTGATCATGATCCTATGATTTCGTTGAAGTTTGATGCATCTTCTAAAGCGATTGATGCTCCTCTTACTGGCTCTCTATCAGTTCCCCCTAATCAACAAGGCCCTTCTATTCCACCTATTCCACCATCTCAAATCAGCCAAATAACCCCATAAACAAACCCACCCATACCACCAAATAATACCATTTCTATCGCCTCCTCAAATTTGCCAGTTTCTACATCTCCTTTTGGTGTTCAGGTTGCTTATACTAGCACTTGTCCATCTGTTATTACCCCCGCAGTGGGTTCCCTCCTTCCACAAGGAGAGTCCCAATTATAAAACCTTATGTCAGAAAGCCTATTTTTTTGGAATGTCAGAGGAATGAACGAAACTGAAAAACATCTTCCCTTTAGACGCTGGCTTTCAACTAACCATATTTGTTTTGGAGCCATTCTTGAGACTCATGTTAAAGAAGCAAATTTGAACCATTTGATGAATACTATTTGCCCTTAATGGTCATTCACATCGAATCATGCTGAAGATGAAGATGGACGCACTATCCTCTTATGGAAAACTCATGTTTCTGTTGCTGTTTTGCACTATTCAAGACAGTCCATGACCTGCAAGGTTTCATGGCCTGGTGTTACCCCTTTTTACTACTCAACTATTTATGCAGCAAATACAAGTGAAGAAAGAAATGACCTTTGGATTGAGCTGATTAATATTCAGTCCTCTAATATTATTGGGACCATTCCCTGACTGATTGGTGGAGATTTCAATGAAACCATTCACCCTTCAAAGCACTCTTCCCCGACTGTGAATCAATTCACGGCTGCAATGATTGACTTTAAAGCTTGCTTGGATCAGCTAGAAGTAAGAGACATGCGCTATCATGGAACACGATTTTCTTGGACTAATAAACAACCTGCTGACCCAATTGCTAAGAAGCTTGATAGAGCCCTTATCAATGATCATTGGTTTACCTCTTTTCCTCGAAGTTTAGCCAACTTTCTCGCTCCTCAAATTTCAGACCACACCCCGTGCTGCATCAACTTGGAGTGTTCTATTCCTCTGTCTGGCACCATGCCTTTCAAGTTCTTCAACTACTTAACCTCTCACCCAGGTTTTCTCGTAACTGTGACCAATGAATGGTCGCCATCGGATCCGGAAAGCCATTTCCTTTCCTCAGTCATGTATAAACAGAGGGAATTGAGGAGTGTTCTGAAAACTCTCAATAAAGATAACTACTCAGATATTCAGNATGTTTCTGTTGCTGTTTTGCACTATTCAAGATAGTCCATGACCTGCAAGGTTTCATGGCCTGGTGTTACCCCTTTTTACTACTCAACTATTTATGCAGCAAATACAAGTGAAGAAAGAAATGACCTTTGGATTGAGCTGATTAATATTCAGTCCTCTACTATTATTGGGACCATTCCCTGACTGATTGGTGGAGATTTCAATGAAACCATTCACCCTTCAAAGCACTCTTCCCCGACTGTGAATCAATTCACGGCTGTAATGATTGACTTTAAAGCTTGCTTGGATCAACTAGAAGTAAGAGACATGCGCTATCATGGAACACGATTTTCTTGGACTAATAAACAACCTGCTGACCCAATTGCTAAGAAGCTTGATAGAGCCCTTATCAATGAGCATTGGTTTACCTCTTTTCCTCGAAGTTTAGCCAACTTTCTCGCTCCTCAAATTTCAGACCACACCCCGTGCTGCATCAACTTGGAGTGTTCTATTCCTCTGTCTGGCACCATGCCTTTCAAGTTCTTCAACTACTTAACCTCTCACCCAGGTTTTCTCGTAACTGTGACCAATGAATGGTCGCCATCGGATCCGGAAAGCCATTTCCTTTCCTCAGTCATGTATAAACAGAGGGAATTGAGGAGTGTTCTGAAAACTCTCAATAAAGATAACTACTCAGATATTCAGAAGAGGGTGGGAGGTGTTACTGTTCTGTTCTATAATGCTCAGATCTTATCCTTGCAAGATCATTCTTCGGCCCATTTCCTGGAAGAAAGAAATGCTTTAGATAAGCTAACTATGCTTAGAGGAATTGAAGAAGAATATTTCATGCAAAGATCTCGTATTAACTGGCTAGCTACAGGAGATAAAAACACTCCCTTTTATCACAAGGTAACAAAAGCAAGAAATGCTTACAATACGGTGCATACCATGATTGGAACGATGGGCAAGAGGCGACTACTGCTGATACGATTGGGATCCTTGCTGTAAATCATTTCAAGGGAATTCTGGGTCCTTCTATGAGTGCTAATGACATAGTCTACCTACCTATTCTGTCCAGTATCTCCAGAGCTAAATGCTCTTCAACTGAAGCTTCTCTCCTTTCTAGGATTCCTTCTGCAGGGGAAATTTCAAAAGCATTATTCAAGTTAAATCCTAACAAGAGTCCAAGCCCTGATGGGCTAACTTCAGGATTCTACAAATCGGCGTGGACAATCTTGGGGGATGAAGTCAGTAATTCTGTTAACAAGTTTTTCCAGAGGCCTTCAATGCCACCTTCGGTAAACTCTACGATTCTTACATTGATTCCAAAGTTCCCGGGGGCTTTAGTGATCAAGGATTACCGACCTATCTCCTGCTGCAATACTCTTTACAAGCTTGTCTCAAAGCTGCTGGTTGCCAAATTGATGCCACTACTTCAGAGAATTATATTGCCTAACCAAACGGCATTCCTAAAAGGGAGATTACTGTTAGAAAACTGTCTTCTTGCCTCAGAAATAGTTAATGGGTATCACAAAAACAAAGGGTTGAAGAGAGTAACCATCAAGATTGACATTGCCAAAGCCTTTGACTCTATCTGATGAGATTTTCTCATCAATTGCCTTGGCACAATTCAGCTCCCAGATATCTACATTGCATGGGTTAGAGAATGTGTTACTNCCGGGGGCTTTAGTGATCAAGGATTACCGACCTATCTCCTGCTGTAATACTCTTTACAAGCTTGTCTCAAAGCTGCTGGTTGCCAAATTGATGCCACTACTTCAGAGAATTATATTGCCTAACCAAACAGCATTCCTAAAAGGGAGATTACTGTTAGAAAACTGTCTTCTTGCCTCAGAAATAGTTAATGGGTATCACAAAAACAAAGGGTTGAAGAGAGTAACCATCAAGATTGACATTGCCAAAGCCTTTGACTCTATCTGATGAGATTTTCTCATCAATTGCCTTGGCACAATTCAGCTCCCAGATATCTACATTGCATGGGTTAGAGAATGTGTTACTACTATACAACTTCTTTCTCAGTGAGTATAAATGGAAGGATGCACGGTTATTTTAAAGGAAGCAGGGGTTTAAGACAAGGTGACCCCCTATCTCCTTATCTGTTTGGTCTAGCTATGAACATTCTATCCCAAATGCTAAATGATGCAGCTATAGAAGGATCTTTTGCTTACCATCATAAATGCAAAGACTCAGGTTTAACTCACCTTTGCTTCGCTGATGATCTATTGATCTTCTCTGATGGATCTCCAAGTTCTATCAGGGGTATTCTTGCTGTTCTTGAGAGATTCAAGGACTTGTCAGGTTTATCATCTAGCCCAGAAAAGTCTTGCTTCTTTGCATGCGGTCTCAGTGAAAATGAATTACTCTCTGTCGCTTCCATTTCTGGAATCCCTCTTGGATCTCTTCCTATCCGCTATCTAGGACTGCCGCTTTCTTCAAAAAAGTTGTCCATGATTGATTGTGAGCCCCTCCTGCAGAGCATAAAACAAAGATCAACTCTTGGACAGCCAAGTACTTATCATTTGCAGGACGACATGTCCTTCTTAATACTGTCATTGCTGGAATTACTAACTTCTGGTGCAGTGCGTTCGTATTGCCTATGGAGTGTATCAGCAAAATTGAATCTTTGTATGGAGCTTACCTCTGGAAAGGATCTTTGGACGGCATATACACTGCTAGAGTGTCTTGGAAAACAGTTACTACTCCCAAAGAAGAAGGTGGTTTAGGTATTAAGAATCTGGAATTGTGGAATCGGACTTGTTCTATCAAGCTCCTGTGGCTGCTTCTATTCCGTAATGAATCAATTTGGGTGGCCTGGATTCATCAAAATGTAATAAAAGATGAAAGCATTTGGGATATCAAAGAAAAGCAAAAGCACACTTGGCTTTTCAAACAATTGCTTCGATTGAGAGAAGTAGTGCTTCAATGGGTGTATATCATACCTGGATCCGGGATGAGTTGTAGATTCTTGACTGATCTGTGGACTCCATTTGGCCTCCTGATCAAATTCATTGGTGCTCTTGGACCTAGACAATCGGGCATCCCCATCTCGACAACAGTAGCGTCTTTATGGAGTGGTGAGGGCTGGATTCTTCCTCCTGCTAGATCTCCTCGGATGGAACAATTGCATTACCACCTAACAACAGTTTCACTATCAACTGGAGAGGACAAAATTCAATGGATAATTGATGGAAGAATAAAGCCGTCCTTCTGTTCGAGCAGCATTTACCATAGAATAAGGGCTCCTTTACCGCTGGTGAATTGGCATTCAATTATATGGTTGAAGAGAGGAATTCCAAAGCATAAAACATTGGCATGGCTTTTCCTCTTGAATCGTTGCCCAACCCGTGATCGCATACTCTCTTGGGGCTTACAAACTGATCCCGTCTGTCTTCTCTGCAATCAGGCGACATAATCCAGGAATCATCTACTCTTTGAATGCAGCTACTCCTCAATCTGGGGTCATTTTGCAAACAAGTTCGGAATCACAGCTGCTTGCTACTCCTGGACAAATGTTATCGATAGCATCCTCTCTATTGCATGCAATATTCATCTCACCTATCTCTCTAAACTAACCTGACAGGCGACAATTTATCATATTTGGAAGGAGCGCAACAGTAGACTTCACCGTAGCACCCACCGGCATGTTGAGTCGGTACTGTAGCTTCTCTCCGGCATCATCAGAAACATGATTTCGGCGATTCAGAGCCATAATCAGGCATTGGCGAGTGAATGCTTACAATTCTGGTTTTCGTTACAGTAACGAGCTTTTGTGTGACCATATGGTCGGCAGCCCCTGACGAAGGAAAATGTTAGGGCTTCCTTCTTTTGCTGAGAGTTTGGGCAATATGGGCTCTCCTTCTCATTATTACTTGGGTTTCGTTAATACTTCATGAATGGACTTCGTTTGTTTTTCATAAGGATTTGGGCCTTCTCATAAGTGTCTTCTCCTTTATTAGTTCATTTTGTTATTAGTTACTTTATTAAAGATGGCTTATTGTAATATACGCACTTTTGCCTCGTTTAAATAAATACAATGAAATGTTCAAAAAAAAAAGAATTGTTTTGCAATTAAAAAAAAAAAAGAACTCTTGACAATAATGATGATACAGATTGTATTGACGATGACAAGAGGAAAAAGAAAAAGAGGAAAGATTTGTGTCCTTTTCTTACTCACAACTTGATGCGCCGAATTTGATTTTTATTACACTACTAGACAATTGTACTATAATTGAATAGAGGAATTTTTCCTCATGTTTTTTTTGTTCCTGAATTTTCCATCTTATCGTTTTGTATATTTAAATTTTTTGAAAAACAATAATAATTAGGCGAACCAAAATGGGCTGAAATTATTCCGGCCCATTAGTTTTAAGTAGTGAATACGCAACTATGAATATTTAAAAATGATTAACGACAAGGTGAACCAAACGGGCTGGTAAAAATACAATTTAGGCCTATTAATGAAATGCCGAATATGATGGAGTTGTGCCAGATGGCATCTCGCAAACACACCAGAATGTCACCGACAGGTCTTCTCCAGACCCTTCCAAAATTTCCGATGATGCCACGTATCATCGATGTGTCACCGTAATTGAACACGTACAAACACGAGATTCGAGCATTTTTGTAAGAAGAAGAAAAAGAAAGAGACGCTTTGTGATAAAAATTAAGAAACAATTAAGAAGTTAATAAAAAAAAAGGAGAAAAATGTCGAGTGAGGAATTCAGGCTAGTGTCGCCGACGATAGACAACGAAGGGAAGCTGCCGAGAAAGTATACAAAGGGAGGTCAAGGTGTGCAGAAGAATATCTCTCCTCCTCTTGAATGGTATATATATTATCTTCTCTCTTTTTTTTTTTTGTTATGAAGAAATTATTTACTATTGATGACATATAAATGAGATGATATATATATTGTGTAGGTACAACGTTCCAGAAGGTACGAAATCGCTAGCGTTGGTGGTGGAGGACATAGATGCGCCTGATCCTAGTGGACCGCTCGTGCCGTGGACGGTATGGGTGGTCGTCGACATTCCGCCGGATATGAAAGGTCTGCCGGAAGGATTTTCCGGCAAGGAGGGGCAGGTCGCCGGTATTCGAGAAGGGAATAACGANTTCCATATGAGTTTTAACCCGCGGGCCAAGCCCATGTAAGCCCATCACGGGGCGGGCTTGGACAATTATTTAGATGTCCATAAAGTAGCGGGTTGACCCGTGACGGGTTAACGGGTTTAGCGGGTCAACCCGTTGCGGTTTTGCGGGTGTGCGGGTTGAACCGCAAAATTCATTTTTTTGTCGATGGCGAAGGTGATTCTCGATGGCGATGGACTGATGGTGATTCCGATGGCGGTTCGTTCCGACTTCCGATGGTGATTCCGCGATGGTTTCCCTTCTTGGTTTGGCTAACAGGTACTTTTCATTCTCATTGTCGATTTAGTTTTTTTTTTTTAGATTCATGTTTTATTTTCGATGGATCTTTTATATATAAGCTTCTTTCTCTGGCTGATTGGATTCGATACGTTCCTCATCGGCTCGTTCATACTGAAGCGAGATAGCCTCAACTTCCGCGATAGGAAGATTGAGAGATTTTGTTTTTCTTTCTGAAAAAATTAGTTTTTAAGTTGTTTAATGTTTTCGTTTTGAGATATTAGGAATTTTGTTTTACATGAGTTTTGTTTTGTTTTAAGTTGTTTTCGTTTAGGGTCTTGGCCTCATGCCGCTGCATCTTGGATTGTTTGCTATTTCTATCTTCCTTTTCGGTTTGCTCAAAGACATTCTCTGTTTTGAAGTCCATTGTGGAACACTAGTTCCTGAGTTTTGCCCACATGTGCCTAATAAACTCATGATCTAAATTGCAGTTTTGTTTGATGAGTTTTGTTGTTTTCTGCCGGGGATGATTTTTGTAGGCTTGTCCTGACCAAAGACATGACGTTACTCTTGGATCTAAGATGTTTTGAGGCTTTTTTTTTTTTTTTTTTTTTTAATCTTTATCACCTCTTTTAATTTATTTGTTTGATTTAATTCTTTGGAATTCTTGGGCACGATCTTGCACTCCAATGGATTTTTAATTGTCTCACAAGATTGGTTGTAACTCAATGGATTTTGAGTTTTTGCAATTCTACCTTCCTTTTCGGATTTCTCAAAGACATTCTCTGTTTTGAAAGTGCGTTGTGGAGCACGATTTCCTGAGTTTTGCCTATATGTGTCTTAACAAACTCATGATCTACTTTTTACAAAACCTCTGAAGCTAATGGACTCGGTATGTGGACTATCTCGTCTTGATTTCTCTTCTTGTTTGTCAAAACATGGAATAAAAATCTTGGACTTAAACATCTTAATATTTGCAGCTGCGAGACAAGAACCGAACGAGAGACAAAGAAACAATGACGGAAGTACAGGTACAGGTTTTCAGATTGAATAGATGGCAAGTACATGTTTCGTAATGAATTAACAAATTTTTTTTTAAAAGTTCACGGATGTGATGCATTAAAACCCGAGTGAAACGATTTTAAAGTTCAAACTTTTTTCGGGATTCAGGATGTGATACATTTAAAGTTCAAACTTTTTTTGGTCGTTGGTTTCGATTTTAAAGTGGTTTCGATTTTAAAGTGCTTTCAATTTAGCTCTCGCTTCACTTCTCTTGTTCGTTCATATAATGATCTCATCAATTGTAGCTAGAATCCTTTCTATAGAATCAATAGAGTTTTATGAAAAGCTAAGAAGTCAACCGCAAATTAAGTTAGCTTTGTGTAATTTCATAACTGAATTTCATTATGTTATTTCTTTCTTTTTGACAGAACTCTCTGGTCAGCCTGCAAACTCAAAGAATATAGGTGGGTCGGGTTTGGACAGAGAATTTTGGGACCGCAGCCCGCGAAGCCCAAAAAAAAATTGAAACAGCATTGGGTCTAGAGATGTCAAAACGGGCTATGACCCGCGGGTTAGATCCAAATAGGCCCGATACGGGCGGGCCTGGACATATTTTTTTTTGTCCATAAAATAGCGGGCCTCGCGGTCCAAACCCGTGCGGTTTCCGGGTTGGGCGGGTCGACCCGTCGCGGTTTTGCGGGTTTGCGGTCTAAACCGCAAAAGAAGAAGCTTTCTTCACGAAAACGATTTCGAAGGAGATGATGAGCGATGGAAAAGAGATTGCTTCTTATGTTGTCTTGATGTTGCTGCTTCTTCTGGTGTTCGTCTTTGATCTCATATATTTGGGTTTTGTTTTTGCTGCAGAGCAGCGAAGAACCACCGCCAGTTTCTCTCTTTCTCTCTCTTCTCTGGTTCAGTCATTATCTGTGATTTCTCCAACATTTCTAGTAAATTCGATTTGATTGTTGCTATTCCGCTTCTGAGATTTCTCGCAATTTCATTTCGCTGGATCTATATGCTTAGGATTACTTTAAGTTGGGTTCTTTAAAAATTTTGAGTTTTGTGAAATTCAAGTAGTTCTGATGTCAGTTTAATAGAATGCTGAAAACTTTAGGGGGGAAATTGAGAAGATTAGAGGCGTATATACATGTTGAAGCTTCTTTTAATCATCAGAGAAAATTAATTGACAGAGATGAAACCAAACCATTGGTTCATTGGGTAATATAGATTCTTCAAGTATACGATCATTTTTGAATTTCTTATGAGATGTTTTGAATGACTTTCGGTCATCTATTTTGTTGATGGTAAAAATGTTTTGCCTCTCTTTGGATAATGAAGCTTTGTTCAAATTGCAAACCATGACTTATCAGTTTATTATGTTGTTGTGAGGAAAAGTTTTTATCTGACTTATTGAGGAAAGATGAATTTGCTGGATTATTTATGATCTTTGGTAGCTTTTGAATAGTCTTGGTTAGGAGTTTGATCATCTTCCTCGTAGAGTAGTGAAAGGTGGTGCAGGAAAAAGTATAGGTTATACTTGCTCTGGGCGTGGGAAGAAGGGAGATATTAAGGATCATCCTATTGTTGTCAAGATCATCTCCAAGGATAATGTCTAAATCTCGATCTCTACATTTGGTTTTAATTTGATTTTGTTTACTGGTGCTGCTGATACGAGATTGAGGTAGTGAAAGTAGATTACTGGTAATTGAGGTAGTGAAAGTAGATTCTTGGGTTTAGACAGTGAATTGTCTTTTTCTTCCGGCAGATTCTTTGAGACGAACAATGTTGTCTCTTTAGATATGAAAATATTATGTCCGGCAGTGAGTTGAGTAAACCATACAAATACAGTACTCGTAATGACTTTAACAAAAATAAAATTCGAAATTGAGTTAAGAGTTTCAGTTTGAACTTCATTACTTCTAGGATTTTTGCCTTTGTTGCTTTTTCGGATTTGTGTTTGTGTTGTTTTCTCGGAACTTTATTAAAATTTCCGGTACATTGTTTGCTTACGGTGAATATAACCAAAACGAGTTGCCATTCTTTATGAAATTATTGGTTTGAAATGAACTAATTAAGGGAACCAACCATATTATCAAATGGAAAACGGTTATGGGAGTGGTTAAGCCGGTATAGTATAAACATGCGGGTCAGCCCGCAAACCCGTACACTATAGGCGGGTTGGGCTTGGACACACCATTTTGGGACCGCAGCCTGCGGCGGGCCAGCCCGCCAAACCCGAAAAAACTTTGAAACCACATCGGGTCGGGCTATTTGGACGCGGGCTGGCCCGTCTAACATCTCTAATTGGGTCGGGCTACTTGGACGCGGACGGGCCCGTTTGACATCTCCAAATTAATAAGATGATGAATCGTATTTTTTTTTTTTTTTGGTAGTTTTTTTGTTCTCTTACTTTACTTTTTCAATGTTATTTGTTTCCATTATATAAAACACAAATTTCTTTTTTTTTGTTATTTTTATTTGGTAGTTTTTTTTCTTTCTTATTTTACTTTTTCAATATTATTAGTTTCCATAATATAAAACACAATTATTTTTTTTTGTTATTTTTTTCTTTTTTTTAAAAATAAATAACTAACAATATGAAAGTTTATATTATTATTTTGACACATGTCGCGAACTTAATTATAATGGAAATGATTATAAACTTTTAAGTTTAGTCATATATTAATAGCTTTTATTTTAAGTTTAAACTATATTTATAATTTTCTTTTTTTAAGATTGGTCGTGGTCGAAGATTATAAACTTTTAAGTTTTTTTTGTCACTTTTCTTTATTATAAATTTTCATTGCTTATTCTTGTTTTTTCTTTTTTTTTAAAATTGTTTTTTTTAGTTTATTTTTTTTTAATATTTATTTTTATTCAGTTTTACTTTTTTTTTTAATTAAATTGACACATGTAAATATCTAAATTAACCGTGGCAAATGTCACGATCTCGTGAGTGAATTGAAAGATCCAACTTTATGTAATAATAAAATTCTGGTCTTTGTTTTAAATTTTTTTTTAATCTAAAGTAATTGGTCTAGATATATATTTGTTAGAAGTCAACATAACAAAATTCGGATTGTTCCGTTTTCGTCTCAAACAAAATAAAAGAAATTGCAAGAATTATTTGCACAAAATAACAATTTTCATACGTTGTCAAAATGAAAAATATTTATCATATTATCTTGTTCAATTTGAGAACGGTGAATAAAGTAAGGCAATTAACGGCTGATATTGCGAGCTGGTGGAAACTGGATAATGTATCTTACGCCACGTGTAAAGAAATTTCAGGTTTTTTCGTATTTTGGTTAAAATCGATGTAAGTAACAATCAAACGCCTTCTCTCGCCTATAAATAGCTGAGGCTGCGTTGTGCTCATGTTGAAGACATTTTGGGACCCAGAAAAACCCTCTTCAGCGAGAAATCACAGAGAAAGTAGCGAAGAGAGAAGATAAATTCTCTTAAATCTACAGATTTTCTCACGCATTCCCCAGATTTTTTGTTTGTTCCACTGGCGGATTCGTTCTTGAGAAATCGTCTTGACGAATTTCGATGAGTCGTTTAGGTCACAAATCCGTGGTTTATCACGGAGAGTTACGTTTGGGGGAACTTGATGTCAACCAGGTATCCTCAGGGAACGAATTTCGGTTCCCAAACGATGAGATTCGAATCCATCACATTTCTCCTGCTGGCGAGAGGTGTCCTCCGCTCGCGATTCTACAGACTATTGCTTCTTTTGCCGTTCGATGCAAGCTTGAGTCGTCGGCTCCGGTCAAATCGCCTGAGTTAATGCATCTTCACGCAGTCTGTTTCCATGAATTGAAGGTAACGTGGTTCGTTTGAGATTCCCGACATGTCTATTGGACGCGATTTGACATTTCGCTGTGCATTTAGTTGATTTAGATGGTTTCCAATTGGTAGGAGTGATTCGGTAGCTTGAATTTTGATTATTACAGACTGCCGTGGTTCTGCTCGGAGATGAGGAGATTCACTTAGTGGCGATGCCGAGCAAGGAGAAGAAGTTCCCGTGTTTCTGGTGTTTCTCAGTTCCTTTAGGTCTTTATGATTCCTGTTTAAGGATGCTTAACACGCGGTGTCTGTCTATTGTGTTTGATCTGGATGAGACTTTGATTGTTGCAAATACAATGAAGTCCTTTGAGGATAGAATCGAGGCTCTTAAAGCTTGGATTTCACGAGAGATTGATCCTGTGAGGATAAATGGAATGTCTGCAGAACTGAAAAGGTATATAGATGACAGGATGCTGCTGAAGCAGTACATTGATAATGACTATGCATTTGATAATGGAGTTTTGTTAAAGGCTCAACCTGAGGAGGTCCGACCAACTTCTGATGGCCTAGAGAAAGTTTATAGACCCGTGATTAGATTGCCGGAAAAGAATACTGTGCTTACTCGGATTAATCCAGAGGTTAGAAGATCTATCTATGCTGTGGTTGTATACGTATTCATTTCATCTTATCTGATTTTTTGTGCTTACCTTTTCTGGCATGAGTAACCTACTTTTAATATTGTTGGGACTTAGCAATTTTTTTGTCACTTGTCTGGGGTTATTTCTGATGCAGATCCGTGACACTAGTGTGCTTGTAAAACTGAGACCAGCATGGGAGGAGTTAAGAAGCTATTTGACAGCAAAAACTAGGAAACGTTTTGAAGTTTACGTTTGTACCATGGCTGAAAGGGATTATGCTTTGGAAATGTGGAGACTACTTGATCCGGAAGCACATCTGATAAGTCTCAAGGAGCTTCGAGATCGTATTGTATGCGTTAAATCAGGTCAAAACCATCTCTGGCTTTTTATACACTTAATCTTGGTTTTGGTACATAGGCTCCATGCTGCCATTACTGTAGATTTTTTAATTCATTGTAATTATTCTCTTTCATTACTGTTTTTATTGTGAATTGTTATTTTTTACTTTGCCTTTTCTCCCTCCCTCTCTCGTGCCTGATTGGATTTTCTGACCTCTCAGTTTTTGGTATTAAGAGATGAACCTTTAGTGTTTTTACCAACTCTCTATCTCTGTCTCTCTGTAAACAATATTTGATTTATTTCTTGCTCTTTGCATAGCAGACGCCAAGAAATCGCTGTTAAACGTCTTCAATGGGGGCATTTGCCACCCGAAAATGGCAATGGTCATTGATGACCGTATTAAGGTTTGGGAGGACAAGGATCAACCACGGGTTCACGTTGTTCCTGCATATCTTCCATATTATGCTCCACAGGCAGAGGCGTGTTTTTGCTCTTGCATTAAGCTGTGAATTAAACACTTTATCGCTTCATTTTCCATGTGGGTATCTAACCATTTTCTTATGCCCAATTATCAGACAGCCCTTCTCGTTCCAATTCTTTGCGTAGCAAGAAATGTTGCATGCAATGTCAGAGGTTACTTTTTCAAGTAGGTTTCTTTCTGATTTTTTTTGTTTGTATGTGTAATGAACTCTTGCTGGTTTTTCTTATTGTTTCCGGACATTTATGCCAGGGAATTCGATGAGAGTTTAATGAGTAGTATATCTTTGGTTTACTATGAAGATGATGTGGAAAATTTACCTCCATCACCGGATGTGAGCAACTATGTCACTATAGAGGTAACTGTAGTTAGANGTTGCTCAAACTTCAGAAGCTGTGAAAAGGCAAGAGGGTGTTCTTCCAGGTAGAGGAGAGAACCCAAGGAGGCAGCACATCAATGCAATCACTCTGAGGAGTGGAAAAGAGGTGAATACAGGAGTGAAAGATGCATTACTTTTCGTCGATCTCGACGATGAGGATTCTGAAATCCCCAGGGTTTAGTTACGGACACGGGCCTAGTTACGGAAGAATTCAGAGAAGGTCTGCAGGAATTCATGGCATTTGCGGCTAAGCAGAAGAAAGCAAAAAAAAACCGGTAAAATCTACTGCCCTTGTACGAATTGTCGGAATCGTAGATTAATCATGATAGATGAAGTATGGTCACACCTTTATTGTCATGGGTTTGTGCCGGGTTACAAGATTTGTTATTATCATGGAGAAAATGATACAATGGTTGATAATTATGCTAGTACTAGTGAACAATATATTGAGGATAGCGCTAGCTTAGAAAAACCTGCAATGGAAGTNATAAAGACGGATTTCAATTTGAGTGAGGACCATTTTCTTATGCCCAATTATCAGACAGCCCTTCTCGTTCCAATTCTTTGCGTAGCAAGAAATGTTGCATGCAATGTCAGAGGTTACTTTTTCAAGTAAGTTTCTTTCTGAATTTTTTTTGTTTGTATGTGTAATGAACTCTTGCTGGTTTTTCTTATTGTTTCCGGACATTTATGCCAGGGAATTCGATGAGAGTTTAATGAGTAGTATATCTTTGGTTTACTATGAAGATGATGTGGAAAATTTACCTCCATCACCGGATGTGAGCAACTATGTCACTATAGAGGTAACTGTAGATAGAGTTTTATCACCGTTAATGTATTGCACAGAAAATTTGGCCCCATCTACAATATGTGATCTAGCTATCTTTGTCTGCAGGATCCTGGCGCTGCCTCAAATGGAAACATAACTGCTGCTCCAATTATCGAAGGAATGTGTGGGGGTGAAGTGGAACGCAGACTAAACCAAGCGGTCAGTAAAATAATATCAGAAAAGTAGATACAAAATTTGGGATTAAGTGATCTTTTAAGTAAAAAATTGTTTTGGTGCAAAGCTTTTTTTGTCAGTTGTAATTTGATTTTCTGCTGACTTTTTATTTCTGGGAATGAGAAGGCGGCAGCTGATTCTTCTACTCTTCCTGCAACAAGTAACGCTGAGCAGAAACCTGAAACCCCTAAGCCACAGATAGCAATTATACCAAACAACACTAGCACAACAACTGCAGCAGCATTGTTACCTTCTCACAGTACGAACTCTTGACATAATATAACTCTGAATTTTGAATTTGGTACAGTTATTTTGCATGTTAATATGTTTTTTTCTCTCTGACATTCTCTATCATTTGTGTTCAATCACAATCTAGAACCTAGTTTGCTTGGAGCTCCAAGACGGGATGGCTTCACTTATTCTGATGGTGGAAGACCCCTTATGATGAGGCCTGGTGTAGATATAAGGAACCAAAATTTTAATCAACCGCCTATTCTGGCTAGAATTCCTATGCAGCCACCTTCGTCTTCTATGTATTCTCAGGGTGGTTGGTTGGTAGATGACGAGAATAGGCCTCCTTTTCCTCGACCTTCAGGAGTTTATCCAAATCAATTTCCTCATGGTATACCAGGTTCTGCTCCTGTTGGTTCATTTCCACACCCATCCCACTTGAGGAGTGAAGATGTTAGTTTTGAATTCTAAGTATCTCTCTTTCGACCTCAAAAGTATGTTGTCTGCAGCAGTCTGACAGTTTTCTTGCAGGTGGGTATGGATGATGACCTGAAAAAGCAAAATCCTTCACGTCAAACAACAGGTATGTTCTAGTTTCAACACCAATCTAATCGTATAAATATAAAATAGTCAATCGCTGAGTTTCTTGTTTTCTCCACGAAGCTTGTTTTTGGTACACCGCTCTAAAGCTACATTATATAATTGACTTAGAATAGGATAACGATTGATTTCCCCATCTGATGTAATGTCTTATGCTGAATCTTGTCATAACTGCTTGAAGAATAAAGTGCATTGATATCTTTTAACATAGCACTTGATCAAACTATTTGCAGAAGGTGGAATGTCCCAGAATCATTTGGTGTCAAATGGTAGGGAACATCATACAGATGGTGGAAAGAGTAATGGCGGGCAATCTCATTTATATGTGAGTGCGCTGCAAGAAATTGGAAGAAGATGCGGTTCTAAGGTACATATTAGCATAACCACGCAAGCTACTGTATCTTTTCTTTTGATCGTATCTGAGGAATATATGTACGTTTTTGCAGGTGGAGTTTAGGACTGTGATGAGTACCAACAAAGAGTTACAGTTTTCAGTTGAGGTAAGCTGGAATTTGTTCCTCGCCTTTCAATCTTGTCTAGTTTGTTAGTTACTGAAGTCCCTTTGTGTAATGTTAACTTCATTTGTATTGTTGCAATTAATTTTACATAGGTTTTGTTCACGGGTGAGAAGATAGGCATTGGAATGGCAAAAACTAAGAAAGATGCACATCAACAAGCGGCTGAGAATGCTCTTAGAAGTTTGGCTGGTAAAAATTCTACAGGGGATTTTTCTTCTGTGGATCTATTTACCACTTGATTTTAATCTCCAGATTGTTCTTAGTCCTTTGTGTAGTGTGTACATTTGGTCACAGATTGGTCAAAATCTGCTGTGTTGCTTTCTGCAGAAAAGTATGTTGCACATGTGGCACCTCTATCTGGAGAAACAGAGAAAGATCCGAGAAATGAGAATGGGTTTTTGTGGGAAAGCAGTGAAGCTGTATCAAACGAAAGACTTGAAGAGGAAGCGCCTAAAGAAAACATTTCTGAGTTGTGAGTTTCCTCATAAATGCATAATTTAGGTGATGGCCTTAATGAAAGAAAGAGATATGTGGGGAAGAAGATATAAGCAAAGATCTGGCTTCTTCTTTTCTTTTAAAAGGTAACAAAGTGTCCTAAATAAGGGACTTTTTGATGAGTAATATATGCTTTCCCTTAGGAGCTAGTACCCACAAGTTCCACCTACATTAGGCTTGTGGAACTTGTGGGTAATATATGATTTGTATATTTTTAGTATAAGCTGTTGGTTTTTTGTTGTTGTTGGACTAATCTAGTTTTTAAGAGCACAGCATGTGGAGATTTATCATTTATGTAGTTTGATTAATTATCATTTAGACTTCACAACACCCACTGAGTGATGAGAAACAAAGCCCATACTTAGGTTTGTTTATTCTTACGAGGGTGGTTTATAATTTTGATTACACAAGAATTGTTACAATCTTGAGATTGCTGACACAGTAATATAATAAGCATAGATGAATTGATGAGGTCTATCACTATTATAAAATTTTGTATAAAATTCTGGCAAGAAAAAAAGGTGCACCTAAACGTACGGCGTTGGCAAATACAAATAAACCATACAAATAAAATTAAAAAGAATGATTACAAGAACTTGAATTTCTTACAAACACTAAAATGATAATCATGATCATCATCATTGTGTAAGAAATTGAAATTTTAAGACTAATCATATAACAATCATGATCAACATCATTACGTAATAACAACAAATTATATAGAGAAATAGATCACATAAAAAGACGGCAACATGATACAAGGCTACATCTTATGTACTTAACAGTTAACACTCCACTCTCTCTTCATCTCCCTCTTTACCAAAACCATTTGATCATACATATATACAAACACAACACAACACAGCATCCTTCAATCTATTTTCAATTCTCATAAATACAAAATGTTAAAGATGAGCAGAGAACAAGAAGCTAGCGTACCCTTCAAGACAGTTTTGACCATCTGTCTTGAGGCTCTTTTGCCGATAAATGAATGCACTCAAAACTTGTGTGTTGAGTTTAGAAAAGTCCAAAGTTGCTTAGAAGCTTGTAAAGCGTTTTGCGTCCCCATTGGATGTCTTTCTCTAAAAGCACATTCGGCGTTCCAAGCGATTCTGTCTCTAGCCGCTGCTGCTGCATCTCTTCCTCTGCTGCATTGTAACGCATCTTCTCTACACCCTTTATTGCTTCTCGCTCTGATTTCTCGAATAATGAAATCGCTTTTACTTTCCCTTTCTCGTTTCTTTCTCTTTTGGTTTCTTCCTTCTTACATACCTGCAAATAGCGTCTCCATTCATTAAATAAGACAATAATGGCATTTACAGCCGAAAAAATGATAGATAAGCGCACAATTCTAAATGTTCTACCGGGGAACTAGCTCCAAGCCATAGTTAAGGAAATTTTTTTAATGAAATGGGTCAACAGATATACATTGTACGAATGGACAAGAGCGGTTTTGTTCAACAAACAAAGAACGAGATGCAAAGATTTCATTACCATCTGCAGCTGTGTGTATAACAGCAGCCTCTAAGGGTTCATGAAACGACAATGTACAAAGCAGAGCATTTCTATTCAGTCTGTTAGAAAAAAAAAAAAGCCTAGAGGAACCCGCATACATACACAAAGGTTTTCTAGAGAAACAGGAACATGAACTTCAAACTTATTAAGTTATTACCTCTGGGAACGTTTCGGCTTTACCTTCGTTAATGGCTTCCACTGGCACATGAGGTATGGGTTCATTCACTTCTTCATTTTCTAAATCAGACAGGGGAATCAAGCCAGGGACCAAAACTGGATCTTCTTCCTCGGTAAACATGGCTTTTTGGGTTACATTTTCCTCCTGAACCCCCAGAGCAGTCAGAGCTCCATTTGAAGTTTCCATGTTTTTCTCACTTTGGCGATTGGAACTCAAATTTTCATCTGAATCATCGCTTATGTATCCTACATTCACTACAACTGCTTCTGAAGACTTTTGTTGTACAGTAACAAGCACTTGTTCCTCCTCTTTTGCAACAATAGGCATATCAAAGTCAAGAGCAGAAGGCTGCTTTTCTTGTTGAATGAGTGGCACAAAATCTTCCTCGATGATCATTTGGAGGTCAGCATTTTCCCAGTCTTCACATAATCTGATAGTCTTGTTAATTTCCCAGGTTTGAAGAGCCCGGTTTGGACCTGGTTGCCACAAAATCTCCCCTGTCTTTGCCTTTAGAATGAACTTGAATTCAACCAATCTTCCAACGGGCAGATCCTAAGTAGAAAGAAACCACATGAAAGCCCATCAGAGTAGGCTAACACAAACTCTAAACAGAATCGATGTGAGCAAGAAATAGAAATTGCCGATTGATGCATACCAGATCTATTGTCCAAACATGCCCGTCCGACCAGTTCAGTGGTAAGGCATTTTGTGGGTCCCAAGGGCCGCCAAACACAGGGTCGTCACCAAGGATGAAAAAATGTTCCCCAAACACACACTCTCTCCGCAACTGGAACCTTACACGAACCGTTTTTGTTGCCGGCGCTGCAATATGTTCGCAATGGATCACTCGGCTGTCAACAATCCACGAATTCCGATACTAGGAAGATAACATAGAAACTTACTTTTTTCTATAGCTTCGATTTCTGCAGCTTCTCTGTTTGCCTACAAAAATGTATGAACACAATTATTCGCATGTCAATAACACAAAATTACCTGATCAGTAAATGTCTCCAAGAGTTGAAAACCTCAACGGTTAGCTACAGTCCGTATAAAAAGACAGGAAAATCGCAAAACCTGAATCTCTGTTGAAAACAGAGAAAACAAAATTTCGAAAAATAACCGGAAGGTGCTATTACCTGCGAAACCTTCTTAATCGACGAGGAACGAAGCGGAAGAATCCTGCTCTGAACAGAATCTAAACGCAAAAACTTGAGGTGAGACGTGATCCTGGGAACACAAGGGAAAATCTCTGGTCCACGACGGAAAATCCCCGCAGGGAAATCTTCGAGAATGATCTTCGACGGAGAAGAAGAGGTTAGGGTTCCAGTCATCATCTTCAATCAAGAACCGCTTTTCCTTTGTGTGAGTGTATGGAACGAAAGCAAAGCATAAGCCCACGTGGCAAGGTCAGAGGCATTGGAGTTCTCTTAACCTCACAGCTCGGTGCTCACCCGCTTTTAATTTGTACCGTTGGATACACCCGATTGCTTCCCACGTGGTTGTAACGAACTCCTTTGATTGTGCGTGACGGTATTTTTTTTTTTAAAAAAGAGAAAAATAAAATTCAAAGAAAGCACGATATCATAAAAGCCCATGGGCCAATAATTGTTAATGAAAAACATAAGGCCCGTTAATTGGCATTGACTCTGACTTTGGAACTTGTTATTATGAGTTGTGTGTTTCGGAACGCAGATACTCATAAATTGCATGTCTAGTTGTTGAGCTAGTATTATCAATCAACAACAATGAAATTAAAATAATAATGTTAATGTGATACATATTTGATAAGTATTTCCTTTGCTATGCTTTCAGTTGTCACGGTCAAAATGCTTGCATACCTTGACAAGTCGTGTGGAGGGAACTGATTATGCATGGACCAATCAAGTTTCGTTTTAATATTAAACAAAGATAACCAATCGTGTCGTATATAAAATCAGTAAAATACATATATTGTCTACTTCAATAATGGATTTTATAAACCAAACTAGAAATTATTCAATTAAAGATAAAGCTGAATCTCAAGCGAAACCAAAAATCAAAATCATAAGAGGGTCGAATCTGGTACCTTAGACTTTTTGCTTCTTTGTTGTACACTTTCAAACAATTTTTTGTTTTGACAAATATCATGAATTATTAAAATTCTTGTAATTGCAAGATACATAATTAATCTCACGATTGTGTTTAGAAAACCGGCATATAGCGTTTCAAAAAACACGATTAAGCTAATCCGATCCGACTGTGAGTGAAACCCGACTCAAAACCCGAACTCACCTAGCTTTCTTAAAATCAAAATTGATTTGGGGAAAAAAAATTAGGGTTCTTCGTTAGAGAGAAAAAAAAAGACATAGATTGAATCAAAACACAACAAAAAAATGTATATATATTGGAAGATGAACACAAACATGGAGGTGATTTTAATCAAATCGATCGAGACCTATAATAGACAAATCTCACCTTTTATATTGTCAACTTAACGATGAAAAAGAAACCAGAAGATTATTCATAAAAGTCTTGAAAATCAATTATACGCAAACCTATTATTTACAAGAGGAGATTACTTACTCCATTTCCTTCATTCGAACTGAAGCAATCCCTATCCACGATGCAATTCCTCTCTATGCGATTCAATCTATGTTTTTTTTCTCTCTCTAACAAAGAACCCTAATTTTTTTTCCCCAAATCAATTTTGAATTTTAAGAAAGTTGGGTGAGTTCGGATTTTGAGTCGGGTTTCACTCATAGTCGGATCAGATTAGCTTAATCGTGGTTTTTGAAACGCTATTTACCGGTTTTTTAAACACAATCGTAAGATTAATTATATATGTTGAAATTACAAGAATTTTAATAATTCGTGATGTTTGTCAAAGCAACAAATTATTTGAAGTATGCAGCAAAGAGACAAAAAGTCTAGGGTGTATATCGAGATAGATGCGTAGTGTACCGACCCTATCCAAGATATCCAACCAGTCCAAACCAATTTGCACGTCTCTTTGTTTCGACCTCTCCTTTACATTTTTCGTCGTTATTGCACACAAATGTCTTGATTTTAAATTTTTCTCAGTCAACCATGAATACCAGCGTTATTCATTCGGAAGAATATAAAATCCAACCAACACGGTTTAATTAGTATTATAAAACAAAATCTTATTAAAGCTAGAAGATTTAAATACCTTGACAATTTGTCTATAAGAAAACTAGATTATAGTATTATACTAATACATATGCCTCCTTCGCGATTGATTTTGCAACAACCAATCAAAAAGACTAATTTATTCAATTCAAAAAGAAATATCATATTCGATATATAATCAATGTAAATTTTTAGAATATAAAATTTATGAAATTATGCATTATTTTTACCTAGTTTTATTCTAATTCGATGGAAATCAACAAGTAAAATGGTAATATAAAATTGTTGATAAAAAATGGAAAACGGATTACTTATATTTTTCATTTCTCGTTTCACTAATACTATCAATTTTAGTGATGGGCCAAAGAAAAAGAACAAAAATTAAGACCCGTCACTAATTAATATATCGAATAAATTAAAACCCATAGTCTACGTCGAGTTCTTGATTTTTCAAAACTAGACAGCCCCCAGAGCAAGAACACGGTCAAAACAAGTTATAACAAGAAATAAAACACATACATTGGTTTCTTTCTCATCCATCTAAAGTCTTTTTTCTATATTTTTTTTTCCTGGTTTCCAATTCAATTTTGCTTTACCATGGATCGTCATATAGAGAAGAGAATCACGGTGGTTATTGATCACAGACGGCTAAACCAATCTGGATCATCATCACTTTTCACCGCGTATGCGGTTAGCTTTGTAACTCTGATCGTGATTACCACGTTGGTTCTACTGTCTAATTTTTCGATGCAACCGCAGAGAGATTTCTCAGAGGTGAAGATAGAGATCAAGAGAGTGATTCCACACTTACCTCTGAGGTCTGAGAAGGAAAGTAAAAGCAATTATCCGATCAAGCAGCAAACGCAAATGATGACGCCATCACCTAACCTGAACATCACAGTAAAGGAGAAGCTCCAAGCTATTGAGATTTTCAGTGGAAATAACTTGTCTGAGAAGTTTCAAAGGAAGGCACAAAAGTTTATCGGTGATGGATGTGAAGTCAACTTCGTCATGACATGGATATCATCTGCAGATTTCTTTGGTAAGAGAGAGGTTTTAGCTATTGAGAGTGTCTTCAAGTCTCATCCTCATGGTTGCTTGATGATCCTATCCGCAACCATGGATTCTCCTCAAGGTTATACAACCTTGAAGCCATTTCTTGACCGTGGTTACAAAGTTGTTGCAGTCACACCGGATTTGCCTTTTCTACTCAAAGGAACCGCAGGAGAATTGTGGCTGGAGGAAATAAAGACCGGGAAAAGAGATCCCGGAAAGATTTCTTTAGCTCAGAATCTCTCAAATCTCATGAGGCTTGCCTACTTGTACAGATATGGAGGTGTTTACTTAGACACCGACATGATCGTTCTCAAAAGCTTCAAAGGGCTTAAGAACGTGATTGGAGCGCAGAGCCTTGATCCTTCGTCGACAAATTGGACGAGATTGAACAACGCAGTGCTGATATTCGACAAGAATCATCCTCTCTTACTCAAATTCATAGAAGAATTCGCTCAGACTTTCAATGGAAACATATGGGGATACAACGGACCGTACCTGGTTTCTCGAGTGGCTAGAGCAGTGGAAGGGTCGAGTGACTACAACTTCACCATCCTCCGACCTTCTGTGTTGTATCCTGTAAATTGGCTCGAGATAGGGAAGTTCTTCAAAGTGCCAAAGACAGAGAAAGATTTGAAATGGGTCAAGGTCAAGCTTGTTCAGATGCAGAGGAGAAGCTATGGGTTGCATCTTTGGAATAAATTCAGCAGGAAATTTGAAATCGAACAAGGAAGTGCCATGTGGAGATTGGTATCACAGCAGTGCATAATCTGTGAGATTGGTTCTGCATCATAGTCACACTGTAGATAACTTGTTGTAGATAAGAATGGAAACACCCTTCGGCTCCTATAATACCAAATAAGAAGTAAATCGCAGAAGCTTTTACGAATCTTTACGAATCTTTCAAGACATCATCATTCATCGTTTCTTCTTCAATTTTGAGAAGCAATTTTTAAAAACAGATAACACCGAGCTTCCCAAGAATCCCAACAACAGATAGAGAAGAATTACCGTATAATTTTCAATATTAATAGGCTTCTTTTAAAGCCCATTAATTTGGTTGGGTCTACATTGGGCCTTCTTAAAGGACAAATCTCCACAAGTCATGTTTCAATCTCCAAAAGGCTCAAGCTTTGATTTTTTCAGAGAACAAGGGATGTGGTTCTGTTTCAGACTATTATGATCACATTGATTATCAAGTAGAGTGCATCCTCCAAGAGATACGTGACTCATTGTCAAAGAGAACTACATTTTGGTTCTTGTAAAGCAAAGCGTAAGAAAGGAAAGGGTAAGGGTGCTTACAAAAGTAAAGCTTCCTCAAGTTTGAGCTTGAGCCTTTTGCGTGACTGAGACATGACAAAGCTTGAGTCTTTATGTGAACAAATCTCCACAAGTCATCACCATAATGAGCAAAGCTTCCTCAGTCCCGGATCCCTGACGACTATGATATTCAGACCCTTAAAATGAGCATTGA
This sequence comes from Eutrema heterophyllum, assembly GCA_002933915.1. Classification (NCBI taxonomy): domain Eukaryota; kingdom Viridiplantae; phylum Streptophyta; class Magnoliopsida; order Brassicales; family Brassicaceae; genus Eutrema; species Eutrema heterophyllum. The sequence goes on from PKMM01011241.1 coordinate 749,812, forward strand.
AGCTGCTCTGAAAAATCCAATCCAAAGTTTTTTATACAGGTGAAGCTGATTGCGATTGGACCTGCCAGCGGAGCTAAACATCAAGCGATACCAGGCTACGTGATGAAATCAAATTCTCACTGATCCCAGAAAAAAACCTGCTGTGTGATACTCAAGGACCATAATGCAATACATTGTATTTTGTCGAGGTGACATGGAAGGTAAAAAATTTCTCAATTGGCTTTTTAGTGTTTCTCCAAAGATTAGAATGTTTGGATTGAAAATGATAAGCTTATGAAATTGGATTCTTCCTTTTTTTTTCTTTTTTTTTTTAGAACAAATTATGAGAAAAACCAATGTAGGTGTCAATCACACACGAGCATGTGAATTCCTTAAAATTTTCATAATATGAGAAATTTTTTGGATTTGCACAAATTTTGGTCATGACATTTTGATCAATTTTCACATTTTTCTAAACATCTAAACCAATAAATATTGAAAATTGATTTAGAAAATTAATATATTTTGCAGTTGTAATAATATGTCCTAACAGAACTGCTACCATGATAAAGGGAGGTGGATCTATCACGAGCCGTAATAGAGGTATAGTAAATTAATATATTTTGCAGTTGTAATAATATGTCCTAACAGAATTCTAATGTTTTCATTCTTTTCTTTTTTTTGCAGGATAAGCTTATCATTAAGGTGGTAGATAATATGAACTCTTAGTAATATTGTGGTACTCTTTTTTTTTTAGTCTCAGTCTCTCTTTTGTTGCGTTGTTTTAAGAACATCTGAATTAGTTAATGTTACATATAATATGAACTTTTGAGTAATATTGTGGTACTCTTTTTCTTTTATTTTTTAATCTTTTGTCTTTCTTTTGCTATGTTGTTTGAGAACATCTGAGTAAGATCATCTGAGTTAGTTACAATTGAACAAATTAGAGATGGATCTCTGAATTTATCCTCTTTTGTGTTCTCTCTCTTTATTTAAACAAATTTATGTATGTAAAAGTGAGACTGATACAAATTGCTCAGAATTACATGTCAAATCTAAGCAAAATTATCTCTCGTTAGTTACAGTTGAAAAATAAAGAATGAAACAATATAGAAAGAATTGGTGAAAATGAAAAGTTTTTTTAGTTGGCCAATGTGCAAGGCTTTGAGAGGAACGAGAGAACATCCAAGTCTCTCCCTTCCTTGCCTTCTCCACTCTTTCTGCTATTTTCCTCTGCTTCTTCATCCTCCTTTCTCTTCATCATTTGTTCAACCATTTCCTTTTCCTGTGTAGAAAAACCAACAAGGTTTTTTTTTCTTTTTCTTCTTTCTCTATAGATTTTAGACATAAATGTCGCATGTGCCAGGTTTTTAGCAAAAAAAAAGGAAGAGCAATGTGATTTCTTTACCGTAGGTTTGGTGGCCCTCAAGTTCTTCAAAAGAAGCATTGAGGAGATGGTGCGTTTGTCCTGATTTGCAGCAACCCTCTGTTCTTAATTTTCTCCAGTTTTAGAGGAACATGAATGTTCTCTTCATCATCCACTCTCCTATAAAAATCCTCACAAAATTCCAAGCTTAGTTACTGTTATTTACGTGAACTCATCAAATCTTATTCATAAGTACTCTTTTAGGCTTAATTGTACAGCAACAGGGTGCTAGACATAATAAGACGAGAGAGGGTTAACGGCGTTGGAGCTGGCGAAGGAGATTCTGAAGACGACGCCGAAGGGGAATCCGATGCAGTTCGGGTGGAGAGTGGGGCTAGTGAAGGTGATGAGTATCCTGGAAGGACAAGTGTTCGAGTACGCGGAGGTGCAGGAGATCGTGGAGAAACGAGGGAAAGGCAAAGACGTCGAATATCTGGTCAAATGGAAGGACGGTGGAGATTGCGAGTGGATCAAAGGCGTACATGTGGCGGAAGATGTAGCCAATGACTACGAGGCTGGGCTGGAGTACGCTGTAGCGGAGAGAGTCATGGGGAAGAGGATGGGTGACGATGGCAAGACGGAGTATCTTGTGAAATGGACTGATTTGGCTGATGCCACGTGGGAGCCTCAGGAGAACGTCGACTCTAGCCTTGTTGAACTCTACGAAGATGAGGCCCAACCTATTAACGGCCCAACTACTCTATGATTTTTTTTTTTGTTTCTTCTGATTCATGGTTTTAATGGGCCCACCTACATTACCAAAAAAGAAGATGGAAAGAAAGAGAATTCAATCGAATGGAAACTAGATTGAATGTTGAAATTGATAGGGACACACTGATAATTAGGAAGATTGTTTGCTGTCACCTTCAGTTGCAGCTGGAGCTCTCATGCTTTGGATCTGAAAGATTACTATAAATATCTCATGCATGATGATGTTATGTCACATTTGGTGAGCTGTATCCCCACATTTACTAATCAATCTAACTCTTTCTATGAAAAACCAACCATATTTTTCTGTCCAACTCTCAATTTAAAACAGTACTATAAAAGGGGATAAAAAGGGATGAAGACGTCACGTTTCCTATGGAAATGAAACTCAAGTTTCCGATAAAAGTAAAGTTTGAAAATGTTGTATTTGTTTCGTTATTAAATTCATTAAGTTTTGAAACTTTCCGAGGAAGTAAATTGGGTCCAGAGTAGACCGATTAAATAGCGAAATTATAATGTGATTTGGGCCTATTACCTCGGCATTTTTCCCACCAAAATGAAGAAATTAAATGCGTAGGACAGTTTTTTCAGATCTTCAAAGACATTCTGGGTTACTGTCAGTACAGTTGACTGCATTCCCACCTT
>PKMM01011241.1:756948-781986 GCA_002933915.1 Eutrema heterophyllum
GATCCAAACTTAAATTGCATTAAACAAGAAGGTATCTCTTACAAATTACTTAGAACCCTAAAAGGGGGTGTTTTTAGCTTAGAGAAAAACTTAGATCAAGAAAATTAGGTTTAAAAATATTTATAGTGAATAGTGGCGAACCGGGTCAACCCGGGACAAACCGGGTATTGACCCGGTCAAAATGGGTAAAACTGGATCGTGAAGGCTTGTACCGACCGGGTCTGGGTCGGCACAAGTAGGTCGGTACGAGCTTTCTTTTTGTACCGATCGGGTGGCGCCGAGTGAAGGTGGACCGGTACTGTCCTTGTTGCCAGGTGAAAACGCGCTGCATGGGCACGGGTCGGCTACGGTGATGAGTTTTAGCCGATACAAGGAGTGTTGGGTCGTGTGCGGGAGATGGTTTTAGCCGACAGAAATGGATCGGCATGCTTGCTGAGTTTGTACCGAGCTGTAGTACCAACCGAGAGCGGGTCGGTACTAATCTTCCTAAGCATTCGTGCCGCACGAGTTGGGTCGGTACAGGTGCACTCCTCAGGTCGGCCTTTGCTTCTGTCTCCATACCGATCGAGATGTGCCGATCCAGGACCGGTCGGTACAGTGCTTTGGAAACTGTCTTTTCCTCCAGCCTTCTTCTCTTGCTCCAAAGGTCGAATGTGCTTGGTTCCAAAGCCTCTAATCTCTTCCAAAATGCCTCCAAGTCCCTAGAAATCACTCCAAAACATGCAAGACTCACTAAGACCTAATGCAAAACACCTTATACTCTAATCAAGACTAAAACACTAAGAAAATGTTACGAGACATATGCAAAGGAAGTAAAAGCTAAGATAAATAAATGCATAGATGATGCAAATTATGACAATATCACACATCGGCTGTAAAAGCGCTATGGATTTCAACCATAGCGGATATTGCGCGCGACGAATATACACTTTTCCTGTAGTGATAAAACGAAGAACCCTAATCGGTGTCCTAGTCTAAAAACTCAATAAGAAATCGAACCATGATAGCCCCTTTGAAACCTTATACCCAACAAAAAAACTACTCAGCCATAGCTGAGGTTAACATAATCAATAATAAGAAAAGAAAACAGTAAAGAAAATGGATGAAGAAAGCATCTTTATCGAAGAACTCGAATCGAGAATCCTTACTCCAAACCGAAGAACAAAGTGCAAGAGTATTGCTTCTGCCTCAAAAGAGTGAAAGTAAAATGTCTAATGTTGTGTGTCTAACGTAAAAGACCTAATAATAAGTTTATATATCCTTGGCTTTGTTTAGGGTTTGATGTGGAAAGACGGTTTTGACCTCGGGTGAAGAAAATACTTGATTTGGTCGCAGCAGGGCTTGGCCGCCGGTGCGTGCCTTCTGGCCGCGGCGAACAGGTGGTTGGCCGCGGGTCGAGCTCCTCCAGGCGCGGCGGAATGGTGCTTGGCCGCGGCTCGGGCTCTCCCAGGCGCGGTGGACTCCTCTTCGAGACAGCTTCATCTACCTTCAGTGCTTCGGGTATATTTAAGGATCCAATCATTGGATCGTCTCCAACCCAATTGCATTTGAAAGCTGGTTGTATCTACTTTGTTGTGTCTAAATTTGGTGATGATCAGACGGTGAGAAGGACTTCTTTGATTGCAAGACTTCTGATGGTCTGAGTTTATCCATAAACGTACTTTTGTTCCGAAATGTACTCATTTATCTCAAGTTACATGAAATGTCTTTCAAAATACTAAAACATGGAAATCACTTTGAAAACCATTGAAAACGGAGTTAAAACACTTGCATAAGATATTAAAGCGATCCATAAAAATGGTCAAAAACCGGTGTTATCATGCACCCCTAATCCAAGTACCACATGTGTTCATCTTCCGCCTTTGAGAGCTTAATTTCCGCCATCAGTAAGACATTTTCCTCCAATTCCACATAATTCACCGTCTTCTCGCAAATAGGACATTCGTTTTTGAAATGTACCATCTTGTGACACTTGAAACACTCTACATCATCCTTGTTAAAACTCGTGTTTCCTCTGCCACGTCCTCCTCTTCCTCCTCGGAATCCACCTCTTCCTCGGAAATAACCACCGCGTCCTCTTCCACTTTCTATCTTCAGCGCATGCTCTTCTCTAGTATGCTTGCTCAGATTTTGCTCATGCACCAGCAAGGAGCTTTGTAACTCATCCACCGATAAATCCTTAATGTCGTTTGATTCTTCGATGGCACACACCACGTACGTGAACTTCTCCACCAACGTCCGAAGTATTTTTTTCAACCATCTTGTCATATGGCATCTCTTCACCAAGGTTCCGCATGTCATTGGCCACCACCATGACTCTCGAAAAAAACTATGTAATTGTGTCTCCGTCGTTCATTTCTAGCACTTCAAAGTTTCGCCTTAGCCGCTGCAACTGCGCTTCGAACTCTCTTATTCCCTTGGTATTTTGTCTTCATGGATTCCCAAATATCCTTTGAACTATCTTTCTTTGCAATCGTCTTGTCAATTGATGCAAAGAGATAGTTTTTCACCTTGAGATCCTTGAGCTTCTTTTCCGCAAGCTCCGTCCTTTGTGGTCCGGTCAAGATCACGTTCCTCTCAGGCTGTGAGACACTCGTCTCAATGAGATCCCACCATTCCTTTGACCGCAACAGATTCTCCATGAGCATTGCCCAATGCTCATAATCACCATCGAATTTTGGAATGCTAAGCAATGCATCTTTATCACCCATTTCACTATGTTTCTCTTTCGAACTTGAACTCGTAACAGGTTGGATTACAAGCTTTGTTACCACTTGTAGAAAACAGAGAGCAATCTGGAACTGAATTGTTCTGTTGAAAAGCTTAAAGAGAACTACAGACTCGACTTGCTTAAATAGAAAAACAAAAACAAAATCACAACAGATCACGACTCCAACTTTCTTCCTACAAACCAGGAAGACTTATTCTTTCACTAGACTGATTCAACATTAACTAAACTCTACGACTTTGACTTAGCGTACGACTCGGACCTTCTTTTATTCTTCACTTCCCATCCATATATCATTATACATTTCATTAACAACACATAAAAATATTCATTAAAAGTTAAATCTCATTCCGTGCAATGCACGGGCCAAAATCTAGTTAGTTATAAAATAGAAACAAAATCGGTTATGAACATTGCCCATATAAAACAATTTATGTTGATATCCCGCGTTCGCAACGATTTCCTTGAATTTATAAAATTATAGTAGTAATATTTTATGAAAGAAAACAAGAAATCTCTCTTTCACGTTTCTTCTTCTAAATCTATAGAATCGCATCAACAATAAAAAAAATCACATAAAATACAAAACTAGAAGAAAAAAGCTCTTTATTCACCCTTTTTTCTACCCAATCAAAATATGTCATCTAATTTATTAAACAAAATAAAAATAAATATTATCTTATAGTAATAATTATGTCTACTATTTATATTTGAGTTTATGATTTAGGGTTTATATTTAGGGTTTATATTTAGGGTTTCGGGTTTAGGTTTAAGTTTTGAGGTTTAAGGTTTAGGGTTTAGGTTTAAGTTTTGAGGTTTAAAGTTTAGGGTTTAAGCTTTAAGGTTTAGAGTTTAGAGTTTATGGTATAAGGTTTAATTAGGGTTTAGGGCTTAAGGTTAAGCGTTTAGAGTTTATTAGGGTTTAGGGTTTTTAGGGTTTAGGGTTAGGGAATAAAATTTAAGTATAATATGTTATTTTTATTTGTTTTATTTGTTGAATTTTAATTTTTGATTTTTTAATTCTCTTTAAATATGACATGTCACATTTTCATTGGCTAAAAGAAGAGGGAGTGAATAAAGAGGTTTACCCCTAGAAGTGAACCCAAGTATTACTCAAACTAGAATGAACTAAAAGTTGGTTTTATAAACTTTGGAATAGATTCTCTCTCTTCTTTTCTCCCCCTTCTCTCTAAAAAAAGCCCACCGTTTGTTTATTGTTGCTCTGGCCAACAGAGGGAGGCTTCCATAGCTCCGATGTTGGTCCAGTTTTTGCTTTTATGTATTTCCTTTTGTTTCCCTTCCCTCCTCTTTGTTTCTGGGTTTTGGGATTTTCCGTTCTAATTTTGGATCTAGATTTTCAAAAGTAGTTTGGCTTTGTTTGGTTTGTTTGCTTCGGGTTTTCTTCTGGCGTGGCGGTTCTGCTTCGCGGGCCTGGGATGACGGCGGCGATGTGGTGGTGATGCCGGCTTGGATTAGCGACGGTGCGGCTCCGCCGTGTACACCCCTCGTGATGGACCGTCGTTTATTGTCCTCCACCGCTTGTCACGGACCGTCGTTTATCTTCTCCTTTTGTTTTTGGTTTGGTTTGTTTTGCGTTTTTGATTTCTGTAATCTGTGGGTTTGTCCGAAGATCGTTTGATCCTCTCTGGTATGCGGTTTGTTGCTCGTTTGGGTCTATTCTCTAGTCCATGCGATTTCAATTTCGACAGAGGCAATCCTAAAATAGTTACTTTTTCGTTTCGGATGTGGAGTTTTTTACCATCGTTGTCAACCTCTTCTTGCGTCTATCTCTCTAGATGATTAATTTGCATCTCAGGTGATGTTTGTTTTCGTCCTTGCCTTGCCGCCTATGTGGCTCTACTGAGCAGTATAAGCGGTTCCATTGGCGTCTCATCCGTTTCTTTCTTGCGGTGAGGAAAGTTCTAATTATGAATCCATTTGGGTGTTGCTCTAGTCTCAGATCTGGGCTCTAATAATTGGATCTTTGGTTTTTGGAGAGGCGCAGCTAGAGAAGCTACGGCTGAAACGTTAACTGCCTCCGGTTCGGGACCCCTATATGATGCACTCTCCACACTGAATCAAACAATTAAATAGCAAAAAGAATTTAGAAATCATTCGACTTTAAAAATAAAAAAAAAAATCAAGAGCCGTGTATTAACAAAAAGTATCTTCTTCGATTTAAAATCAAACAATAAAACCGTTACAAAATCTACGAAAATTATTCAGAAACAACAACAAAAAAACTTGAACTTTTGAATTTGTTAATCAAAACTCTTTCCTTTTAATTACCAAAATAATGCAATATAACCATTTCAAAATTATAAAAAAAAATATTATAAAAATCCTTTTTTTTTTTTGAAAAATACTAATTTCCTTATTTCGTAAATTAATAACGATAAATACCTTGGAGAAGGAGGAGGACAGAAAGTGATGAGATAATCGGCGCCGGAGCAAGTGAAGGTGCTTGTGCCGTCGTCATAAGCGTAACTATAAGCCGTCGGGCAAGCTTTCTTAAAGAAAGCAGAGTACTCACTCGGCTTACACGTGTCCGGCATTCCAAACGCGCCGCTGCAGCAATATTCCGGCGTTCCAAACGCCTCGCAAGCGCTCTTGCACGCCACAGCCACTCCAGCTCCGGCTTCAACCGTTACTTTCAGCTGATCAGGACAAACGCCGTTGAGATCTGCCGCGCAACCCGTGGCGGTGCAGTTACCGACTCCAGTTGCTCCGCCGTGTGGGAAGATCGTCATCGGGACGTTGTAACCGTCGACGAGGCTGACGTCGTAGAAATCGAGATTTCCGGCGCCGTTAAGTGTAAATTCGACGAGTGTAGCCGGAGGAGTTGCTCCTGCGCCGGAGCATTCGATTTGGGACGAGCCGCAGTCGCCGGTGACGCAAGTGAATTTCCCGGTGGTGGCGTTTTGGTTGCAGAGCGTTCGAGCCCATATGCGGTCGGACCAAGAGGCGGGTATGGAGATGACTCGTGACTCGGACGAGTTTAGGGAGAAACCAGTGGTGGGTAACGGAGCGGTTCCGGCGCCGGAGAGAAGTCCCGGCCAGACGGTGTAGTTGCATTGGTTAACGACAGTGAAAGTGGTGGAGGAACCGCCATTGATGAGATATAGAATTATAAGGAGAAAGGAAGAGAATTTAGCCAAACCCATTTTTGAGGTTTGATGATTTTGCCGGCGAGAATTGTATGATTAAGGAGAAGTGGGGATTATTAGATAGATTGGTGTAAAGGAAAGTTTCATAAAATCAATTGTCCTATATGAGTTAGCCATTGCACAACCCCATACATGTTAGCCATTGATCTTCTTGTTCTTTTATTTCAGTGTTCACATTAAAAACTTGGAAAATAGAAATTACGAATTAAGTTAATTTTGTTGATTTTCCGTTTTCTTTTATTGTCACTTTGATTTCTATGCTATTTGTATGAGGATCTTCCAATTCAAAACTAGAAGTTTAGATGTTCAAAAAAAAAAAAATTGTTAAAGGAAAAGGTTTTGTCTTTTTGCTTCTTGTTTTGAAAACTGATAGGAAAGTCTAAAAGAGACATGAATTGTAGGTTAAATAGTATGGGAATATTTAGGATTGGGTATAAAAGGAAATAAAGAAGGCGTTGGGGTTAGGTCAACGACATTAGAAGCTCTGTCGTTGGGTATGTTAAAGAGAGATCAAATCACTAAATCGAGAAGATTCAACACAAGTATTGGATTGTGCAGCTTTGCTAATCACAAGTGCAATTAACTAATGGGTTTAGATTTTTTTTTTTTTTTAAAAGATCATGGAAAAACAAACCCTTGTTCAGATAGCTAAAAGGTGTTACCGTCGTAGTAAAGAAAGAGAAACCAAGAACAAGCATAGGCACTACCATGCCTCTCCTATGTTCAGGAGATTCTCCTAAAACAAGAACCAAGGATTCTGAACTAATCCCTTTAGCCGCCTAAATTCTTCTTTAGCTATTACCAGTTTCATCAAAAGCAAGAAAAACAGCAAGGAGATAGAAGCATCGTTACCCTTTTGTGGCAAAATCATTTCTGATCATTTCGAGCTCTCCAACAAAGAAGGAACCAAGCAAGAATTGGGACTCATCTCTAGTAAGATCGTGGAAATGCAACGACCAGTTAATAGCAAATCTCAATCTTTGTATACAGAGGTGATCATCACATCACACCGATTGTAAAGAAAGACAAGAAACTGTAACTAAAGCAACCACACATATCATCATTCAAGTCGCAAACTTATGGATTATGGCATCAACAAAAGCAGTGAATAGGTTTGCAAGAACCAGTCATAAGAGCAGCATAGAGATCAAACTCCCAATAAACATCATTCGAAACGACTCTAGCTATCACATTATAGTCACCAAAAAGGAGCACCTTTTGCGAAGTAAAACATCAAGAAACCAAAAGGATCAGGTAGATTAATAGAAAACAAAGAGGTTTATGAACATTACTCTTCTTTTCATCTTTTTGTTAAGCAAGCGAAGAGCATTCCCTTGCAAAGTGACCTTCCTTGCCACAGGTGAAACACTTGCCACTGCCGCCCCCACCGCTTCCTCCTCCACTTCCTCTCCGATCACAGTCACGAGCCAAATGGCCAATTTCGCCACATTCGTAACAAGCACCAGCACCACCACCTGACGGTCTCTTGCTGGTGCAAACCCTCGCCATGTGGCCAAATCCGCCACAGGTATAGCAAGTGTTTCCACCGCCACCTCCAACGTCTCCACCAGCGTTTTGCCTGCAATCCCTAGCAAAATGCCCCACATCACCACACATGTAGCATCCCTCAGCGCCAGATCCACGACCACCGCCTCCGTATCTGTTTCCACCGCCACCTCCAACGTCTCCACCTGCGATTTGCCTGCAGTCCCTAGCCAAATGCCCCACATCACCACACATGTAGCATCCCTCACCGCCAGATCCACGGCCACCGCCTCCGTATCTGTTTCCACCGGAACCACCACGACAATCCTTTGCCATATGACCAACCTCTCCGCAACTGTAACACGCGCCGCCGCCGCCGCCGCTGTTTCCACCGGCGTTCTGCCTGCAATCCCTAGCGAAGTGTCCTACATTACCACAAATGTAGCAGGAACCTTCGCCGCCAGATCTGCGACCACCGCCTCCGAAGCTTTTTCCACCGGCACCACCGACGCAATCCTTGGCCATATGGCCAACTTCGCCGCAACTGAAACACCCACCGCCGTTTCCGCGGGAGCTAATCTCCTTATTTTTGAGAGAACCGCCACCGGGAGCAGTAACTTCCACGGCCTTAGTCTTGCCGTCGCTTCCCAACGTGATCGCGTACTCAACCGATTCGCCAACAGTCAAGCTTCGGAAACCATCGGAGACGATCGAAGACTGATGAACGAAAAGCTCATCTCCGCCATCATCGGGAGTAATGAAACCATAGCCTTTACCATCGCTAAACCAATTAACCTTCCCGGTAGATCTCGCCGCCGATTGATCCTCCTGCGCCATTAGATCAGAGAAAAGGAAAAACTCGAAACCGTTCGTGCAGAGAGGAAACAGCCAAAAAGAAAACCCTAAATTGCGAGATCTATTAAGCCCTAATTTCGATTTGACCAGATATCCGCCACGTAAGCTTCCTTCTCTATCGGCGGCAGTTACCACGTGTGTGTGCACTTGAATCAGGCCTTATCTTTTCTAATTTATAAATTGGCCCAACTTATGTATTGGGCCTCTATATTTAAGTATTTTTCAACTAGAATTTTACAGATATCCACAAATCTATTATATAAATTGACTCATGTGTGTGTCATCATGATGCCTAGAGCACCAAAGGACTTGACTCAACGGATATGGAATTAAGACATTGTCTATGAACTCCAAATTCTAATGTTTGGTTCATGTTAGCTTTTAGTCATTTGCTGTTTTATGTGTATTGCACTTAGAACCTGCACTTACATCCGATTTACTCTCGCCGATCCCAAATTCTGAATACAAAGAGAGACAAACTTACGATTTGAACTGGTTGGCCTCTTTTAAGCCAGATTTATTCTTGTTATCATAAAAGTTATATATTTGCAACTTCATGTTGCGGTTAAATAGTTCTAGGAAACATGCATCAATTGTATTTATACATAACGATTTCGATACCAAGGAGAAATTATGGAGCAGATTTCCGCCAGAAAGTTCTAAGACCACATCGCTGTGCAAGGATTATTGCCTTTGGTTTTCACGTATCACCATCTTTTTAGTTAATTTATGGAATTGCTAAATGTGTTTAGGGTCCGGTGATGTCTATACTCAAATATGGTTTTAGCTGATTTGAGATGAAATTTGTTTCTTTAAATAGGGAACAATGTTTTGTAGACCTCGAGGAGCTTTTGCAAGTAGATGCTCAAGGTACCTATCTATATATGGAAGAGATGTTGTTCATGAACTATATTCACCTGGAAAGAGTGGAAGCTTCTTTTACCTAAGTCAAGAGGTACTAAGTTGCCTTGTTTTGACTCTTATGTTGTCTTTTTAAAAAAAAAAATGCTTGTGTGGAACAATGAATTTTTACTCAATTAGCATTGCGAATCCTAAACATACATCCATTTCAGATTTCAGATTGTTATTGTTGTGACTCTTTAAGTGATTGGATGCAAGCAACAATTTTTTTTTTTTTTTTATAAACCCTATCGGCTGATCCGGTCAACCCTGGTAGGAACGCACCGAGGTGCTACAGTGTGGACTACTCCCAGGTTCAACGGTTCAACGGACACCATGAGCTCTAAGTTGGGCTCGGATCGAACGGGCCATGAGATCCAAGCGGGCCACCACACTGTCTGTCCCGAGTTTGGAATGCCTTTCGACTAATGTCAGGGATAGCCAGATCGCCTGTTACTGGATTACCAGATAAACTGCCTAGACCTTTGGCCCAGACCCAGACTTCCCAAATAATTGGAATTTTTGTTTCCAGGGTGCATCGAACTCAGGAGAAGTGGGATGACACCCCACCCAGGTTGACCAACCACTGGACCACAACGACTTGGGCCAAGCAACATGTTTGATTAACAGGGTAAGGCTACGTTCTTCTCGTTGGTAGTTGTGTTGGGAGATTTGGTATTTTTCCTCCTTAACCAGTGCTTGTTACCAAGCTTTGTTTTGTTCCTGCTTTGCAAATCCAATGACGAGTGCTACTAAAAACTCTGTGGTCTGAAAGCGGAAATATCTCAAGTGTGGGATAAGTGAGATTGTAAGTCGCCGAATTTTAATGCCTGATTTAGCTTAATTTAGTAGTAGTCAGTGATGGGATTAAAATATCAAAATGTTTCTTATTCTCTTTGATAATTTTTATCTATTTTCCCTCTGCTACAAAGAAAAATGAGTTTGATTTTCAATGGATGGATACGATTCAAACCAGTCAGTCGTGACAATGGAAGAATTACAATAATAATAAATAGAAATAAGCTTTATAAGGGTGTAAACCACCAAATATAATTAGAAGGATGGAAACAAGATTAGATCAGGGGAATGAAATTAACTTGTCTGGTATTTCTCATAATGAAGTTTCTTTTTGTTTCATCATATATAATATATTATAAACTTTGTCCTTCTTACATTAAGTGTTCACCTTCAAAGTGGAAGCAAACAAAAGGAACAAGGAGCTATAAATATGATCATGCTATATGTTCTATAAAAGCTCATTCATTAAGCCGAGAAAACTAGGAACTTCACTGCTAATTATTTTTTGGAAAAAATATGATTTTAAGAGTACTATAAGTTATAACTACTCATACTTTAAAGTGTGAGTGTTTTCAGAGAGATTAAGAAACCAAACACATTTCAAGCACGTATTTATTCTCCGAGATGAAGATAGAGCTCCGGGGGAGACAACCATATACCTCGCCAAGAAAAACTAAAAAAGAAACCATAGGATTGTCCATGAAACGGTGTGAAAATAAGACGAAAATAAGACAGAGAGCACCTAGTTTTACACACACACACAAATTAAACGAAGTTTGATAATATTTAATTTCACACCGTTTACAATAGTTTGTTATTTAAAAATTTAATAATACAATTTGAACATTTTTGGACACTTTGTAATAGCTTAATACATATAGTTAAATAACGTTTTACCCTTTCAAATGTTTTCACACATAACAACAAAAAGTTGGACGTTTTAAAAGAAAACCGCCCCTCTCTCTCTTTGATGGCGATTGGAAAGGCGATGGATCCATGGTGATCCTTTTGTCTTTTCAAATCTGGTTATTATAGATAAAAGTAAATTGTCTGATTTCTTCTTCAGCAAGCGAACAATTGGAAAAAGTTTTGCAACGTTTTAGAAGCGATAGAGCCATGGATCATCATAAATGCACGTCGTCAAATTCAACATATTCACTCAATTTCCTCAATTAAGTGTCTTTGTAATTCCAGAAATATAAACTATAAAACTCAGTTTCTATATTATGATCGTATCATAGTGGTTACATTTCTTTACATAAGTCTTTCACTGTGAGATACATAGAATTATGATGTTGTTGTTAAAAGATGAATATCAAAACTAAATACAGATATGGTTAAAATGTATGAGCTTTGAGAGCTGTCTCAAATATATAATTTTTTACAAGTTATCCATTGGAATCTTTCATTCCTTAGTTTCATAGCTGAGCGTATTACAAATGTTTGTATACATTCTACTTAACTTTTTCATTTTTACTGGAAATGGTTTTGTTGAACTCTGGTGTCTTCGTGTGAGTTTCTCGGGATTTATATCACTCAATTTTTTGGGTTTATAGCTATCGGTAGCCTTTTGCTGTCCTTAGTTCATCAATCATCTTGGCCTTATGATTTAGGAATAATTATTCTCTTGTTTTTTAACTTAGATTTGTTGGTTCTTTGTCTCCTTTTAATGGCACGATTCTCTGTTTCTTCATTTATACCTGGATTTCTTCTTCTGTACCAACAACAACCTGTAATGATCAAGCTCTTGATAGTCTTTTTGCTACATAAATGATTCGATCATGTGAACTAAAGAAGTTTTTATCCACCGAGTTTTCTTTGTTCTCCATTTTCTTCATTTGCTTCAGAATTTTCTTAGTCATGGGTTTAGTGATCCTTTCATCCTTCTTCTAAGACTTTTTGGAAATGAGAATTGTTTTCGTAGCATTTCTGTTCTTGTTTGTATACATGGCATTATTAGTTCTTTGAATCTGACTTCTTAGTGTCAATTAACAAAGATTCAGACGGAATTATGTTTGTTTGTCTGCTGTCTACGAATTTAACAGTTGTTGCTTTTTTTTCTTCTTTGTAGGTATGGATTTGGAGTTGCCAAAACTGCTCTTTAGGCCAGGAAGTGAGCCGTAAGTAGAAAAGATAAACAACCGCTGCATGATATCGATTCTAACCACACTGAAGGCAGAGCTGCAAAATGAGTACAAGAAAGTTTTGAGCGATCCAGTCTTTGGTTCGATTGTGGCAATTCATGAAAACGGTCTCGGGTATTCAGCGAGATTGATCCACAGCCTCATTTGTAATGATACCCATTTTAGCTAATTATTTAGACTTATTTTGTTATGTCATCAATTCTATATGAAACTGAATAAGAAATCAAAATCCAACGCTATATTTTGACTAAAATATAGAATATGAAACTGAATAAGAAATCAAAATAGAATCTTGTATCAAAGAATAAAACCCAACGCTATATTTTGACTAAAAATCGTGTTCGATGTTTTGTTTTAAAAGGATCGTGTGTCTAGTATAAAAACCCATAAATTTAGTTTTCAAAAAAAAAAAAAAGTGGGATTCAAGTCCCGTATAGGAGATCGAACAAGGGACATGTAGGTTAAGAGATAGAGCATGTAACCAGTGGTGATAAGCACCTCAATTGATATTTGATACACATTTAATTTATTTGACCCCCCGACTTAAAAAAAACAAAAAAAACTTGGATCGATCGATCAACATTGGGATCGATCAATCTAAGATAACATGTTCCTACAGTGAGTAAAATGATCGATCGATCAACATTGGGATCGATCGATCTTAAGATGACATGTTCCGACAGTGAGCAAAAGGATCGATCGATCAAAGTTTGGGATCGATCGATCCAATCTTTTATTTTTTTTTTGAATGTTCTGGGTTTTCTTTGCACATCAATGATCGATCAATATGTCGATAAAACAGGTTTTCCTAAGGTTTCCAAATAGATACTTGCAACATAGAAAACAAAAGTCTCTCAAACAAAATTCTAACGAACCAAAAAAAGAAGAGAAATCGTGAGTAAAAGTGCTAAAAATAATAATAAGTTTATTATAAAAAAGGAAAAAAACGTGTTCAAAAAGGAAAAAAACAAAAAAAATTATAAAGATTTTCAGTTGTGTTGTCCTAGATTCTCTCAGATTTTGTTAACCGCTTGGTAGAATCAAGACAAAATGGTAGAACTTCTATTCTACAAAAAAAATAGAATATAGATAAAATGGTAGAATTTATATTTTGCAAAAAGTAGAATATAGAGAAAATGGTAGAATGCGTATTCAACAATTGGTAGAATAAAAAACAAAATTCTAGATGACGGATTCTATAGAGACGGTATAATGCAGAACAAATAGTAGAATATATATTCTAGACTTGATAGATTTTAGAGCAAATACCAGAAACCAAATTCTACAAATAATAGAACATGAAAATAAATATTTTTTTAAATATTTGTTTTTCCTAAAATAAATTACCCAATATATATTAATTACCTTATACGAATTTTTGGAATTGTTAAAGTATTTATAAATATTTATTTTGCATTTTTTTACATTTAATAAATGGTATTTTAGTCTAAAAATGGTAAAAGTCAATTAAGTACTAAAGGAACAATAATTTCCATTTTTTGCTCTAAATTTAAAATTCTCCTTTAATTAAATAAATGGATTAGATCGTATCTCTTATATATACTATTCTAGTTTTGTTTTTATAATTTTTGATGTGGAATCCTAACAAAAACATTGATCATTGTTATTAGTCATAATATAAAATAAAATATTTTTGTTTTTCTTTTTCATGTTTTTGTACAAATTAGCCAATAAATCGATTATTTAATCCGTCTAGAACAATGTTGTGTTTAAATTCCGTCCATCATAAAATGCAAATGACATCTGAATTGGTTTCTCTGTATACTCATCCCAATTCAATTTCAAAATCCAATTGTTTTTAACCAAATTCGTTCACACATTTTTTTAGATTTTGGCCTAAACCAAAATAGGAATCCTTAAATCTATAAATTATACATTTGGTTCACAAATTTCCAACAGTAATACATATTGTCCTAAACCGTCAAAGTTATTTACACATAACTTATTCCAACATTTCTTTTAGTTAAGACATGGGTAATATTAATATAGGATCTAAAACATGGAGTAGGACAATACAACGCAAAAAAAAAAAAAAAGACAATACAACGCACGAATTTGGATTGCATTTTATTTTTATCAACGTAGCATCGAGAAAAGGTCGATGTTGTTTTGTTTTTTTATTAGAAAAAGTAGAGAGACCACAGTGCATCTATAAAGCTTCTAGAAGGTCATTATTAATTACTGAATATACTATCAAGCTCCCGACAATGATCTGGCATAGTAAAAAAAAAGCTCTGACAAATGTATAACGACAAGATCTAAAGTCTAGCAACGTGAGTTTACTTTAGATCGACACAAGGTTCCACTTCCACCATAAGATAGTCTCGGATGACGTGGAATATTATTTTAAGAGGTGTTATTATTTTTGACTCAGTATTGATGTTACTATTTCGATAGGCTTATAAATTTTATAAAATGTAATTTAAGCCCAAAAATAGAAATGATATTGCATACTCGAATAGCCCTTATCTTAAACCATCTTTGATTAAACCGTTTTTTTTTTCTGGCATTATTTTATTAATTAAACTGTTCTTTTAATGGGGTGACATATTTCATTGGTATTTGAAAATTTTACAAAGCGTAAGTCTTTTTCTATTAAGGTAATTTGATATTACTATCGGCTGATTACATTTTACTTTTTTTTTTTTGTGGTTATCATCTGATCTCAACTTATTGAGTGGATTACCTTTTTTCTCTTGTGAAAACAACCTCCATAATGTTCAAAAATAAAATAAAAAAACAACCTCCACAATTTGNCAACCTCCATAATTTGCATGGATTTATCAGAGCTGGTAAACAATTTTAGTAAGTAAATGGTTTTCTTAGCCAAAATCTAGACTATTACAAATGGTCTATTTCTCTGAAATCAAGTTTAAAAACCAAAATATTACAACCATAAGTACTGCTCAGTTTGGTCAAGACTTAACTTACACAATTACTTTTTCGTTATAATTTTTTATTTATCATATGTTTTTTTTTTTGACCTTATTATTTATCATATTTTGTTAGATAAATATGTTTATGGTAAGAAAATTTAATCATCTTTAAGTAAGGTGTAAAAATCATCAAAATAACAAAATCTTGTGGAGTATATGGCAGAAAACAAAAAAAAACAAAGAGCAATGAGGGAAGTAAAGGCAAAAGGCTAAACCTCATTATACATTATTCAGTATTCCATATTCTTATATGTCATAATGATTCGATCGAATTTTCTTCTAGAAGGCAGGAAAAAGGCATCCCAATTTCTTTATGAAAAAGAATTATTGGATCTATTGTTTTTTAGTTTATCAATATGATGTAGGGTACCTTACATGGCACGAATCTTTTCCTCCCAAATTTTGGCGGAGAGCATAACTTGATCATTTGAGCGATGGTATTCTAACGAACTTATATTAGTCAAGGTTAGGTTAGTCAACCCACTTAATCTGTTTTTCTGTTTCTAACATTTTCTGTTTCTTTTTTCTTTTTTCATCTAAACTTCATTAGGATAACAAGTTGAAATACACAGAAGAATCCAAAACCAATAAATTCCGGTTAAACTAGCATGGAAAATTGGGAGACAAAATCCACATATTCCGGCTAAGTTAGTATGGACTTTTTGAAAAACAAAACCTATATTAAACGAGAAACATAATTTTTACAAACTAAAACAGACGCGCTAAATTGAAATTTTGCTATCCACATTTTTCAACCTCCAATCACCGATTCTTTCCCAAAAGCGAAAACCAATAAATTCCGGTTAAACTAGCCTGGAAAATTGGGAGACAAAATCCACATATTCCGGCTAAATTAATATGGACCTTTTGAAAAACAAAACCCATATTAAATGAGAAACATAATTTTTACAAACTAAAACAGACGCGCTAAATTAAAATTTTGCTATCCATATTTTTCAACCTCGGATCACCGATTCTTTCCCAAAAGCCAAAGCTGTTAAAGACATTGTCAGAAAACCGTCAATACCCAACAGAGGCTTCTGCTCTTCTTGTCCTCTCCTGATGTTTGTAGACTTCAGAAATAGTAACTTATGACTCAGATATCAAAAATAAAGATTGACGAGGTGACACTATATATGGGAAAAGCTCATTTTGATATTTTTTTATCAACATAGAATATTATATATATATATATATATATATATATATGCTTTTGTGTTTCGATGTTTTTTTTTCATTTTCCAAATATTTTTTGGAAAAGAAATACGAGATATAATTCAATACAAAATTATTTCATTTAAATTTATTTTGTGCGTGAAAAGAATATGATTTTTTGTCAAATAAGAAAAATTCGTGGGATGCAAATGTTCCGGGACATGGCATCTTGAAACAAGAGTGATTCATACATTATCATGACGAAAAGAAAAGAATCTTGTCTGTCGTATTTGCTTAGCATTTTTGTGGCCCTTGTGAGACCAATTATAAATATACATACATATATTTTTTTTTAATTTGTCTTTGCGATTACATTTATAAATTAAAAATGATATTTGATAAAAACACTAAAACGTTGTTTCTTATATGGAAACTTGAATAAAAATAGAAAGAAAAAAACAGTATAGCTTTGAAAATTTAAGTTGTACAAAGAATATTTTTAAATTTTCAAAGCTATACTTTTTTTCTATCTTAATAAGTTGTACAAAGAATATCTTAATATCTTAATTTTTTCAAAGAAAAAATACCCAAATTTAGGTTGTACAAAAAATATCTTATAAAAAGACGACCAGAAAACACACAAAATCGGGTGCGTGTAATCACGCGCGGCGATTCATCGTCGAAGAGGAAGAGGCTGTCTCTCTCTCACGCGATACTGTCGTCGACAAAAAAAAAAGAGATCAAAAGAACGAAAAAGAGAAAATAAAGAAATGAAAGAAAGGATAAAAAAATATTAATATAGATTACACAGAATAATATCTCCAATTTTTTGTTGGTTAATGTGTGAATTATAGTTTTTTTGTTGGTTATAGAATGTAAAAACCCTTGATATAAAAATATAAATACAACTCAATTTTCTAACCGTGCTATGAGTTGAGTATGTAAAAATTACCGGTAAAAAAACAAAATTCTGTCTCGCAATGCTACAGTTTTTCCGATAGTTAATTTTAGTAAAAAAATAGTTTATTATTCGTGTTTTTTTGGGGTTATATTATTATTATTCGTGTTTTACATGAAAACAAAATATTTTCAAAATATCTTTTGCTTATTTATTACGGAGTTGGGCCACAGTAATACACAAAATGTTCAATTTTAGTGGTTTTTTACTAATTAGGATTCAGTAATTCACAAGGGATATTATTAGCACACTGATTAAAACCATGTTAAGCAACTAATACAACGTTAAGCTAATGACCCAGACTTATCATTTACAATCGATTTAATCTAAAGGTTTTGAACTAATTACAACAACAAAAAAAAATCTTAATGCACTGGTTCGTCCTAACTCGATCACCGAGTCAACTCACTACCAGCACTGATCAGTTTCCCAATTCCGTCCGCCGTAACTGCCGAATCCAGAGGCACCGACGGTTAACGGCCGGCCTCGACGAAGGATCCTCCGATCGTAAACGGCGCGTTTCTCCGGATCAGAAAGCGTGCAATACGCCGCGTGGATCTTCATGAAATCGTCCGCCGATGAGAGATTTCGACCGGTGCCAGCCACGTCGGGATGGCAGATCCTGGCTAACCGTCGGTAAGCCGATTTGATCTCTTGGCTCGTCGAGCCGACGGGAATTTCAAGGATCTCGTAGAGAGACGCGGTCGCCGAAAATCGCTGCGGGATCAGACGCAGTCTCGGCGGATCCTCGGCGCAGGTGTAGGAGGAGGCGGTGGTCGCAGAAAGAGACGGCGAGATCCGGGAAGTTCGAGACGGTGGTGATACAGGGGAGAGCGGCGGAGAAGAAGAGGAGATAAATGGAGGAGCGAAGAAGGTCGGGGAAGAAGAGAGCATCGTGAAACGACGGCGTTTTGATTTTTTCCAGTGCCGATTTGGTGTGATTGACGGAGGAAGTTAAGAAACTAGAGACGTTTATTTATAGTAGGCGAAGAGGTGATTAATCGTTTAATTATTAGTTACCTTAATTAATTGCCAAATTAGCCCATTCGCGAGTGTTATTAAAGATTCTTGTCGGGTTAAACAAATAAAAACCGGGTCGGGTCGGGTCTTTTCGTATCCTTGAAGCTGAGTCAGACGAAAAGCTTATCCAGTTGGAAATTTTATTGGAGAAGCGATAAGTATGAAGAACCGAACTTTGAGCATAGTGGGAATGAAGTTATAATTGTAGTCTAACAAATTTTATTTGCGGCGTCATCTAACAAAACTTAATACTAGTTTAATTTGTTTTTTTTTCCATTGTTTTTCTTTTTCTTATTTTTGGTAATTTGTAAAATTCCAAATCTTCAATCCATGATTTCTCTAGATTAGGGCTCATTCTAAGAAGGGATATCGGGAAAAAAATTAGTATATTTGTGTTTCACTATAGAGGTGTATTCAATCTAATATTTGGGAGGATTTAGAACAATTTGAGTTTTGATAAGTTTTTAAATGATTTGAGTGAATTAGATAATTTGTTATGATTTGTTTTTAAAATTTTATGAAATCTCATCTAAAACCATGAGATTTGAATTTTTATATTTTTAACTAAAAAAATCCACCAAAACATCTTCAAATCACTAAAAGTCTAATAAAATCCACTATTTAAAATATTTTCAATAACAGTTGATTTGAAAGTTCTTTTACAAATCACTAGTTCAATAACATAGAATTTTAAAAGACTTTTTAAAATTCTTTTTTTTTAACATCTATATTTATTAAATATTAAAATCAAGTTACATAAAAACAATAATACATAAAATTAAACATACAAAACAATAAAACAACAAAGATGAGTTTTAACGATTATTTTCTCCGAGTTTTTTCCGCTGATAGAGTGTCACACTTTCTTTCCTCGTAATCGCATTTGATCTGATGCGATTTTCTTTGGCTATGATCCATCATTTCTCCTCTTGTACGTCATTGACACATTTCTAAGTAAGAATATTCTTCGAAAAAGAACCCAATTTATTGATTTTTTCGATAGAAAAAAGACTTGAGATTGCCAATTTTCAACGACTGTAGGAATGTCGCCATACAACAAGAAGGTTGGTTCTTCCGCTCTAAAACCTCGTTCCCTCCATGGCAGTTTCCATGGTGATTGCTCCCACATAGAATCGCCATTTCCATCAGCGTAAAAACACCGAAAAATACAAACTAAAATCCCAAATTATACTTTGAAACATTGTTCGAGTAAGAATCCAATATACTGATTCTTCTAATTGAAAACAAACTTGGGATCGCCCATCATCTTTTGACCCTCCGACTCCGACTCACCATCTCCATGGTGGTTTCCATGGCAGCTTTTTCCAAAGTAAAGCAGTTAGGATTTGTTCCTCACCACTCGAATCTGGATTAAACAAAGTTAGGTTGATTGATTGGCATAGAAAGGACCCTTCTCTACTTTGATATCCATAGATCCATGAAAGCCACCATTGATTGAACGTTGTGTCATCGATCGTGGACATGACCACACCGGAGATTGCAGCTTCGAAATAGATGGAATCAGAATTGATACCCAATTCGACGCAAGTAAATCTTATCATCTTCCCAATTAGAGAGAAGAAGATAATATACAGTAACCACTTCAAGAGAAGATCCCGAAAAGCCATTACCGAAAGCATGTATATATGAACACCGAGAGAAAACTATTAGGGATTTGTGAGCTGTTGAAGATTGATGTAGAAATCAATAGAAGGAGTATGGCCGACGCCGGAGTCGACGAAGATTGCAGAAACAGGGTTGGAAAAAAATCGCTTCAAAAATAGCTCATCAACCGTCTTAGATTTTTTAAAATTCATGTTTGAATAACATATGATTTGTGATTTTAATACAAATCACTCCAAATACTATATTGAATACACCTATGTTCTATTGGCTATATTTTGAAGATTTCTCTGTTTAAATACTTATTGTTTTTTAAGTTTTATTGTATTATTAATCGGAAAATTATGATAACTCTTTCTGTTCGATGTATTCAGAAAGTTTAAATTACTAAAATTAAAAGGTTGAACAAAAAAAAACATACAAATCTAAACAAAGATCGAGACATTCTAAAATCGATATTTATGATTTGCTCTATTTTAGATGAGTAATATATTTTATTATTTGGCTATTTACTTCTTTTTTTTCTTCTAAAGATCATTATGAATATATCCGGATTTTTAGATTGAATCGAAACAAACACTGAATCAAAACGGTTCTAATGGATAATTTAATCAGCTCTACCATGAACCCGATATGTTTTTATAATTTTTTTACCAATTTAATATGAGATCTCATTTATCAGTGTAAAATACAAGCACGACTTGCTTTATTCACAAAACCAAATCCGGCCTACAAGTGTTTAGCCGACCTTGATAGGTTCGAGCTTCTCGTCTGACTTCCTAATTTTGTGACTATGAAATATATCGTTTATACGATTTCTAAATATCTAAGATACACATTTAATATTTCCATTTATCTAAGATACAGATATATGAGATATTATTTCATAATGAGTTGTCAACCTAATTGTCATAATATCTCCAATAATCAGAAATGAGGTATTATTTCATAATATATTCATAATATCTCCAATAATCAGAAATGAGTTGTCAACCTAATTGATCATTGTAATTTCTAAACACCAAAAAAGTATACAAACATGTTTGGCCAGTTACAACAACAAAAAAAAAAATATGGTTTGGCCATTGCGTGTGCCATCATCTATCTCACACTACTAATACCTAATTAGCGCTCTTTTCACACTACCCTTTAATTTTTGTTTGTTTGGAAATAGATCATTTTCTTTTTGGTTAACCTTTTTAGCTATAAATAAATACATAAGAGAGCAAATAAACACAATTAATCAATTCAGAATTCTCGTTTTGGGTATTTCGGGTCAAGGGGTTTAGGTACCAATCCAGTATTTTTGTAGTTTGGATCAGATTCGGTTCGGTACCCCCGGGTTTGGATCGGTTCAGGTATTTGATTGAAGAACATATTTTTTTTTTAGTACGGTTCGATTTGATTACTTATAATTTGAAAATATCGAAAAGTATCCAAACTATCCGAAAAATCCGCAAGTATAGATAACTATAGCACTTGATATAGATGACTATATGCAATGACTATACACAAGGTAGATGACTATACACAAGTATAGATATTTATATGCACTTGGTATAGATGACTATATCCATTTCTTTCTCATTGTTATAAAATTTATGAAAATATGTTACAACAACACATGAAAACACTGCAATCCCCAACCTTTTTTCTCTACATAAGGGTCAAAAAAATTCACAAGCTTTCTTGATTTGATTAGGTCTGTCCTCCCCAATTAATACAGCAAATTACTTCTTTAGACCTTTCGAGAAATAAGATAACCAGGAGGGTTTCTAACATTTCTTGATTTGATGCTTGCAGTTCTCAAAAGTCTACGAAATTCATGGAGACTGATTTTACCATCATTGTCAATGTCAGCTTCTTCAAGAAGTGGCTCAATGGACCCTTTCAAGCCAGTATGCTGCAAAAGTAACAATATAAAAACCCTTTAATATACAGTGTGACTTTAGTAAGAAGCAGATAATATATACTAGTGTACGAATGCGACCATTCGAAGTTCCTCTGCTGTTATATATCCATCTCCGTCTATGTCGAATTTCTCAAATGCTGCTCTTGATCTCTGTTGCCATTTCTCAGAATCATGCTCCTCTAATTGATTTACGTGTAACGCAGCAGCAACAAACTCTTCGAAATCCACAAATCCATCTGTGTTGCTATCAATCTGCATGAGGCAAACACAACTTTTAGCTTACTCTAGAATATTGAAGAATCTCATCATCATTGACTAACTTAAATTTACATACATACCGCTTGAAGAATCTCTGCAACTCGTGCATCCTTAAGCTTCCAAGGATGATCTTTCGCAAGAGCCTATAGAAACATGAATTGATGTCAAGTTTAGTATTTGGTGGATCGCATTTTGCTAGTGATTAAAGAAGTTTTTTATAGTTTTATTTTCAATTTTTACCTGCCTCATCTCTTCAAGGCTAATGGCGCCATTCTTATCAACATCAATCGCATCAAACTGGTCTCTCAGATCAGCCAACTCTTCTTCATCAAGCGTCGTTGCAAGCGCCTAGAACCGAAAGAAACAACTCAGGCTATGAAAAACACACATCAAGACCTCAAATGAAACACAAATCTCTCTTCTATTAAATACCCTTAAAGCGAATTGCTTGAGGCGGCTAAATTTCACAAACTGACGCATGTTGTTGAGAACAGATATGTCTATGGGAATCTCAGTTGCATCTCCTCCTTCTCTAACCCATGGATGTGCTGCAACAACAACAAAAAAAACCACAATCCTCAAAAGAAGATCAGAAGATCAGAAGGAAATGACGGAAAATGGCGTCAAAATGCTTACATAGCGCCTGCGCAGCTGTTAATCTAGCTCTCGGGTCTTTTACTAACAACTTCTTAACAAAATCTTTGGCACTGTTGCTGATGGTTGGCCATGGTTTTCTTCTGAAATCAGGTTTGTTCTTCAAGACCTATACGTATAAACACATCTTCAATTCAAGATATTCGAAAAAGAAAAGATTTATGATTTCTTTTTTTGTTCCTAAGGGAAACTACACAAACCTCTTTGAAGATACCATCTTCAGTCTTATCCCAGAAAGGTCGTCTCCCGCAGAGCAGAATGTAACTGATAACACCAATACTCCACACATCTGATTCGGGTCCCGACTTGCGTTTCAACACTTCAGGTGCTACGTAATACGCGCTCCCTACGATATCATGAAACTTCTTGCCTACATTATATCAACATTCTTGTTATATAACGGTCAGATCAAATATGAAGACAAAAAGTTTTTGAATCATATTGAAATTTACCTGGTTGTATGAAGTCTGATAAACCGAAATCTGTGGCTTTTAGAGGGGAATCTTCTTCGGTTGATTTGAATAGAAAATTCTGTTGGAGAAGAACAAAAGTTGTGAATAGAACTAACTACACATTCAGAAACATGATGATACGATGAAGTAATTATACTACCTCTGGTTTCATATCTCGGTGAACCAGACCACGCAAATGACACTCAGCCGCAACTTTTAGCATCTGTCTCACTACCACGGCCGCGTCTCTTTCGCTATACCGACTATCTTTCCTGAAAGACAAGCAACAGAAAATGGATTTGAGATCAAACGTATTAAGACCTCTACCAATTAGCAATAAACGAAATATGTATTACTCAGATAAGGCCTTACTTGGCTAATATCCGATCAAGTAATTCACCACCCTCGCATAACCTGAAGAACAAACTAATTAGCAACAGAAGAGATATACAAAATAAAAAAAATGTTTGCCCTTTGTATTTCTTGCGATGCAAGAAAGAAATGATAACAGAAACACACGATCTTTTACTTACTCCATGACTATATAAACAGAGTTCTTGTCCTCGAAGGCATTGTAAAACCGAACCACATTTTCATGACCAGTTAAAGCTTGTAATATCTTCACCTCTCTCTTTACATCTTCCACAGCAATCGGAATTGTCATCTGCTCAAGAACGCAAGAATCCAATCGTTTAATTTGACATGCGAATTACGTACGAACAATCTTTGGTGAATCTTCACAATCAAAATTTGATTAATGATGGTGAAAATGATAAAACCTTGGCTTTATCGATTTTCTTGACGGCGACACGATCTCCGGTTTTTTTATCGGTAGCGACATAAGTGTAACCGAATTGGCCATGTCCGAGCAATTTTCCGATGGTGTAACGGTTATCGAAATCTTTGGCGTACCCAAAATCGATGCGCTTGCCGTAGGGGATCGCTTCTCCTTGTCTCCTCCCAACGTTATTATTATTATTATTGCTAACCTTCTCTCTCGCCCTCCCGTGCGGTGGCGTCTCTCGCGTTTGCGTTTGCGTTTGCGTTTGCGTTTGCGTTGGCGGCGTTTTCTTAGCAGGGCGTCGAGGTTGGGTCCTGTGGTTCTTCTGGATCGTGACGGCCATGAAAGAACACGGCGTTTGCGGGGGTCTGTGTTTAGCCACCGTGAGAGGAGGATGAGGATTGGGATTCCGGGGGCTGCGGTTGTGGCGGGCGGAGAGTTTGGCGGAGGAGAAACAGAGACCCATTGGATTGTGTGGTTTCGGTTTCTGGACCCTACGCGAGGAGGATGTTTTCTCTGGGGAATTTTGTGGCATTAATGAATAGGAAATGAGGTCGCCATCGAAACAGCATTGCCAGACAGAAAATTGTGCGAAATGTAGAGAGAGAGAGAGAGAGAGAAATGGGATGGAGAAGGGAAGAAGGAGAAGCTTCGATGTGCGTTGGTAAATAAAATAGACTTTTTTTTATGTAAATAACTTGTTTTTTTTGTTGGAATAAATTTAACAATTCCAACGAAAAAGAAAGAAAAATAAAAATTATTTTTTTATTTTTTTTCCATTTAGCAACAGATGTTTTGGGGGGGAAACTAATCTATATAACTATTTGTGTAGTGATTTGCTGAGGTGTCGGCTCCTCATCGCATTTCAAAGCGTTTTTATGACGTGTCATTATTTAAAAGATTTGAGCAAAGTCACTTAAAACGAACCGTTCTAAATCGACACCTCAGCAATATCAATATCGATTTTCGATTGGTTTAATTTAGAAGCTTCTAACCAATTTTTGTTTTCATGATTTAATATGAAAATTCTTTTCAAACCGATTTTTTCCATGATTATCGTATATATTATATTGATATATTTTCTATATTTATTTGTACTGATTTTTATGAAAAAAATGATTTTTTTTTTCAAAACCCTAGCGTCTTCGTGAGGCTATATATAGCCATAGAATACCCGTCTCTTTTATACCA
>PKMM01011241.1:782680-801586 GCA_002933915.1 Eutrema heterophyllum
TTCATTACTTGAGAATGTTGTTGCATGTCGTTCGTGGGCCGTGTTCTTATTTGGATATAAAGACTGTTGGTGGAGTTCTCTACCCTACTTTCAAAGATGCATTTTATGCGTTAGGTTTGGTCGATGATGATTCAGAGTATGTGAATGATGTCTTATATGAAGCAAGCCGATGGGGTTCTCCGTCCTCTCTTCGAAAGATGTTTTATGCTATGTTATGGTCTGGTTCTGTTTTAGACCATTTGTGTGTTTTGCACATTGTTCATTCTTTTTTGGAGTAGTAAATGCATGAAAAAGCATTCTCTTTAGTTTGGTTTTCTGGTTTGTTTTACATGGATATTTGTTTTTTTTATAGATTCTGGTATCTTAGAAATTTACTTATTTTGACACTTGTGATCGGTATCGTGAATGGTTCTGTTTCAATAAGTTGTTGTTAACACTACTCGATCATTCTTTCACTAAAACGATCGATTATAAAATTTTGTTTTTGTCTTTAAATAAAACGATCGACTATGAAATTTTGTTTTTGTCTTTGAATGAAATGATCGACTATAAAACTTCTATACCATTTAGTTTCTTATCCTTTATTTCATTCTTAATTCGACCTTCATGATTTGGTTCACTGTTAAGTTTACTAAAGCTATAAATATACGATTGCATACAATATGATTTTGATCAAATTAATTATGAAACTTTAGTTTATTATTATTATAGATTTTTAATTTTTTTTAAAAACTTTAGTTTATTATAACCAAAATCGTATCCACAAACAATTTTGATGGTTGATGATTGAAAAAATATATAAAAAAAATTAAGCTCTATATCGGTTCTGTTTAAGAACACGAATTTTGATGGTTGATGATTGGTTATCGGTGCTCTTATTCCGGTTAAAAAAATGTAAATATTTCTGTATACAATATTTATGATCATTTCGAATAAGAAGTTTTAACATTTTTCGTTTATATAAATTATAGATAATGATAAAAAGGAGATCTTGTGACTATCGATTAGTAATTTTTAGATGGTCGTCATTGTGTAGATTAGAAACCCTACATGCTTTCTTATATATACACCTCTTTTTTTGGGTTTCATCTTGCGAGTTTTTATTCTTGGTTTTATCTCATCTAATTTACATGATGGTTCTCTCTCTTTATTCCAATGTTGATTCTCTTCAATGGTCGTCGACGTTTTCTTCTGTGTTCGAAAGTTCTTGTGTCGAGTCACCAATCTCGTATCTGAATTTGGGTAGGGTACATTCTTAGTTTCGTTATCTATCTTACCCAAGGTTTTTTTTTATTGTTTTGTTGTTTGTTTTTGAAACGTGCGTATAAGTTTCATATTTCCTTACCTTATGTTGATCGTATAAATCACACAAGGATAAAAAGAGTTGAAAGATCGATCGGTATCTCGTTTTAATTAAATCGAACTCGTCGAAGTTTACAAAAATATTCTTAAGTCGATAGTGAAGTCGAAATCGGATTTCGAGCTCTCACTTTCTCTCTCTAAAATCTATTTTTCTTCCCCCCTCTAAATGTAATCGGGGCTTCGTTATTTTTAACCCTCCTCGGCGGCTTCGACAGGTTCCCCGAATCCGGGAAAAACTCCGCGAATCCCGGATTAGAAAACTAATTAATCTTCCTTTTCCGTGTTTCCCGTAAAGTTCCGTGAATCCCGGAAGTGGGTTCTGATTACGACAGGTTGATACCTATGAGCTCGGCACATCGCAGGTCGGTAGTAGCATGATGTCTTTTTTTCTTTACTGATCTCGAGCCGTCGTCGATTAGGATTAACTAGACCGATCTCGGTTCCATATAAGGAATTGAGTTCGGCCTTCACCGAGCTCGATGGTTGGTCGTTTTGGACTCTTTTCACCGATCTTGAACCGTCGTCGATCGGGGCGTGATTCGCCGACCTAGATTCAAGTTCGGTAATCATTCGGATTCTTTACCGATCTTGTCGGTTAATAGTCTCTAGTGGACCATTCTTTCAAGTTCGGAGGTCGGCGACCGTTTCGTGGTCTTTCTTTCCGGGTTCGAACCGTCGTCAACCGGGATCAATTGGGCCGGTCTCGGTTCAAACCGGGCTAAACCAGGGAGTGCTAAACTCACCACCAACAATTAGTCCCCCCCCCCCAGTTCGGCGAATGAGTTTTGAGTTCGTCGAAGTTACTGAAGAAATTTTAGTCCGATTGGAATTGAGATCGGTTCTTTTGTTGATCCAAATTTCAGCGGTTTCTTTATCGAAAATCTTTTGAGTTCGGCAAATCTCGAAAAGACGCGTCGGTTCGGTTTCCATAACCGTTGCGTAAATCGTGGAATCGCGTCGATTTGGCTCCTTTAACCGTCGCGGAAATCGAGGAGTTGCCATAATTGCTTTTCTCTCTATAAATACCCTCGAGCCCTTCCGATCCTTCACTTCATTATCCTGCTTATAAAACGTACGCCACTTTCTCTCTCTAGCGCTCTCCCTTCTCTCTAGTTTTTTTGTGTTTAAACTTTTCCGATCTTCCTCCTCTGCTTCGAAGATCTTCAAACTTTCCGATCTACTTTCAAGCTGTTCTTCACCAAATTGCTTCAGTTTTATTTCATTAGATCGAGATGAGTTCCGGTTCTTCTTCGTCTTCTGTTAATGACCGAACTCCTTCTCCGCAAAATCCGAACATCGACCTTTTGTAGTTCGTCTCTTCGTTAGATCCGGCTGATTCATCTGACGACGGTCTGAGTGGCGTTCGACAAGAGTTGGTCAGACGGATCTCACGCCATGCTTCTGCCGTTCCTAGTTGTTCCCGAGCTGCTATCCAAGTTCCGCGTCTTATGGAAAGAGATAGTCGTGAAACGGATGCTTAAGTTCAGTTCGTAGATGAGCATGTTGCCGAAGGTGATCAAGTTCGGCCGGAGTCGAGTGCCGACCTCGGTAGTAGACAACTTATTGAGGTGAGCGAGCAAGTTCGGCTTGATGGGAGGTTGACTATCGAGCAGGCCGAGGCCGAAGAAGAAAAAGTCCCTCCGGAAGAGAATGTTGCTCCGGTGGCAGTTCGCAAAGTCATAAAGCCGCCCACTATCGGGCCGACCCGATCAACCGGGGTTACCGTTCGACAAACTTTGGAGCGATGCGGAGCTCCTGACGATATTGTCTTTCGTATCCCGAATGAGGATCAGAGACCTTGGGATGCTCCTGAGGGTTACGTCTGCGTATACGAAGATCATTTCAAAAGTTGCGGACTCAAATTTCCTCTGCCCGAGCTACTGTACTTGTACTGCGCACGCCGTGGCATAGCGATATCCCAACTTCAACCTGCAACGATTATCAATATCGTCGGGCTTCTTGTCCTTGGGGAGGATTGCGACATCCCGATTGACGTCCGGGTGTTTGAGAGGCTCTTCCGTGTGAATATCGCCAAACAGAAGCCTTGGTACTTGTCGGCAAACGCGAAACCAGAATATGACCTTGTCACAGGAAGCAAACCGAACAAGGTCAACAGCTGGAATACTCGTTACTTTTATCTCCAGATTGACGACCTTTCAGTAGAACGGCCCGACGGCAATTACCGGACTCGATGGAGGATCCCCATCGGTAGATATCGGTCTTTGCTTAACATTTTTCCAATTTATCTTGTCTAACTGTTTTCAATTTGTTCTTTTCAGTCCGTCATACCCCGAGCATCCTTACAACAATCCAAGGTTTTTCGTCCGAGCACGAGAACAGGTTGAGTGCGGCTGGGAAGATTCGTTGGCCGGAAGTGTATCAGGAGAAGCTCGATTTGAAGGCTAAACGAGTTCTTAGAGGATTTGAAGGCTAAACGTCTCTGGCAATTATTTTCATTTTGTTCGACATCGGTATTTCTCTAATCCCGAACTGCTTCTGCTACAGCCAATCCACTTGGTAGGAAAAGGATGAGGAAGATGAAGATCGATGACATTCCTGACATTGATTACGATCTGGAGGATGACAAGGACCTTGCCGAGGTCTCTCCCAACCAACAGGTCGAGCAGGTCGTTGCTGAGGAGCAGGCTGCCGAGGAGGAGACGGTAGAGAGAGAAAAGCCGTTTGGTGAAGGGGAGCAGGTTCCTCTCGAAGGGGAAGCGAATCCCGTAACCGATCTGGAGGCCGAAAGGCGGAAGAAGAAGAAGAAGAGGAAGAGTTCGTCAAAAAGGTTGGCGAGGCAAGCTGCGATAGGACCGAGCTCCCCCCAGGAAGGTGAAATCTAATGGCGGTGCGTACCGAGGTTGATGGGGAAAACCTCTCAGACCGGTCTGCCGTCTCGAAAAGACAACGAACTGCCGGACCATCGGCCCATTCTGTCAAGTTCGATTACGACAAGGACGAGCCCGTTATTAATGATGCGGGAGCATGCGCCGATCTGTATCGTCAACTGACTTTCGGCATCCAAGAGCTGCCTCCAACCAAAGACCTTTTCCAGTCTGATGCTTATAAGAAGCTAGCTCGTACTACTGGTAAGAGAACTCTCCATTTCTTTTTTTTTTTTTTTTTTTTTTGTTAGATATGAGGTACGGCGAATGATGACCTTCTTTGATCCCCTTTGCAGATGGTGGCTCAGACGAACGAGCTTGTTGGACCTTACGACCGCGAGCTCGGTATCGCGCGTCGTGAGGCTATCGAGGTTGGAGATGTTGCCAAGGAGCTGCTTGCTGAGCAAGCGAGATCGGAAGCCGGCGACGTGGCTTTTGTCGAACTTGCAATGGAGCAGCTCGTCGCAAGAAAGGCGTATGCCGAGGTTAAGGCAGACAGGGACGCGGTCGTCCAAGAGCTGAAGGACGAGGTGATTCGTCTGAAGGGGACCCGTACAAGGGAGATCGAGAAGAGAAAACAGGTGACAGAGAAGTGTCAAGCTCGCCTTCAAAAGGTGAAGGAGCATCTTGTTGCGATTGATCGGCGAAAGACACCATTCCTCGGCATCAACCAGCTCCACAGAGTTCTCAGCTTTTGTGACGTTCTTGATAAGAAATACGGCATTGCTGTTCCGCCGGCCCGCATTGAAAAGCTGAAGAAGCTTAAGGCTGAGAAGTCGGCGGAGTATGAATCCATTGCCTGTAACGAGCTTACCGCGGAGGATCTCACATTGTCGCCGTTCATCGATCCCATTCATCCGGAGATCTCCCAGCCGATTGGGGTAGAAGTCCCTCCGGGTCTGGATACGTTTGGTTCAAATCAGCCCGCGATATCGGGCGACCGAGCAAGAGAAATGAGAGATGAAGATGTCTGATTTTTTTTTTTATTTGCTTCTGCTGGTTTGGTGAACTCTTTTATGCCCGAGGGGCTTTCGTGTAAACTCTTTTCATCTTTTGTTTTTAAACTCTTTTTGCCCACGAGGGCTTTAATGAATTCGGTATTTCTTCTTCTGTTTCGTTTCAGTTTTTGATTTCGATCTCGGCTTTATCTTGTTCGTATGTGAATATCGAGTTCGACTTTTTGTGAGGTCGTAAAATGATACGAATCTCTCGAGTTCATCGTATACCAAAATGGGGCCGTAAATAGATACGGTCTTAGCCGGGGTATAAAGGATGAACTCGATTCTACGACCAATTCGAGATCGGCGATCATTCGTAGATCGGCTTACTAGTTTGCGATTGTTGAGAAATTGGCTTATCGATTTTGTGATTGTTGAGAAATCGGCTTATTTTTGCGAGAGGAAACATTCGGCTTTACCTTGGAGCTTAGCATAAGAGAGCATTGGTTAGCTCGTCTTAAGATACTCCAGGTCTTCTCAGATCGAATCGGAGTGTGCGAGATTGACTCGGCTTATTTAGCTCGGATGATCTGAGAGCGGATATAGTGCGGAACTGGTCCCGGCTTAACATGGAAAGTGTGTTATCCATAGCACCATGAGGATGCATGCGAGACAAAGCTCGGCTTATTCTTTTGTACCGATCGCCTGGCCAGGTCGTCGATGTGGAAAACCGCGATCGTTTAAGTACGAACTTTTCATGTTCGGTTTTTCGAAGATGCGAACTTTTCGAGTTTGGATTTTTGCTGAGGCGAACTTTTCGAGTTCGGTTTTTCGAAGGTGCGAACTTTTCGAGTTCGGCTTCTTGTTGATGCGAACTTTTCGAGTTCGGTTTTCAAGGGTGCGAACATTTCGAGTTCGGTTTTCGAAGGTGCGAACATTTTGAGTTCGATTTTCGAAGGTGCGAACATTTCGAGTTCGGCTTTCGAAGGTGCGAACTTTTCGAGTTCGGCTTTTTGTTGATGCGAACTTTTTGAGTTCGGCTTTGCGAAGAAGCGGGATAAAAAAATTTATTAGAGTCATAGTTGCACCCGTGGTGGATTGCCTACGATGCTAAACTTAGTAATAATAGCGCTTGAGATTTATCGAGTTCCATGATCTCGAGATCGGGGTTCGTCCATCTTCATAAGTTCGTAGACGCCCGGCTTGATGACCCGCATTATCTGATATGGGCCTTCCCAATAGGTGCCGAGCTTGCCAGCGTTTTTCTCTTCGGTGCCTTGGAAAACTTTTCGTAGGACGAGGTCACCATTTTCAAAATGTCGACCTCGTACTTTCTTGTTGTAATAGCGTGCCGCTAAGTTTTGGTAGTTCTGTATTCGGAGTAACGCTTGTCCTCGCAGTTCTTCCAGGCCGTCAAGATTGTCGAGCATCATTTTATCATTGAGGCCGGGATTTTGTGTTAGCATTGTTCTGCGTATGGTCGGGATGTAGATCTCGACCGGACATAAAGCCTCCAAGATGTATGCTAAGAAAAATGGAGACTGTCCGGTAGACCGCCGAGGTGTAGTTCGAAGAGACCAGAGGACTCCGTCTAGCTCGTCGGACCATCGTCCCTTCTTCACATCCAACCTCTTCTTGAGTCCGTCAATCACGATTTTATTAGTCGCTTCTGCCTGACCGTTGCCTTGTGGGTATCTTGGTGTTGAGAAACTTAGTCGGATTTTCCACTTTGCACAGAAGTCACCGAACGACGTCGAAATGAACGGTGGTCCATTGTCGGTGATGATCTCATATGGCACTCCGTGTCGGCATATGATATATTTCCAGACAAAATTCTGAACATTGAGAGCTTGTATCTCGACGTACGATTCGGCCTCAACCCATTTGGTGAAATAATCGGTCATAACGAGGATGAACTGCTTCTGTGTCGTTGAACGCCGTAGTGGACCGATGATATCCATCGCCCATCGCATAAAAGGGTAAGGTGCAGTTGACGTTGCTAATAGTTCGGTTCGTAGATTGATCATCGGACCATGTCGTTGGCACTTGTCGCATTTTGCGACGAACTTCTCACAGTCTTTCAACATGGTCGGCCAATAGTAACTGGCCTTTTTTATTTTCAG
Source organism: Eutrema heterophyllum (assembly GCA_002933915.1). Lineage (NCBI taxonomy): Eukaryota > Viridiplantae > Streptophyta > Magnoliopsida > Brassicales > Brassicaceae > Eutrema > Eutrema heterophyllum. The sequence continues at coordinate 789,989 of PKMM01011241.1, forward strand.
AGCAAGGGAATGCGCTCCGGAATGATTTCTTCCTGTTCCTTCGTGTACCTTTCTCATGACTTTGTCAGTGTTGTTACTCGGTACGCATACCAGCAGGACTCCCGCGGCGATCCATCGGAATAATTCCCCATCGAGGACGACGTACGAGGCTGCTCTCATCTTAAGTCGCCGAGCTGCCCATCTGTCCGTTGGGACCTGTCCGTCGCAGATGTACATTTTGAGTTCGGTGGTCCAATCCTCGGGTTCCTCGTCTTCTTCGGCCTCAATATCAATCGGGACGTGATGTCCCTCAGATTCTACATCGCTGTCATCGTCAGACTGATCCCGTAGATCGGGATTTTGCGCAAAATCTAGCTCGGGAGTAGTTTCCAGGTCGGTCTGCCGGGATGGTGCTTTTCTAGCCTTTCTCGTTTTGAGTTTTGCAACCGGTTGTTCGTCGTAATTACGGTCGCGCGTTGTTACTAGACATGCTTCTAGTTTCTCGATACTCGGTTTTGGAATAATTTCGACCGGGATTGTTCGCTTCAGATGAGGGTCCTAGCTGGAGGCAGGGGCGACGAGTGCGTCGGCAGATGCGTTCTCCCCTCGAGGAATTTTGGTAAGGTCGAAGGACTTGAAATCGGAGGCGAGCTCCTTTACGAGTTGGAGGTATGAATCCATTCGCTCGTTCTTCGTGTCGTACTCTCCGCTGAATTGGCTTGCGACGAGCTGAGAGTCGCAATATGCATGTACCCGAGTCGCTCCGATGGCCCTAGCCAATCGTAGTCCTACGATTAGTGCTTCGTACTCGGTTCGTTGTTTGATGCATTGAATTCCAGCCGGAACGATTGCTCCAAGATTTCTCCAGTTGGCGACTGTAGACGGATGCCTACTCCCGACCCGCAATGGGAGGATGATCCGTCGACGTGCAGGATCCTTTGCTCGGTGGTCGAGATGTCGGTATTGATAAATTCTTGAGGCAGTTCGGTGAGGAAATCGGCGAGTACTTGTGATTTGATAGTTGACCGACCTTTGTAATCGATATCGTACTCGCTTAGCTCGATTGCCCATTTGGCGAGTCTGGCTGACTGACTCGGACTGTGTAGAATAGCTCGCAGGGGTTGGTCAGTGAGGACGGTGATTGAATGTGATTGGAAGTATGGGCTGCAGTGACCACGGCAAGGGCGAGTTTTTCAAGTGTGGGGTATCGTGCCTCGGCCTCGCCTAACGACTTGCTAACGTAGAAAATAGGCTTCTGCTCGTCTCGGTCTTCCCGAACCAGCACCCCGCTGACAGCCGATGTGGAAATCGCGATATAAAGGTAGTGAGTTTCTCCGTCTAAGGTTTGGCCAGGATCGGGGGAGTCGACATGTACTTCTTAAGTTGTGTAAAAGCGGCTTCGCATTTGTCGTCCCATTCAAGATGTTTGTTGCCACGCAGTAGTTGATAGAAAGGTAGGCACTTGTCTGTCGATCGGGAGATGAATCGATTTAGCGCGGCGATACTGCCAGTCAATCACTGAACTTCTCGTTTAGTTGTTGGGGATGGCAGGTCGATGATCGCCAAGATTTGCTTGGGGTTGGCCTCGATTCCCCTCTGAGTCACGATATAGCCGAGAAACTCTTTGGAAGTCACCCCGAATGTACACTTGTTCGGGTTAAGTTTCATACCGTATTCGTTGAGTATATCGAAACACGTGTTGAGGTGGCCGATACGATCTTTAACGACAAGGAACTTGACGAGCATGTCATCGATGTATACTTCCATAGTTTTACCGAGTTGACTAGCGAACATTCGATTAACGAGTCGTTGGTATGTTGCTCCGGCATTCTTTAATCCGAACGGCATGACTTTGTAGCAATAGATGCCTCGATCCGTGATGAACGATGTCTTCTCTCGGTCGTTGGAGTGCATAAGTATTTGGTTGTATCCTGAGAAGGCGTCCATGAAGGATAGAATTTCGTTACCGGCTGTGGATTCCACCAATATATCGATGTGCGGAACCGGGAAGCTGTCTTTTGGGCAAGCTTTGTTAAGGTCGGTGAAGTCAACGCAAATTCTCCATTTCCCGTTCTTCTTTTTCACAACAACCGGATTAGCTAACCAGTCTGGGTATCTGACCGCGGTGATTAAGCTTGCTGCGAGTAAACGTTCGACTACGTCATTGACGGCCTGTGCCTTTTCTGGGCCGAGCTTACGTCTTTTCCGCTTGATCGGTTTGAAGGTAGTGTCAATGCCGAGCTCATGACACGCGATTTTCGGGTTAATTCTGGTCATATCCGTCATTGTCCACGCGAATGTCGAGACGTTCCTTTTGAGGAAACGGATCAGATCGCTTTTGAATTCTTCATTCAGTTCGGCTCCGATACCGACACATCTTTTGGGATTGCGCTCGTCGATACTGACCTGGATGATTGTCTCGCGCCTGGGCAAGTCGGGATCCATCTTTCGATCAAATGGATCTGCCGAAGTTCTGTTCGCGTCAATGACGCATGTTCGGGCTGCCGCCCTAAGTTTGCATTCGTTGATATAACATGTTCGGGACATTATCTGATCGCCCTTGAGGGTGAAGACTCCGGATGGTGTTGGGAATTTCAAGCATTGATGGTAGGTCGAGACAACGGCCTTCATCGTGTGGATCCAAGGTGTCCCGAGGATGACATTGTAGATCGCCGGCCTGTCGAGGACCAAAAATTTGACCANATATAGTGCGGAACTGGTCCCGGCTTAACATGGAAAGTGTGTTATCCATAGCACCATGAGGATGCATGCGAGACAAAGCTCGGCTTATTCTTTTGTACCGATCGCCTGGCCAGGTCGTCGATGTGGAAAACCGCGATCGTTTAAGTACGAACTTTTCATGTTCGGTTTTTCGAAGATGCGAACTTTTCGAGTTTGGATTTTTGCTGAGGCGAACTTTTCGAGTTCGGTTTTTCGAAGGTGCGAACTTTTCGAGTTCGGCTTCTTGTTGATGCGAACTTTTCGAGTTCGGTTTTCAAGGGTGCGAACATTTCGAGTTCGGTTTTCGAAGGTGCGAACATTTTGAGTTCGATTTTCGAAGGTGCGAACATTTCGAGTTCGGCTTTCGAAGGTGCGAACTTTTCGAGTTCGGCTTTTTGTTGATGCGAACTTTTTGAGTTCGGCTTTGCGAAGAAGCGGGATAAAAAAATTTATTAGAGTCATAGTTGCACCCGTGGTGGATTGCCTACGATGCTAAACTTAGTAATAATAGCGCTTGAGATTTATCGAGTTCCATGATCTCGAGATCGGGGTTCGTCCATCTTCATAAGTTCGTAGACGCCCGGCTTGATGACCCGCATTATCTGATATGGGCCTTCCCAATAGGTGCCGAGCTTGCCAGCGTTTTTCTCTTCGGTGCCTTGGAAAACTTTTCGTAGGACGAGGTCACCATTTTCAAAATGTCGACCTCGTACTTTCTTGTTGTAATAGCGTGCCGCTAAGTTTTGGTAGTTCTGTATTCGGAGTAACGCTTGTCCTCGCAGTTCTTCCAGGCCGTCAAGATTGTCGAGCATCATTTTATTATTGAGGCCGGGATTTTGTGTTAGCATTGTTCTGCGTATGGTCAGGATGTAGATTTCGGCCGAACATAAAGCCTCCAAGCTGTATGCTAAGAAAAATGGAGACTGTCCGGTAGACCGCCGAGGTGTAGTTCGATGAGACCAGAGGACTCCGTCTAGCTCGTCGGACCATCGTCCCTTCTTCACATCCAACCTCTTCTTGAGTCCGCCAATCATGGTTTTATTAGTCGCTTCTGCCTGACCGTTGCCTTGTGGGTATCTTGGTGTTGAGAAACTTAGTCGGATTTTCCACTTTGCACAAAAGTCACCGAACGACGTCGAAATGAACTGTGGTCCATTGTCGGTGATGATCTCATATGGCACTCCGTCTCGGCATATGATATATTTCCAGACAAAATTCTGAACATTGAGAGCTTGTATCTCGACGTACGATTCGGCCTCAACCCATTTGGTGAAATAATCGGTCATAACGAGGATGAACTGCTTCTGTGTCGTTGAACGCCGTAGTGGACCGATGATGTCCATCGCCCATCGCATAAAAGGGTAAGGTGCAGTTGACGTTGCTAATAGTTCGGTTCGTAGATTGATCATCGGACCATGTCGTTGGCACTTGTCGCATTTTGCGACGAACTTCTCATAGTCTTTCAACATGGTCGGCCAATAGTAACTGGCCTTTTTTATTTTCAGAGCAAGGGAGTGCGCTCCGGAATGATTTCCTCCTGTTCATTCGTGTACCTTTCTCATGACTTTGTCAGTGTTATTACTCGGTACGCATACCAGCAGGACTCCCGCGGCGCTCCATCGGAATAATTCCCCATCGAGGACGACGTACGAGGCTGCTCTCATCTTAAGTCGCCGAGCTGCCCATCTGTCCGTTGGGACCTGTCCGTCGCAGATGTACATTTTGAGTTCGGTGGTCCAATCCTCGGGTTCCTCGTCTTCTTCGGCCTCAATATCAATCGGGACGTGATGTCCCTCATATTCTACATCGCTGTCATCGTCAGACTGATCCCATAGATCGGGATTTTGCGCAAAATCTAGCTCGGGAGTAGTTTCCAGGTCGGTATGCCGGGATTGTGCTTTTCTAGCCTTTCTCGTTTTGAGTTTTGCAACCGGTTGTTCGTCGTAATTACGGCCGCGCGTTGTTACGAGACATGCTTCTGGTTTCTCGATACTCGGTTTTGGAATAATTTCGACCGGGATTGTTCGCTTCAGATGAGGGTCCGAGCTGGATGCAAGGGCGACGAGTGCGTCGGCAGATGCGTTTTCGCCTCGAGGAATTTTGGTAAGGTCGAAGGACTTGAAATCGGAGGCGAGCTCCTTTACAAGTTGGAGGTATGAATCCATTCGCTCGTTCTTCGTGTCGTACTCTCCGTTGAATTGGCTTGCGATGAGCTGAGAGTCGCAATATGCATGTACCCGAGTCGCTCAAATGGCCCTAGCCAATTGTAGTCCGGCGATTAGTGCTTCGTACTCGGCTTCGTTGTTTGATGCATTGAATTCCAGCCGGAACGATTGCTCCAAGATTTCTCCAGTTGGCGACTGTAGACGGATGCCTACTCCCGACCCGCGATGGGAGGATGATCCGTCGACGTGCAGGATCCATTGCTCGGTGGTCGAGATGTCGGTATTGATAAATTCTTGAGGCAGTTCGATGAGGAAATCGGCGAGTACTTGTGATTTGATAGTCGTCCGACCTTTGTAATCGATATCATACTCGCTTAGCTCGATTGCCCATTTGGCGAGTATGGCTGACTGACTCGGACTGTGTAGAATAGCTCGCAGGGGTTGGTCAGTGAGGACGGTGATTGAAGCTTTCGGGCTGCAGTGACCACGGCAAGGGCGAGTTTTTCAAGTGTGGGGTATCGTGCCTCGGCCTCGCCTAACGACTTGCTAACGTAGAAAATAGGCTTCTGCTCGCCTCGGTCTTCCCGAACCCCGCTGACAGCCGATGTGGAAATCGCGATATAAAGGTAGAGAGTTTCTCCGTTCTCAGGTTTGGCCAGGATCGGGGGAGTCGACATGTACTTCTTAAGTTGTGTAAAAGCGGCTTTGCATTTGTCGTCCCATTCAAGATGTTTGTTGCCACGGAGTAGTTGATAGAAAGGTAGGCACTTGTCTGTCGATCGGGAGATGAATCGATTAAGCGCGGCGATACGGCCAGTCAATCACTGACTTCTCGTTTAGTTGTTGGGGATGGCAGGTCGATGATCGCCGAGATTTGCTTGGGGTTGGCCTCGATTCCCCTCTGAGTCACGATATAGCCGAGAAACTCTCTGGAAGTCACCCCGAATGTACACTTGTTCGTGTTAAGTTTCATACCGTATTCGTTGAGTATATCGAAACACGTGTTGAGGTGGCCGATATGATCTTTAGCGACAAGGGACTTGACGAGCGCATGTCATCGATGTATACTTCCATAGTTTTACCGAGTTGACTAGCGAACATTCGATTAACGAGTCGTTGGTATGTTGCTCCGGCATGACTTTGTAGCAATAGATGCCTCGATCCGTGATGAACGATGTCTTCTCTCGGTCGTCGGGGTGCATAAGTATTTGGTTGTATCCTGAGAAGGCGTCCATGAAGGAAAGAATTTCGTTACCGGCTGTGGATTCCACCAATCTATTGATGTGCGGAACCGGGAAGCTGTCTTTTGGGCAAGCTTTGTTAAGGTCGGTGAAGTCAACGCAAATTCTCCATTTCCCGTTCTTCCTTTTCACAACAATCGGATTAGCTAACCAGTCTGGGTATCTGACCGCGGTGATTAAGCCTGCTGTGAGTAAACGTTCGACTACGTCATTGACGGCCTGTGCCTTTTCTGGGCCGAGCTTACGTCTTTTCCGCTTGATCGGTTTGAAGGTAGTGTCAATGCCGAGCTCATGACACGCGATTTTTGGGTTAATTCTGGTCATATCCGTCATTGTCCAGACGTTCCTTTTGAGGAAACGGATCAGATCGCTTTTGAATTCTTCATTCAGTTCGGCTCCGATACCGACGCATCTTTTGGGATTGCGCTCGTCGATACTGACATGGATGATTGTCTCGCGCATGGGCAAGTCAGGATCCATCTTTCGATCAAATGGATCTGCCGAAGTTCTGTTCGCGTCGATGACGCATGTTCGGGCTGCCGTCCTTGAGGGTGAAGACTCCGGATGGTGTTGGGAATTTCAAGCATTGATGGTAGGTCGAGACAACGGCCTTCATCGTGTGGATACAAGGTGTCCCGAGGATGACATTGTAGATCGCCGGCCTGTCGAGGACCAAAAATTTGACCATTCTTACAAGTCTGCCGACGTAGATCGGTATTTTGACAGTTCCCGCGGTCATGGTCTGTTCTCCTGTGAACCCAGTGAGAGGTTCAATGTTTTCTTTAATGTCGGAGTCAGGGAAATCCATGTCTCTCAATGTCTGTCTGAATATCACGTTTACCGAGCTGCCGGTGTCGATAAGGATTCTCCCGACAGCAACATCTCCGATAAGCAAGTTAACGACTAGAGGGTCGTTATGTGGCATGTGGAGACCTTCCGTATCGGCCTCAGAGAAAGTTACCGATACCCCGCCTTCTACAACTCGGTTCTGCCGTCGCGCCGCAATTACTTCTCTGATGTGCTCTTTGATCGCCCGGACTGAGTAATTGCATGACTCAAGGGCTCCCATGATCATGTTAACGCGCTTCCGGACTTGCGGGATGTTCTGATTTTCGGGTTGGTCCTCACGATCTTGTTTTGGTTGCTCCGTGTTAATTCTTCGTCCCGAACTTCCGGCGGCGTTCGACCGACGACCTTCATTATTTTCATTACGGCGAAATCTATTGCCAGGCCGGAATGCTGCCCCGACTGGGACTTCGCCCTTTTTGTACTTCAACAAGAGGAAATCTTTGAGGTGTCGGCATTCTTCGGTGCTGTGACCTTCTCTGTTGTGAATTTGGCAGAACGGTTCTTCGCTTGAAGTCGGCTCGTTCGGTGGCTCGGGCCGGACCCATGTATTCCAATGTTGTGGCTGAATAGTGCTGACTTGTTGGGTCGTGGTTCGTCTTACGTAATGGGGTCGGTTCTCGCGATACTCGTCTCTTGGCTTGTCTCTGGGTGCAACTTGCTTCGAAAGAGCGTACTGCTTATCCTTTGCGGCTGTTTCTTCTTGTTCGTCGATGTAGACGTGCGATTTGTGTAAGATATCCTCTAGAGCGTTCGGCCAGTTGCGCTTGATCTCCTTGTGAAAATCCGATTTATACCATGTCGCCTTGTAAAAGGCTTCGATCGCGACTTCATCGTCGATGGTGCAGTTAACACTATTGCTTTGAATCTGTTCATAAAATCACGCAACGGTTCATCGCTTTTCTGCTCGAGGGGCCATAGGTCGGCGTTCCGAGTTTTTTGTTTGATGAACATGGTGAAGCGTTTGAGAAACTTGGTGGACAGTTCGGTATAATTGTCGACCGAGTGCGCATCTAGCTGTGAGAACCAGTCGAGCGCGGTTCCGTTGAGGTTCTCCACGAAGAGTTGGCAAGTTGCGGCATCTTTTTCCTCCTTGCTGTCAAATCGAAAGCGGTTCATCATGATGCCGAACGAAGTCATGAAATGGCGAGGGTCGGTGTGCCCGTCGTACGGTGTGATTTTGATCTTATCCAATCGTCGGATCGGTGTGTCGATGATACGATGTGTGAATGGTGTTTTTTGGGTTTCTTGAATAACGCGGTCAATCTCGGGCGCCGAACTGGTAGCTCGGTGGAACTTGGATTTCATGTCTTGACGTTCTCGAACTCTTGATCCAGAGATGTCTGATCGGTGATATGTGTTTCTGGGCTATCGGCAGATCTTAATGCGGGAAACCGAGCTGTTGTGCTCTGATTTCGATTTAGCTCGGTGATAAGGCTTCGGCGAAGAGGACGTGTTACTTCATTAGGTCGGAAAGATAATGGACTCTGTCTGAGTTCGCCGACCTGGCCTCGAAGTTCCGTCTGGTTGGCGAATAGAGAGTTGAACCGTTCATCGTTCTTTTTGGAGAGTTCGGCGAGTTGTGTTGTTAAGGCCATTAAGAGAGTGGTTTGGTCAACTGGTGCATGGGTCGCAGTAGCGGTGCCTGGCGGAATAAGTGATGGATGATCGTTGTTGTCCGTTTGAGCGCGGTTTCTAGGATTAAGATTGTCGAGTCCGTTGTTTTGGGTATCGTTATCGCCAAGCGTGGAACCGCTGCCATCGAGTATCGGGGTCGTCGTAGCTTCCGTCATCGTCGGGTTTTATCGAAAGAAACTCGGAGATCGATCGTTAACCTCAAGGTCGGAGACCCCCCTCCTTCAAGCGCCAATTGTTGATCGTATAAATCACACAAGGATAAAAAGAGTTGAAAGATCGATCGGTATCTCGTTTTAATTAAATCGAACTCGTCGGAGTTTACAAAAATATTCTTAAGTCGATAGTGAAGTCGAAATCGGATTTCGAGCTCTCACTTTCTCTCTCTAAAATCTATTTTTCTCCCCCCCTCTAAATGTAATCGGGGCTTCGTTATTTATAACCCTCCTCGGCGGCTTCGACAGGTTCCCTGAATCCGGGAAAAGCTCTGCGAATCCCGGATTAGAAAACTAATTAATCTTCCTTTTCCGTGTTTCCCGTAAAGTTCCGTGAATCCCGGAAGTGGGTTCTGATTACGACAGGTTGATACCTACGAGCTCGGCACATCGCAGGTCGGTAGTAGCATGATGTCTTTTTTTTTTTACCGATCTCGAGCCGTCGTCGATTGGGATTAACTAGACCAATCTCGGTACGAGATAAGGAATTGAGTTCGGCCTTCACCGAGCTCGATGGTTGGTCGTTTTGGACTCTTTTCACCGATCTTGAACCGTCGTCGATCGGGGCGTGATTCGCCGACCTAGATTCAAGTTCGGTAATCATTCAGATTCTTTACCGATCTTGTCGGTTAATAGTCTCTCGTGGACCATTCTTTCAAGTTCGGAGATCGGCGACCGTTTCGTTGTCTTTCTTTTCGGGTTCGAACCGTCGTCAACCGGGATCAATTGGGCCGGTCTCGGTTCAAACCGGGCTAAACCAGGGAGTGCTAAACTCACCACCAACACCTTATAGTTATTGATTTTCTCAATCTTTATCAGGTATATCTGGCTTTTGTACTCGGAAGCCCACACGTCGCTTCTTCGGTGATTTTAACCGTACCTATAACGTTATCTACGTCTTCCTTGGAGTAGAAGGTATGGTTTATAATTTTGAATCCTTGTGATCTATACATAGTTAACCGTTCTTAAAATTAATTGTCTTTCTTAATAATTACTAATTTCCACTATCTAGCGTTCAAAAAATAAGTATTCAATAGCCGTCTTACAAAGATCAAAGAACGGTCCTATATATAATTTTGAACATATGTTTTTGATTGTTTTCTTTTACAACCTTTAGAAGGTTTGGATGAGATTTGTTAGCATAGCACTAATGTTTCGTTTAGTTTTGTTTTTTTATTTTATTTTGCTCTTTAAATTATATTGTATATTTTATAATTGTTTTTTTTTGTTCTTTAAGGTATTCGTGGACATGGTCATCAAACGAGTGATGTTCGATGCGCCGGTGGTGTGGATCATTCTTCGAAACATGCTGATCGGAATGACGACGATGGAGAGTCTGACCAAGAGTCTGATAGTTGTGATGACAATGCAGATGATGATTTTATTTGTGATGATGAGGAGACCGAAAATGATGACGATGATCACGAGTATGGTGATGATGCTTGCGACGATGATGGGGATGGTGGTAGTGGGGATGATGGTGATGATGATGATGAACATGATGATGATGGTAGTGATGAGGAAGATGATGATGATGATTATTACGATGATGGTGATGACGATTATGATGAAGATGACGATGATGATGGGGATGATGATAGTGATGGTGAGGACGAAGATGTCGAGGAGCGCGACATGGATTGTTCTTTTTCTGGCACCGATGAGGAGGAAGATGGTGGTTTAGGTAATGATGTAACTAGCTGTGGTTTTGAGAAGAGTGACACGGTTGGTATTCTTTTTTTGGGACACCTACACGGTTCGAGGATGGTATTTTTGTGAAGGTTTTGTCTAGGAAGTGTAGCACCCGTCGAGAGCTTTTTGGTTCTTGTTTTGAGGTCAATGGTGGTTGTTTGGAACCTACTATTTGGTCTGATCCAATTTCATTTGGTGTTTCCCGTTTGAGACCGAGATCGTATAACTCCGTGATTTTTGTTAAGATCTTGCGTGTTTGGTCGTATGCTTTACACAATTCCGATAGAAGATTGGGATCCATATTGTGTGATGAACAAGTGCGTTTAGTATCAACACTTTTTTTTTCACTTACTTTCCCCATTCGTACTAGCATTCATTAATTTGGTTTTGTTTATTTTGTTTAGGGTGTCAAAATTGAGGCTACCGTTTCTGCTCAAGATTAAGACTTCTTTTCTAAGCGATTATTTGAAGGAAATTGGATTACTATTCAGGATTTCGATGTTATACCTGAGACTGGCTGTTGTAGAGCTACTTCCCATCTATCCATGGTTTATTTCCGAGCTAGAACTATCGTGCGAAAGGTTGTTTTCCCATGTGGTAGGAATTTTTTCACCTTTGTTGATTTCAAGAAGATTCTAGACCGCGTTTATTCAGATGATTACTTAGTAGGTAAGTGTGTTTATGTTTGCTATTTTTGGTGTTTATTTTGGTCTTGCGTTCGACTTGCTCACTTTTTAATTTTGGTTTTTTTTGGTTTGTTGGTTTTTTTCCTTTTTTTTTTTTGCAAGATATTAATGTTGGGAAGTTTGATGTTTGGGAGGGATATTCGTTGACCAATACCATTCGCACTGGGGGATACAGTGAATACGAGACTATCAAGTTTGAACTCAAGGATACAAGGTCGTTTGTGGTGTCTTAGTGATTGGTTTATTTTTATCGTTTGTTTTAAGTTGTTTTGGGCTCATGCGTATAGTTAGGGAGATTTTGATTTGTTTATTTAGTTACTTATAATTTCTCTTTGTTGTTCGGACTATTGGCCTTTCTTGCTAAAAATACATAACAATTTTAGGATAATGATTTGTTCTTTAGTCCATCATATACAGT
>PKMM01011241.1:804128-850120 GCA_002933915.1 Eutrema heterophyllum
ACATATTTATTTTGTGTTTAGATATAATTTGTTAACAGTTTAATTTTTGGTATAAAATATATTATATAGTTTTCTAAAATTTTAATCCATAATGAGGCATGCGACAATTTTTTATTTGTTATTGTTTTTATATTTTCTATTTTGTATGGAAAATATATTTTTGGTATGGCATGTATGATTCAAAATTAGTGATTTTAGCTACCTTAATTTTTCGACTCGTTTTGTTATATATATTTTCAGTTCTATATTTTATTTTAAATATATTTTTTAATACATAAATTATCCATTTGGATGTTTTATACAAAAAAACAATGTATAAAAAATATATATAGAACTAAGAAAAAGTGGCCATGAAGATCTAAAAGACATTGTAGACCAATAACATAAGAATATCTAAGAGCTTCCGACATATCTCTAACATTCAACCAATAATGTTCAATCTCAAACTTGAGCATTTTACACATACCAAATCCTTGAGCATCCCTTACTTCTCTTCGTCATCGTTGGATTACGGGGAGAACTTGGCTCTCTTCAAAAGAAGAGCATTCGTTAACACTTAAGAGATAGAGGGAGGATAAAGAAAATGAATAGCCAATCATTCGCCTATCAAAACTCAAATAAAGAGAAGGTCGAATACAGATATTATGGGGAGAAAAAAACAGAAACAAACAAAGAAGATAACAGAACATTATATTAAAATGCCGTAGATTTGTTTGAGATATAAAAACTACTCGACTCCACACTTGTGAGTTTTGAGATATAGAAGAGAAGCCAGTTCATGGGTTTGACCTGGCTCATTGGTTTATCCGTGTTTTTCTTTCTTTACATATCCACTTCCAAACTTGCCTACTGTAGCGATAACCCTCGGCAGTATTATATAATCCGATAAGCATCAACTTACCTAGCTCATTAATCAAACAACTAATGACAACCCCATCTAGCTGTATTCCCTTTTTCTGCATTTCGAAAAGCATATCAAAACTTTGCTCCATGTACCCTGATCTTGCCAGTGATAGCTGTCCATGAAAACATATCTTCACCACCGAGATCACGGAAAGAAAGATAAGCCTCAGCTAGATTCTCATATTTTGATACAATGAAAAACTCGAAGACTGGACAATTTTGGAAGAAGCTAAAACCATTTTTGACCGCAAATCCATGAAGACACCTTCCTTCCTTCAAAACACTTAAATTTGCAAAAGCTTGGAATCCACATTCCAATGTCCTGGGAATCGGCTTTTCATCATCAGAACCAACACTATGCATCTTGCAGAGATATTCCAGCCCTCTCTCGCTCTCTCCGTTCTGCACATGCCCAGATATAATCGCAATCCAAGCGACCACATCTTTCTCAGGCATTTCGTCGAACATAAGACACGCATCTTCTAAATGCCCTCACTTGGCGTAAAAATAAACAAAGGAGACTCCCACTGCACAGTTTCGATCATAACCTCCGTGATTCAAAACCAATCCGTGAACGAAACCCCCAACATCATACCACGAGAGCTCCGCACAAGCAGAAACAACCATCGGAGCCGTGAAAGACATCAGGCGATTGGCCAGACAACAACATTGAGAAGAAGAAATTCAATGCTCGAGGATAATCCCCTTCAGAGAAATGTGCTCTGATAATAGAATTCCATAGAAAGACATCTCTTCGACTAACCGCGCAAATCGAAGATTCTGGAAGATAAACTGGGTTTCTCGTAAGAAGCCTAAGATGAAATTAGCTTCGACAAATGGAATCTTTAAAATAATTAAATTTTTAATTTAACAAAAAATATCCGTTTGGCAACCGGAATAATAGTTAACCAGAATAGGAATATAATAAAACGAAGATGTGCCCTGTTTAGACACAAAAGTATACCTATAGTATAGATTTATCAAGCAAATTTTGACTACCCTTCTTCTTCGCCTTCATATGTTTTGTGTTGAAATTTACACGTCGGAAACAGCGAAAGAGAGACCGGTGAGAGGATGAGAAGCTTTTGGAGGAGCAGGCTGCGGCGGAGGAAGGAGCAAAAGCTTGTCGATAAAGGCGCCGAAATCTTCACGGATGGTCCTTCTTGTTCAGATTCAAATCCGATTTCTTAGAGACGAAACTCGATTCACGACAACGAAACCCACACACCACACACGCCGGAGATTCTATGTCGGAAGCCCTAAACGTCAAGAGACTCAAGAAGTGTCAAAACGGTGTCGTTTTGTGTTAAAAAAAAAATTTTAAAAACTTTAACGGGCTGCCCGTTTATGTATAAAAACCCGTTTAATAAACGGGCTTTTAACGGGCCTCGTGAAATTGTTTTATTTCACAAAACAGACCCGTTTAAGCCTGTTAATTTTTGGCCCATTTTAACATCCATAATCAAATACCATAACTTCGATATAACGCTCAAATCAAAAGTAGCATTTTATCAGTTTTTCAGCTCTAGAATTTCTAAAGACAATTCGGAAACTTCAAGATTTTGCAGAGTAAAGAAAGTAATTCTGATCATGAGGAGACGAAGCAAGATCGAACTTGCTAGTTGTCATTGCAAGCGTCCATTAATACAAGCAGTTTATAAGAAGCTTCTGCACGAGCCTCATCCAACTTTTCCGAGAGCTCTTTCATGAAATGTGTACTTGTTCCGTGGCTGATCCGTAGAATGTCAAAAGCCTCAATCAGTGAACTCACCGCCTCTTCGGTTTGCCCCAGCAACCTGCAACATAACAATTATGCTTTTCATCAACAGAATGTGATAGAAACCGTCTCAAGTTATTGCACTTGAGCTCAGATAAAAAGCTAATATGGTTGGTAAGTTCCTACAGGCACATCACGAAGTCATATCCGCAGGAATTCAAACTCGGGGATATCCAATTACAAGGCTTTAACCAAGTTCCTCCTACCACTAAGCCAGCCTCTCGGAAAATATGGAATGTTGCATTTAGGCTTAACCCATATTAGTCTGAGATCCTAAACTGAAAGTTACTTTGGAATAAGAGTCTAAAGCAGCTGGAAAAACATGTAGTGTAAAGGGAAAACGCTAATTTGGTCCTATGAATTTCGACAAGATCATTAAAATGTCGGGAATGTAGAGCACTAATCCATCTTCAAACTCTATGTTAGTTTTCAAAGCTCAAAATCTAATACAAGTAAATACAGTAAACTAGAGAAAGGATATAAGAAGTTTTGATACCATTCGAGTTTTCCCTGGGTATAGAATTGCAGTCCAATCAAAGGATGGGTTGCTGGATAAACTCCTACAATTTTGTGAACAAAGTAAGCACAAGTAATATAACCACCAAAAGCATTTGAATGAAATTACATTTATCTAGTATATGTAGCTGTTTCTGCTGAAGGTAATTAATTAGTAGGCACTAGTACAGTAACTTGGCGTATCATTTGTACAGTAATTCTAAGAAAATGTACATAGACCAAACTCTATAAAGAGCTTCGAAGTTATGTTCACAATATAGATCCCACACCTACATCAATATACTAGAAGTCTGGTTATTGCCTTTTAAGGTGTCCAAAAGAAAAAAACTATTGATCGAACATCCAGTGTCAAGGAGCAAAGAATAATAATCAAGATGTAGCAGACATACTTTGGTAAACAGGGACTATTAGTCTGCAGTAATTCAAAGCTTCTCTCCAGCTTTCTACTTCCATTAGCATCTGCAAAAGAATGCGTAATAGCAAGCTTTGAGACACCACATTTGTATCGTAATTTTAAAACTCTGTACAACTTTCAAAAGTCCAAAACCTTCTTTCCAAAAGAAACGTACCTTGAGAAGTTTTTCACGGGTTCTCATTAAAGTGATGGAGAAAGAATGGTAAAGCCTAATATGTAGTTTCTCCATTGCTTTATATAGTGCAATAGCGTCTTGTTTATCTGAAAATGGTCAAAGATTCTCTCAGACAGCTTGCAACACAGCTCAATGTAACCAAGATCAGTTAAGTTTGTTTAGACATATAAGCAAAGCAGGCAACAGATACTTTCTGCGGAAGGAGATGCAGGAGCCTTCTCTGAAACTGTTTTGACATCACCCGCTAACTTTTTAACCTCTTCCTTGCTCCTAAGAAGCGTGCATTTCTGGCAAACAAAGCCTTTTTCATCTACAAAAGCCAAACAAAAGGGGATTGTAAGGATCAATAACGTTCTTGGACACATAAACTACATAGTCAAATCTTTACATACCAGGATCACGGAGTAAGAAACCAGTGCAGGTCTCATTGGCACACCGGTAGCCTTCCAATATTGCACTTTCTTCAATATCATGAGGTTTGCCCTTAGGTATGAGAAATGTTGGTACAGGTTGTAAGAAATCTAGAATAGTGAGTGGTCAATTGCAAACTCCATTCGTTGATAAGTGGAAGAATTAGTGACTACTTACAATGTTACTGCATCGCGCGCACTCGCAGTGGAAGAGGTATTGTTCTTTCAGAGACTTCTGTCGAGTCAGAGTGCTTCCAGCGGTTTCAACATAGCTGATAGTTACCTGATCAAAGGCAAAGGACCTACAGCTATATGTCAGTGTGCTATTAGCATATACGAAACACTCAAGATGAAACAAAGCAGAAACTACCTCTGAATCCTTCGATATATTCTCCATAGCTCGAACAACAGCCATCTGTTCTTCAAACACTAAAATTGCATTGGGAGAGCAGCTACAGAGGAAAAGAGTTAAGCAAGAAAGAAACTGATTAAAAAACACAAACAAAACAGATCAATGAAGCAATTACCTGTGATTAATTATGGAAACCAAGGGAAACAATCCTATCCCCTGAGGTCTCAATTCGCTATCACAAATGCTATGAGCATTGCATGAGAACTGCATTCAGTAGAAATGAAAGTGGCTTAAATAATCATCACTAGAAAACATTCTAGGTTGAAGAATAACACAAGAAATTCTTTCATTGTAGCCCAGCAGATAATTGCTATCCTCAAATAAAACGAAGTGACCAATCTCTTTTGACCTTTGGCAGCAATTCATGAGTTTTCAGATGCAAAATCATATCATCACCAACCTATCTGTATAATAATAAATCAGGAAGGTTGACAAAAAAAAAAAAAAAAAAATCAGGAAGATAAATTTTCTTAATACAAAAAAAAAGAAAACTATCAATGGCAGCTAGCAGCAAGACAATTTAGTTTGTGTCAAGCTAACACCAGAAGAACAGACAAACGCGCTGGTTATAGAACCTTTGAAAAGTTCTCGGCAATCTCTTTTAGATCAATACTAGGAAATGGAAGAATCAAGTTCACAAGATTAGCCATCTGTGCATACAACATCAGCTGCTTTTCATCAAGCTCAGACATGTCTACCAAATAAAGGTTAAAGGAGACAAAAAGAATACGCACATCTCGGGAAAAGGAGAATTATCAATTTCAAACAAAAGCCCACAAAAAGAGGATACGGGACACCAAAGCCTCCACCAAACTGTAATTGTCTGTTGTCGTGATTGGCATGACCTGGACCAGATAAACACATTAAGAACTTAGGATGCATAAACTAGTATAAAAATGACTCTAGGCAGCCAAAACAAAATCTGGATATATCTTGCTATCTTTACACTATACTAGCCTTCTTCTCCGCATTTCAGCACGGTATATCAAAGCATCAAACACATTAGAATATAGCAATGAAACTAGTAAACATCATTCACAACGAGAGTGAATACTGATGATAACCTTTTCATTTTGTAAGTTCCTCTTGAGGTAAAGTTTCAGCATCAGACGTATTGTAGGAGTCACTAACATCCGTTTCTCCTTCTCAAGCCTAGAGAGAGCTCTGCATTCATGGCGATGCAACTTCCACTCTGATTTCTGAAAAGAAGCAAAATAAACGAAAACCAGTTATAATACGAATCAATCATCAATTTTAATTCCACCAAGACAAAATCGACTCCATTATACCTGGCATGAGCCCCCACAGTACCAAACCACTTGACAACCAGAACATTTCTTAAGATTATTGGTCTTGAAACATCCATCACATCTTGATTCGTTATTCGGAACAAAAATATATGGTTCTTGACTTAGAATCACTTCTCCTGGGAAAAAAAAAATCAGTCGCCGGAATCTCAAACGAAACCCTAAAACCCGTGCAAAAGAGACGAACCTGGACGAAAATCTCTGGCAGTGAATAGAGAGCGGCCTTTTCCTGGGAGATTCAAAACGGTTAAGCAGCGATCTCGTAGAAACTTCTGCAAATTCGCCATCAGCGCAGCTTCCATTGCCATCTCCGGTAAGCTCTCCGATAGGTTTCTAGAACAACGGTAACTTTGAAATATCCACCAAACTTATTATTGCTATGGAGCTATCAATTTAGGCCAGAGTTTGGGCTTTTTTAGCCCGGACCGCGACTTTTGATTAGTTGCATCTTATATAATCTAGGCCTGCTCGCTCGGTCCGTGAAAAATCTACTGAACAAACGAATTAATCGCAGGCCTAATATACCAATTTTATAAAATCTCTTTTTCCACTTTGGGATAGGATCGTTAATATACCAAAGCATTACTTTTCAAACCACTAAACCATTCTGGCAACCCAGATACGTACCGGTTCCTCTCTCGGATGAAATACATAAGACCATGGATCAGCTCATGAGCAACCAAAACAGTATCAGATATCAAATATTTACGATACAAAAGGAACATGATGAGTAGTACAGAAGAAAAAATAGGAATAAAAGTAATAAAATTGGGAACAAAATTGTTCTTTGAACGTTGCTTATTTGTTTTCTTTGTCACTCGCAAGACATTTCCGAGAACAGTAAAAGAGAAACTTCAAAAGTTTTGAGGGTTCAAAAGTTACATCCTATAGTACAGAAAATGTAACTAAACATCAACCAAAGGAGTGATACATACATACACACACAGAGTTATATATTTACAAACCCTAATGAATAATGTTAGCTGCCAATAAATTAAAAACACCGATACACAAATTTCCAAAGTATTTTGAAGTTAGAACCAAGGATGCCATGTTGGATCCATCATACATAAGTTGCGAGGTGACAAGGCTGCCTCCACCAACTCGTTCACTCCTCTTTGCACCGATTGCGGCGGCTCCACAATGTTCTCATCCTACAAAACCAATGCCAACAACATGTTCATCTTATATGGATAACGATGAATGATGAATGATGAACGATGAATGATGAATGATGGTGATGGTGATGCCATGTACCTCTTCCGAAAAGTACTGCGGGGCTATTCCTCTGATCCGGCCAATGACATCTCCCACATTGGAGTTAACTTTGTCCTTCAGCTCGGCTGAGTTCAATGAAGCAATTCCTCCAACAGGAGGAATCGGCACACCAAGAGGTCTTCTTCCAAACCAGGACAGCAATTCATCACGGAAGAACATAGCCAGTTGATACCGAAGATGATCGTTTTGCTGAAAATTTTGGAACAGAGAATAGAGATCAATCAATGGCTTGTTGCATCCATTAGCTTATTTTCTTTTTTGGATTATCACTTTACCTTGGAGGAGATAACTGCTTGAGCTGCTGAACACATGGATGACATGAGAAGACCTTCGACTCCAAACTGAGAGAAGAATGCTTGCATGTTCCTTGTGAGGCGGAAAGGCACAGGTTCATTAAACTCGATCATCCCATTGGCGTCATAGGCAGGGTGAAAATCTGTCTGGAACATTTTCCCGGTGTTTTTTGCAAACAAGACCTTGTTGGGGGACCTCCCACCGATTTGTAGCATGAAGGACATGAAACTGGAGACCGCTAGCTGGACTGCAAACTGCTTCTTGAAAGCCCACATATGGCTTCCGCTCATCAATGTTTTGTACATGTACTGAGAGAATATACTTTCATTGACCAAGGTTTTTGTGATGTCATTGTAAGCCTGCAAACGAAGATCTCCTATTGCCTCTGCTGATACTTGCCCTGATATAGCTTGATTGAGTTGCTCCTTGAAGTGGTTAATTGGAAGATCTGCCTCTCGGTCATTCCGTGCACAGTGATTCTCATACACCTCAAGGAAAGTGTTGTACATGAGATCATCCTCAACCATCCGGACCTGAAACCAAATATGTTGTTTAAAGACCATGCTGAGAGAGAAAGAGAGAGGCAGAGATAATTCCTGAACATCTTCTATGTTAAGATATCTTGCACCACACATAAATACTCATCCAATAAAACATCAAATGTGAATTTATGGTATAAAAATCACCTGAGACCAGACAGGAATGATGATTGGAGTATGAATTCCAATGTGTCGTCTTCTTGATTCCTTATGCTTATCAAACATTTGGTTCATCACACGGAAAAGCTGCAAGATGCGTTCATCACTTCTGGCATTAGGCGTCAATGATGTCTGGACTATAAAATGTTTTTGCGAGCCATCTGAGCCAATAAGAGTCAGCCGCCTGAAGCTGCTTCCATGCCTTCGAACAATAGGTACATCTGCTCCAACCCTATCCAACTTTACTGTATGATCAGGTGCTACTTCCTGGATAGTTGAGCGCATGATTAGTTTCACAAACATATAGAGGAAAAAAAGTTCCATTCAAAGATTAAATTAAGTGCAAGCGAAAAGTAGTCTAAATTACTTCAATTACAGACTTCATTCTACCTGGTCACCAAAGTACTGCCCTGGTATCTCCACGTCAACAACATTGAAGTCACGCAATACCCTGCTTTCATCTTCCAATCTTAATACAGCCGGAAACCTGTCTTCAACATTGCTCTGAAGAATATTTTTCCATTTTTTCAGTCGTGTTGTCAGCTCAGCAAGTGTGACCGGGAATGTAGTTGTACTTTCTGGATCAAGGTGACGCTCAAAATCCTGTTTGTACTCTTTCACAAATTCGACATGCTTGGTCACAGCATCTGCTGAGAAACAAGCTCTGCAGACACCCGACAGTTCTTTTTTTAGCGGTTGGGGAACCTCAGCAGTGGTAGCAGTTGGATACTTGTAACAACGATGCAACAGAGCATTCACAACCGCCAGCAATCTTTCTTCTGGTAGTGTAACAAATCTCGAACCTATTTCCGTGAGAAGAACCTGAAAAGGAAGATTACTTGCTTAGATCATCCAAACCAAAGAGGCAGGAAACTGCACAGTTGAGTCAGAATCTGATTGTATATTCCTCCATTATTCAGGATTCATCTTTAAAATAAAATTGTATATATTTAGAGCAATTTTAATAAACATTGTTGATATTTATACAAACAGAAAAAATATCACCTCGAGTTCACTGGCTAAGTTGTTATATTTACTCCTAAGAGCTTCCATGATATCCTTGGCAGCGTCAAAAGCACCCGCAGCAGAGATTGCCAAGGATGCACCGTTCCGTCTCATTGTGTTTTCAGTGTTTTCATTGATAGTAGAGCTGCTTTGGTGCATAGATTGATCATTCCCGGGATGGACATTATTTTCTGTGGTGGAGCGTTCACTTTCTTGCCCATGTGGGTTACCACTGTCATGGGTTCCACCGGCTCCGCTAATTTGAGCGCCTTGATGGTTTTGAGTTTCCGATGGTAAATTGCCTCCACCATGACCCGCTACACCAGAAGCATTTTGCTGCATTCTTTGAGCCAAAACCAATCTGCCAAGTTCAGACTTATTTACCGCATCACGTCGTTCCAGTAAGTATGTGCGCAACCAGTAATAGAGAGCCTGAAATGGAAAATCCCCACATACTCAGATGAAATAATCAAAATGCACGACTTAGTCATAAACGCTAAAAGCTAAATTACCTGTGGAAAGACTGCAGCGATTTTCAATAAGACCAATTTGCAATGGGGTGCTTCAGTTCTTTGTAGGGAAAGCAACAGCTGTGGTATCCAAGAAAGCCACACCCAGTGAGGAACTTGTTCTAAGTGTTTATCAAACACCCTGCCAACAGGCTCATTCGCTGTATCAAAGCTAAGAAGATAAAGAACACGAGCTATATGACTTCTGGAATTGGAAACTCCAAATCTTATACCCTGAAGAAAGCAACTGACAGCATATTCAAGCCAGATTTCATCTTGTGTTTCTTGGTAGGCCTACAAACGAGAGTATCATATTAGTACAAGGCATACAAAAACTGAGGAATGTTGAGAACATATAAGAAACACAACATAATTATAAGAATACCATGTCACAATAGTTTCCCCAGCTTATCCATCCTTTGGGTAAATTCTTGAACAGGGTGATTGCATTGGAATATGCGATATTAGCACCTTCGGTGTCATTTAATTTCAAATGAAAATCCCCTTTCAGACGAAAGATCTCTGCTTTGATCTTATCCGGAAAATACTCCAAATTTGTGCTATTGATCAGATTAAGACCACTAGCACGCTCTCCCTTCATTTCCAGATAAGCTTTTGCCTGCTCTCTAATTTTAACAAAGGCTTCCTGCACTCACACACCCAAAAAAGAAGACAAGGAAGATATACCTTCATTAACAACAATATTTCAAGCTCAAACAACAACAGAAACAAGACAAATGAAACAAGCTATCAAACAAACTTGGTAAAATATGAAACCAAAAAAAAAGAAAAATAAAAAATGCAGTTCTTGTATAGAACTCAGCTATAAATAAAACTCTGCCCAAATTATGGAAAGATTAACGGGAAATGTACCTGTACTTCCATTGTCGAGTGTCCATACATTTTTTCAAGTATCTGTACACAAACATCATAAAGCCCTTGTTTCCGAGCTATCCTGGCAAGCTTATTCACGTTCCATGCTTTGTCACGGAACCCAAGGTGATGAAGTGGAGAATTTGAAGTAGCAAAGTCTTTAAACGCATCAATAACAACATTATACATTTCATTCCTCCACTGCAGCATATCATACCAGACTGTCATACTGTCCCATTCATTTGGGGTCCGCAGCCTCCAAGTCTCAAGAATATCCTTCAGATCTGCATAACGATTTCCCAGTCCATTAACAGCAGCATTTCCTGAAACTTTGTTCCCGTTTGCGATGTCAACATGAATTCTAGCAGACTCCTGAACCTCAACTAATTGTTGGAATTGCTGCAGTAAAGGCACTCTAGCATGAACAGACATTTCAGGCAACTGCCACCACTGTTCCAAGGCAAGATCAACACCTTTCCCAACTATGTTCTCAGCATCTCCGACACCATGTGAATTTCTGTCATGAAGGGCAAAATAAGCTTGAACCAAGCGAAGCTTTGGCGTCTCTTCCACTTGTGCCTTTGGTATCACGTGGTCCTTCAAATATGCCCAATCTGGTAGTTTCCAAAGACTATCAAGCAGTATTTCATAATTCTCAATGCTTTTACCAAAATCTACCAGGGCATCCCATTGACCAAGCTGAGTGGCACAGTGAAGCCACTGCTCCTCCCACAGACACATTTCAGCCTTAGGGACTGTGTTATTATAAGTGCCTTGGGTTGCCTTAACCATTGCCTGATAAAAGAGGCTCTGAGCACGCTGCCAAAAACCATGCTGAACTAATGAAAGTCCAGCTCTTGTTTCAGCAGTGATGGACCTCTTCTTCCACAACCCAAATCTCATATCTTCTTCATTTAACAAACGATAAAGCTCAGCAAGAGACTCAGCACATTTTGAGTCATTCATGAACAACATCACATGGCTCTCTAGCAACGCCAATGCGAGATGCCATGCATTGTACGTTTTTCCAATATATTTGATAAGCTCACTAGGCATCCTAGGCTGAGGGTGGCTCAACTGAAGCCCTTCCAGAAGTGCTTGCACAACATTTGGCCGGTGTCTTTGCTGCTTCTTATGGTAGTCCTTTGACAGGAGAGAAATCATAGGTTTAGCCAAAGCTACCTGCTCTTCCTTGAGTAGGGATAACCATACAATTGGAAATACCAGAACCCACAGATGATATGCAACATTTGCATCCGTGTGTGCCAGCTCCCTTAAAGGGATGACAACATCAGCCACCTATAGTGGAAATTCAAAAAAGTTTAGAATTTCAATATATGAATAGTGATTCAGATTATCCCAAATTGATACCAAGGGACTTATTCTAATTAAGTAAACATTTTAGATCAAGCAGAACAAAGAGAAAGCACCATGATAACACAAAGGAAGTTTCAAATGATTCGTAATCACCTGAAGTTTGCTTGTCGCGCTCAGAAATTGTGCATGCTTCATAACAATGTTGTCAAACATTGAAGCAACTTCTTCCGGACCCTCTAAGGTAGTAAGAGGTTGGTGTTGTATTCCAGGATTATCAGAGGGCAAAAGTGGTTGTACCCTGGCAGAATTTGGCGCCAGACTAATTGGCTTGTCCTCAACTAAGATAGCTAGAAGAAGATCAAGACCTTGTTTGAGCCAAAAAACATCACTTAAAGCTTCCCAATCCTGGATTTGAATAATGTACTGCAACCGTGCGAACAAATTTTTTCCAAGAGACTCGTGATATAACAAGAAGAACTTCCTTCTCATCTCAGGATCCCTTGCCCGTAAACCAAGCATGAAATGTCTTTCAACTTTCAGAGAGACCTCTTGTCGTAGGGCCAGAGGGTACCTATTCAATAATTGGATGAAGATAATATCATCCCTCTCATAAAAGCAATGATGTGACTAAGGAAAAAAGAAGATTGTAAAGCATAAAACATACTTCGTTGAATCAGCACAAAGTCCATATAACAGCTGAAGATACTTCTGTTCCCACTCTTCCAAAGCATCAGATGAGAAGTGTTGCTTATCAATATATGAAAGCTTATTGAGAAGAGCTACTACATCCTTTTGGGTAAGGAAAGAACCAGACATTCCAGATGCACCTGTTTTGCTGAAATCATCCTCAACCCACCTTTTTATCATGTCTAGTATGCAGAGAAGCACACTAGCATCAGTACCCTTTTCGGAAAGCAACGTATTTAGTATTTGAGTAACAGATCTTTTGCAATCTGCTATAAGCATGACTGTTTCATCAATAAGTTCCAAGACCGACTTTATATTACATATGACTGATCCAACATCAGCACTTTGACGAGAAGAAGTTACTGCAGAATCTGAATCTGCTCGCTGGCCCTGGAAATGGAAAGAGATGGAAAGTAAGCCATGATTGGGGAATGACTAGGTTATCTAGTCACTATCTCAGACGGAAAACATAGATAAATTACAGGAGCTAGTAAAACGGATAGAAATGGCCAAAAAGAGGTCAGCAAATAACATAAAGCAAATGAGTCGGACCAGCAAGGTGAAGAATGAGATGAACAAGGCATTACAACACATTAATTAAAGTCGCAAAGCTAAAAAGATGCATAGGAGATTCCAATACTCACTAATGTGGCAATGCCACATGAATTTAATTTCCATTTAAAGTTCCCATAAAACGGAAAGCAAACACTATTGATCTGTCAGCACAAAAACAAGTTATTAAGTAAGAATAACGTACTTGTCTAGGATGAGAACTCACTGCTGATCCCAGGTCCCGCGCAAGGCGTTGAAGGATACGCACCAACACATATGCATCAACAAAGTTTTTATGTACCTTGGCCAAGGTTTTGATGACAAGAAGTACAAAGCTAACTGAACCAAAAGAGTTATCATCTCCTGAAGCTTGTGGAGCAGTAACAGCACTCACATGTTTGTTTATCAGCTCATTGACTTTCTGGTACAATAGCTTTATGTCAGGAGGTGTACTAGCTGCGTCCAGTGGAAATGCGGTGAAGACCATCTTCAACAAGGAGCATAACGATTTACCCGCATCGAGCATCTTGTGTTTGAAACACGGTTCAAGAATCTGGTGAAGAAACAAACAGTCAATCTTGTGAGCAGCAGGCAAAAAGCACTATTGTGTTTCAAATATTAGCATAGAAGCTTACTGCAGCAAGTATACCTGCGAAATCTGGCTGATGTTGTTCCTAATGAAAAGATGTGGCTGCTTCTCCAGAACTTTGTTCATGACATCCAATCCCTGAGCAAGTGCTGTCGACGGATCTGACTGAGACGGTGGCATGCTGCTCAGCAATTTTTCTAAATAGTTGAACTTGACGTTAGCATTTGGCCAAACCTCCAAAGCTTGTGAAAGCAAATCTAATGCTTGTTTGTACATAGTGTTGGTTTCCCTGTCCTTAGGCTCAATTACCAATGCTACCTGTTCAAGAAAGCGAGATATTTTAAAATAGAGAAACAAAACTAGAACTAACTTCATTTCTGCCAAATACAACTCGGCTAGTAAATGAATTTGTTATAGCTGGAGCAATGTGCACATACGCTCTTGGACATGAGTGACATGGTTGAGAGAATTGGAGCCAAAGTAAATATATACTGAATGGAAGGTACGGGCGTAATGCCTTACTCTTATGAGAAAATTAATGATCATTTCTTCCATGGCAGCATTTGGCTTGAATTCCTCGTCAGGCTGGGTAGCAGATCCAGGAGTTTCTACTTTGGGGATTGATGATGCACCACCAGGTGACATGACACAGATTGATTGGAGACCAGGTTCGATTTTAACTCGTCTACTTGGATCTTCTGATGTGGCAGATCCATCTGTTGAACGCTTAGGATCAGCTCCAGATGAAGTATGCAATTCATCAGTAACCTGACTGGTTCCATCAGTATCAGTGACCATTTTCGTTTCATTCTGTCTTTGCCTTTCCCAGCTGACAACCAATCCAGCAAGTTCAATTGCCAGCCGCCTATTTTCTGCAGTAGTATTATATGGCAAACCTAGACGACTTAAGGAATTCACCATCTGAGGGACAAATTGTGCTCTACAGCTGTAAAAGAGATCTGAATGCCGAACAACAAGTAGGAAGATGTGGATCAAATTTGGAATTGAATGACCTTCCTCCACCAATATTTTTTTGGTGTATCTTATCCAAATTGGCATGCGTGAATCTCCAAGAGGTAGCCTTTTAGGTAAAGCTGGCATTAGAATATCCAGGGCTTGCTTAACAAGCATCTTATTCTCCGGCTGGCATGTCCTAAGAAGCGCAACAAAAACCTATATCGAATTGGCAAATTACATTTTTGTCAGTTGAAAAACTAGAAGAAGTTGTTTTGCAGTCATATGCTTCTCTTCAGGTATCTCTTCAGCTGACTGACTCAGCTTTAGGAAGAGCATCCCCATAGACAAAAACTACCCAAATCCATGTCATAGTACCATGAAGTCTAACAAGCATGCATTTTAAGGCATACATGCATTATTAAGACAAATATACATTCAGATCTAGCTTTCATGTAGTTTGTTTATCAACAATCACATTGTAATAGACTTCCGCTTAAGCCAATACTTGACCGTCTCAGTCATATACAAAGGTTATGACATAATCTGCAGGGAGATTAATATGAACTACGCTGAAATCGAAAGTTCAAGGAGATTCTTTTTTATCATTCTTCAAGAAAATCAATAAACACCAGTGACATATAACGGTAAAACAAATCTAAACGGTACCTGAAGAATTATTTTCTCGGGAGCTTGGTAAGCATCCAAGAAGTGGCAAACATTAACAAATGCCCACTGTTTACTGGCACTATCTTCCCTTTTGAGATGATTCCATCCAAACTTAATGAGCTCTTTTCTATGATGAACCAAGTCACTCTGAAGATATTTTAGAAGCAAAGTTGCTAATTGCAAAAGTTCGATCCTCAAAGGTTCATCATATTCAGCCGAAACCTACAACAATCAAGGGGAGATTTAACAATAAAACTTTAATAGATCTTAATAATCCTGAACAAGCGGATAAAAAGTAAGGAAACATCTGTACAGGGCTACCCAAAAAAAAACTGTACAGATACAATAATAACCAGCATGACAATTATACAACAGTTCCCCACAATTTCCTATTAAATTAAGTTGTCTAGGGAAGAAAAGGAACCTACCTCTTCAGGTGGATCAAGAAGCCTCTCCACAATTGTTTTGACTATATCAGGGTCAATAACCTCCCATGTTTGGCCATTTTGGAAAGCATGGGAAAGCATTGGAAGAATAAGCATTTGCATTGCCTGAACTAAATGATCATGGCCGAGATGTTTGGAATGGAAAAGGTCAAGAAAATGCAGTAGAAGTGCTCTTTTCATGTTTGGCGGATAACCTTCTGCAACCTGATGAATAGATCCTAGTTATTATACTAAAGCTGAAATTTGTGTGAACTAAATGAAGAGAGAGAAAAAACTTTAGCTAATTTTATAATCTCAGATACCTCAATAATGTAGAATTCCTTCAAAAAGGTGTAGTCAATGCGGCTATGGAACAAGAAAATCGAGAGAATATCGAAGAGAACATTCACTTCAGATTGTTCATGCCGTAGGTAATTCAAGAAGCACTTCACAAGCCATTTGCTCTCTTTCACCTGTGAGATTGAGAATGCAAACGACTTCAGATTCCATCTATTCAAATATATTACATAACTCAGAAGGAAGATTATTCAGATCTTCAGATCTTCAAATCTCACAGATATGTTCGCCACACGCTTCATGATTAAAAAATAGGACATAATTTCTATTTCAATTTTGGAACGTTAAAAGCTCAAGAAAGAAATACAAGATGATATCGAAACAATCTCAGGATGGTTCCAACAAGCAATACAAGAAAAATATGCATAACATAACACAGGAAAATCAAGGATACATTGGACAAAACTAACTCCGTGAAATAAATTTAACACATTCCACAGTGAGCCAAATCTATAGCACCAGCATCGAGCTACAAATCAGCAATCGTTACACTTCCTAATGCTCTAATGGTTTCTAGGTCTCAGACATCAGTTTAAACTTCCCATCCCTGGCTATTTCCAGGATCCCTAACAAACTACGCAGCCAAAAATTATAAGCAGCCGAGATAGAAGAAACTACCTGAACTAAATTCAGCTCTTGCTCATTCTGCAAACGAGATATCCTTGAAGGTGATTTCCAAATGAGAACCAAGGTATCAAAAACACTGCGGTTACTCTGCAGCCAGCTGGGTATCAGCTTCACCATTGTTTTGATGAGGTAGAGCCCCTGAAAATACGCATCCGATGCTACATTAGCCTTTGTTGATGCCGTGTTAGAACTCTCTGATTTAACAGAGACAAGATTTTCATCTCCACATGATGTAGCTGGAGGAGTTGAAGCTGCCGTGCTCATTATAGCATCGGATTTTGGCAAAATTTCAGGAAAGGCATATGAAAGTATCTTCTGTGGAGACTTTGCTAGTTCTTCTCTTAACGGTTGGCCTGCATCTGATCGGATTATATACATAAACCTGAGTTTTTTTTTTAAGAAACAAGCAGGTATCGTTAGCATATTTTTAAGAAACGCTCACACTCAACCTATAACAAGATGCAGTGAACGAAAACTTATGATAAGGCATTGTCCTCACCTTCGGAAATATTTTGGTTCACTTAATCTAGAAAGAAAATAATCAACAGCGAGGCTCGCATATCGATTCAGGAACTTGGTAAGCGGTAGACGGTATGGGCTATTAATCTCACTATACACTTGCCCAGGAGGAAGAGCTGCTTCTAAATCAATGGTTAAGGTTACAAGTTCATCTAGAAATTTTGAAGCAGCATGCGGAAGTAAGTGGAAGAGCTCGATAATAGCTGCCATGGAAACAAACGAAGAGTTTTGTTCAAGTGAATAATCATACGACCAGAAATCGATTGATATATTATCAAAACCAAAATTACCAGCTGCTATTTTTGGCTCTTCTCCAGCTTTCCATGATTTCTGGGACTGGGCAAGTTTCTCTGGCTCCAACCATTTTTTCAGGTGCTCCAGCAACTTTCCTCCTAATGTCACATTAAACCAATTTGACAGAAGTTCAAGCAGGCGTGCCAGACCTTGCAGTAACGGCATACTGAGATTCTTTGTGTGCGCCAAATTAACTAGTATCGGCCTGAGGCTACTCTGAAGAAGTTCCTTGGGCATTCGTTGTTGATTAATAACCTAAATCAGAAAATAGAGTTTAAAGAAAGCATATAATTTTATAAAGATAACAGATTTATGAAGATGGATAAAGAAATAGACTCCTATGATAACTCCACTGAGCAAACTCCTCATATTCAAAGAGTAAAGTATTGCATGCAGCTAGCTAAATACCAGGGTTGCACATATCAACTACCCCCCCCCCACACACACACACACACACAGAGAAAGAATAACAGCCGGACTATAGTAAGAATAGGAGTATCTATTTCCTTCACCAGCTATCCGAGAAAAATCTCCAAATTGAATGTGCACGCAAGAATCCCGATTAAGATAAAAGACAACTACGAACCTGTCTTAAACCCTCCTTAGCAACCGCCACGATTTCTGGTGCTCTACATGTTAGAGACTTGAAAAACATAGAAATTATCTTGGCACGTAGTTCATTGTGAGTTTGCGTTCTGAAATCAGTCCATGCCATAGTTGTGCACAGAAGCTCGATACAAGCTGTTCTAAGTCTGTTCAATGATGTAAGCACTTTAGGATTCATCAACTTCACAGCCCATACAGTCTCATCAGCCTCAGCTATTTGTAATGCTTCTTGCAAAAAATTAACCAACTCTGGAGTCACTTTTAGAAGGGGGGGTCTCAGAGCCAAGCAAAAATTCAGAGCTGCAACTGTTCCAACCTGTAACGTAGATTAAATAAGGTAAATTAAAGACCAAGAGGAAGAAAATGCTGAAAAGAGATGCACAAAAGAAACATAGCAGTGTGAGGCACCTGTTGATCAACTGTCTTTGATCGAAGTGGACGCATTATAAGTGGCTGCAGCAATAGTTGGTACAAAGGCTCAAGCAACTCAGTTACCTCACTTCCAGTTCGGCTAGCCAAAAGTGCAAGGCAGTTCTGTACATTTTTCCTGACAGGGATGGATGCGTTAGGATTGAACAACTCTGTAGCAAGATATTCTACAACATCTTGAAAGCTTTTTCTACGTGCTTCACTGTTTGCTTCGTCAACATTATTAACCACTCGTAGGATCTGCATTAGAACCTGACTTGTCTCTTCTTGCTCTTTGCTAGCATAAACAGGAAGCCTCTTTAGAACATAAACCAGACCACGCACAATCTTTACTTGGAAATGACATAATGTTTCAACATTAACTTTCCCCACCAATGCACCTAACCCCATAACCCCTCCCATCTGTGCTTGCCACGTGCTCCCATAACAGCCATGCAAAAGCCGAGGCAAAAGTTGTTCAAACACTGGTATTCGCACACTTGGATGGGGTGAATATACTGGATTTGTAGAAGGGCTCGAGACAATCATGGAAGCATTGTGACCACCCCTAGCCATCAGCACATCAGCATGTTTGACACGAGCAAGGAACAAAAGTGTTTCAGCAAACACATTTAACGCATTCAGAGCAGCTTTGGCGTGGAGCCTGTTTTCATCTGCAAGCACATCGACCAGCGCGTCTAAGAATATCAAAGGATCTAACTGCTTTAAGTTAGATGATCGAGTACCCTTGGACCTGGAACTCGCCGAAATCACAGAACCCCCAAGTGAACCAGTGCTAGTTGATGCATTTGAGGAGGTATAGTCAATATGCAAGATAATCGCAAAATGGCGGCAAATGTTTACAACAAAGTCATCATCCGAGTTACTGAGATCCGAATCAGAACTGGCCGCAAGTATGGTGATCAACAGTGTCTTGAAGATTGACTTCTCAGCCGTTAATTGGGTCTTCGTTTTTACTCCTAAGTCAGCCTGCAAGAAGACAGCCCACTTAATAAAATGAAACCTTCTTCAGCATATTAAGCCAAGTGAAACAGGTATTATAAGAAACTCGATATTTGACCAGTAAAGTACAGAGGCAAACTATGACAGAGTAAGATTATAAGAATGATACTTAAAACTGACCTTAATGTCCACTGATTCACTCCTGTGCAAAGATGAATCAACAGAGGAACGTAACAGAGTTGATAATTGTCTGGGCGTTTGACCTACATCAGTGACACAGCCAGGCAAATTAAGCTGAGACAATAGGCATACACGAAGGAATTTTAGAGCTTGCTTTCTGTAGTAGATGTCCATGCCCTGGTTCCTCTGAATAACCGCTGCTACAGCAAGATTAATGAATTTGTCTAACGGCACCAGAAAAGGTGTGGATGGCTCAAATGTAAGAACTAAGCGGAGCCCATGCTCTGGGTTATCTTTGCATTCAAGTGTAAGTGGCTCTTTCAAAAATCTTCGGTTGCGACCACCCAACTTTCCAAGGATTTGTAAAGCTTTTCCACCCCAAGGATATGGGACAGGCCTCAAATGGGACCATAATGCTAAGATCACTTCAGACATCACATTCGCCATGCTAGGCTCCAGAAAATCAGGATTAAGACTATCCACCCAGAATTCAAGGGTGCGTAACCCCAAACTCACAAGTTCATCACTTCCCCTCAAACAGAATACAAGAGGCATCATGAGACGGGGAAGGTATGGCAATAAGGAGCTTAAGCGCGCAGGAAGCGTCAAACAAAGCTCCAACAAAAGATCTTTCATGTCCTCCCCAGCTGGACCCCCGAGCATTGTCAGAAGAATATTAAGACAAGGTAGCAGCATTGGAATCAAATCTCTCAGAAGTAGCTCATATTTACATCCAGTAAGACCTCTGAACACAGTGCGGAGCAATTGCATATAACCAAGAGGTTTTTCAACTTCGGTAGCATTCTTCATGCAGACTTCCATAATAACAGGCACGTGGTGCTGTAATATTCTTTCAAAATCCGATGGTGCTTTGGTAACTGCCCCAAAGATGCACCTAAACAGATGCAAAACTAGTTTAGTTGCATCTGAATCTGGATTCTTCAGAACATCAAGTTTGCTGCTTACTAGTAAATTAATCAAAACATCTGCAAATGGCTTGTAGACTTTGGGAGCTTGCAGAAGTGCTGCAAATATCTGAACCAGTTGGTTATTGTTAATCATGCACTCAAAAAGCTCTGGCATGCATAAAGAGAACATGTCCATTAGATCTCGAGGTTCCATAATAGCAAGAATCTGGGAGAAAAGACTAAGCATTTCCTTCTCCTCGTCCTTTTCTTTGAAGAGAGCTAAGCAGTGGACACCACTCCTTAAAACACCAGAGGCTTTCCACACCTGCTTAAAGGCAGAGGTTACTAGAGGTTTGTCAGAAATGAACTATTAATGACTAGAGCAAACAATATCAAAAGCAATACCTCATCTTCTCTCATTCCTTTAAAACCTTGAGGCGCAGATGATTGTGAAGCAAGAGCTTGAGGATTCAACCCCTGGGAAGCAGGAGAAACCTTCACAGTTAATATACTTGTATGACAAAACAATACAACACTGACTATAGAGACAATTGAGCACAAACCTGAGGTCGAGGCAAATGGGCATGGGTTATACTCCATATTATTGTTTTCATTCCTGAACACAAATCAGGA
Organism: Eutrema heterophyllum; assembly: GCA_002933915.1. Lineage (NCBI taxonomy): Eukaryota > Viridiplantae > Streptophyta > Magnoliopsida > Brassicales > Brassicaceae > Eutrema > Eutrema heterophyllum. The sequence continues at coordinate 825,389 of PKMM01011241.1, forward strand.
AAAAAACATATGATCTTCAAGTATATAATTATAATCAATGTAAAAGAAAATAATTCTGCCAAGATTCAGTACCCATGACCAGTGTCTTGATCAGGTTCTTACAATCATTCACTTCTTTTGAATGTTCGACAGGAACCTGCAAATTCAAAACTGCCTGCAACCAGTGTGGTCTAGCAATTAATAAAAGCTGCTACATAATCCAATTGTTGATCCAAACAAAATATACGAAGTTACCAAAAGCCTGTTATGAAATCTAAGAATCCAACTTGAAATAATAATACTGCCCTATCCATGTAAGAAAATAAGAGAACATTAAATTAGCAATTGAGTTTAAATATAAACATGCGACCCCTCAAATTGGCTGGTATTTCGGGTTACTCACTATAATAAAACAGTCAACATTGAATTACCTGGACAGGAAGTTCAAGCTTTGCCCTCAAAGTGACCCGATCCTTTCCCACCTCACCTTCCTCCAAAAGCTGTGTATCACAAAGCAAGAATAGGTAAAATATTCAATAAAATTATGGAGTTGAGAAGAGAATTAGCTAAAGGTTCAATATACTTTTTACAACTTTTCTGAAAGATCATATAGCAATTCAAAGAGATAGCAAGAAAGCAAATGCTTATTGCAAACTATCCCTGAAGACCAGGTAATCAACTTAATAATAGATACACATCTATCCAAATATCACACACTAGAAGGAAAAAGACTAAAACAAAAGCAGCATAGCTTGGTTTTGAAACTTACAAAACAATAAATCATCAATATACAGTAGAAAACCAATCAAAACAAAAAAAAAACTGAACTCCTGAGCACAACATTCAATTTGAAAAGCAACCAGGATTACCTGAGGAATGGTTCGCTTGAAAGTACTGAATTTCCCAACAAAGGCATCCAGGATACGTCCCTATATACAAGGTTCTGCATGAGTTAAGTTAATGGATAGAGAAGCCAACCAATTCTAAATTGTGCTCTCCGGTGAATTCTTACCAGTAAAATCCGTGCTTCATCCATTGACTGCTGATCAACACCTTTCTCAAATATTGGTTCTACCTGAATCCAACACAAGTAATAAGTATTAACTGAAGCTTAATTCAGAAACGTAAATAAAGTAGTACACATATGATACGTTGGGCCAGATGATTGGGCTTCTATCTTATAGTATCTATAATTATCTACAGAAATAACCACTGTTAAATGTCATGTCTCTGTTTACTTTTACCGTAAAGAGTCTAGGGTAAGGGAGGTTAAGCACTATATATAGAAGTGCAGAGAGTGAGTTAGGTAACAAGTATTGGGTGATTGTTCAAAAGGGGGAGTGAGAGGAGCTCCATTATCAAAATACTCAAGTTCCTTTGTAATCCCAACGTTATCTTATAAATCAGTATTTCTAAATCTACACGTAACAACATATTTTAAGTAGTTTATCAAATTAAACAAGACAAGCACGGTGGGGAATATAGAATTACCAGATTTAGCATCAGCCGGGCACATGTTGTATGGATACTAAGAGAGAGGGTAGAGTCGTGCATGTTTCTTGAAAATAGGTAGATAATCCGCGATAACTGCGACGTTGTTTATAGTCAATTCAGAGGAATGTAAAGGAAAGCACACTCACTAAGCAGTAAGCACGACAAAAAAAAAAAAAAGGATGATGCCAAAAGAAAGCCTGATGGTGGAAAGAAAGATTGATTTATATGTTACATTTCTAAGATTTTCTACACAGAGAGCAATAATTGCGTATTGTAACAACGTAGTTTCACTTATAATGAAATCAAGGTCAACGTTAAACACAGTTTAAAGCTCTTCATCAGTAAAAACCTGAGAAAGAGAGAGATCTCCGCGAACGTGGTGAACGATCTCCGCAAGTAGGCTGTAAGCTAATGGCCTCAAAGACTCAAAACAAGCTCGCCCAGTTCCAACTAGAACCCTGACTCAGAAGAAAAAGAACACAAAACAAGAATACCTGACAAAAGTCATTATTTGTTGATAGAGACATCAGTTTGATTGATTATATGGACAAACGAAAGGTGTGCTTATTAAACGAAACAGCTCCTTGAAAAACATGAAACTTTTGGAATTTTAGAGATACTTCATAAGCTACATATGTACCTCTCATCTAAAAGAGTGTCAATAAGAGGAAATAAGCCTCTCTTGAAATCTGTCCCAAGTACATGCTTTAATGAGACTAAGAGTTCCTGCATTTCATGTAATGAAAATAAAAACAAACGTCACTGCAATCCATTGATGGTTACACTCAGAATTATTATAAAAAATAAAAAAAAACCGAAGAAAAGGAACAAAAGGTTCCACCTTTCTGATAGATGCAGAATCTGAACAGGTCACAAGCAAATTTACAATGCTTTTACATATGCTTTCTTCATGCGGCCGGATATATTCGGCGCAACTTTTTAACAAATAAGTCAAAAAAGAAACCGTCTGCAAATAAACCAAAAAACAAAAGTCAATCTACCATGTTATGGCCCCTTACGAACAATATAATTCAGATGAAAATGAGTCGGTGTAGGCCAAGACATAATCATATTTCAAAATCGCAGAAAGGTTTGATTTCCTTCCTGACGCAGAACCATGTCTCACCTTAACCTGTGCACCCTTCAACTCTATGAACTGAGGCTTCAAATGTGAAGGGACATTCTCAGGTCCAGGGACAGATATAGCAGCAACCATTAAGGGAAGCAAATGAGGAATGTTGGTCTGAACGAGTCGGCTATACAGTTGGAAAAGGAACATAACAACAAGAGGGCTCTCTGTGATTATCTTGAATGAACGAGTACTCGGGTTAAGCTGCCCATTCCCGATAGGTGCGGTAGGGGTAAGGGACTGATCAGAAGAAGTAGACGTCTCCACAGGCTTCACCTCTTCCATTTTAACATTATCGAAAAAATGGCTGACGGTGAATCTGAAAATCTGATAGATCTTGCAGACAAAGTCTAAGAATGGTTGGACCTCGTTTTCTAGCGTTGGCCTAAAATTCCTAAGTAGGTCAAAGATTATGCGAATGCAAATCAACCCGTTTTCTTCATTATCCGTCGTGAGCACCTGCATCGCAACCTTCAAGAGGTCCTGAACAAAGGGACGAAGAACCTCACTGTGGGGAAGGCGATTAAGGATCTCAACCACAATGTTCCGTAGTTTGTGCTCCGGATTATCAATGAACTGTGGCTTCGTAATCTGTAGAAGTATAACTGAGAATGCTGGGAAATAGCATTTTAAGAAATTCAAGTACTCAGCCGTATGAGCTATCTCTAGACTGTCCCTGACTTCCACCACCATCTCCAGCCTTGTCTGAATAGCTACAGAAAAACAATTTGGCCGCAGAGAAAGAAACAAACAAAAAAAGAATTAGAATTGCTTTAGCAATTTCATAAGAGAATCATGAAAACAATTTCTCCCCAGAGAGAAAGAATTAGAATTCAACAAAAGAGGAAATTTGCTTTCGCAGTTTAAACTGACTCGAGAATCTCAAATTAAAGGAAACTAGTTTCTCTTATATGGAAAGAGAATAATGCGCAAAAAAAACGAGGGAAAATCAAGAGAAAATTACGTAGGTCAGGATCCACGAGACGACGGGCATGTTGCTCGAAATTCTGAATTGGACTCATGGTAAACAAAGAGCTGGCCCACACAAGCGAAACAATCTACACGGCGGAGCTCCTCCACCGTCTCCGACGATCTCTTAGCGCCACGCACTTGACTAGGTCAAAAAACAAGTGGAATTTATGAGAGTGTTTACTAAATTAGAGACAATTCTGGAGATTTCCGAGAGCAAAGAGCAACGACTTCGAGGACGATGACTATGGAAGATGATGATTCTCTAAGCAATTTTCCCTCTCATTTTTGTTTTTTTTTTCCTTCTTCTCTGTGACTCCTTTGAATAGTGAGTCTGAGAACTCCCGACACATTTCATGAGGTCGCCGACTTGTTTGTACCGACCAGTTTTTATTTTTTTCGTTTCTATTTAATGGGCCCAAAATTAGGCCCAACCCGTAAAGAGGAGAGGTGTTGTTATCATGTCACATTTAAGCTAACGAATATTAGAGAGAACCAAAACACATCATTTCATTTTCTAATTAACCAAAACTCAAGTGTAGTGAACGCCAAGAATCTAACACCCTCTAAATTACTATATAATACCAAAGTATTCACTAATTAATTGTGTTATATATTGATCGAAGGGTACGTATAAGGAGAATAATGGAGAGAGAAAATGGTTGTAGAAGCGTGTTAGGCGGTCGTGCGGAGATAGACACGAGACCACCGTTTGGATCGGTGAAAGAAGCGGTGGCTTTGTTCGGAGAGAAAATTTTAGCCGGAGAGATCTATGCAACTAGGCTTAGAGTGAGAGAGGTAAACAATTTCCGTATAATTACAAAGATTGTTGATTCAAGAACATATCTATTTTGGGAATATATCCAACATTTCACCTGAAATAATTATACAAACTTATGTATCTGTTTTTTTTTTTTGTGTAACAGTTTTCTATTAATTAAACTAGATATACAACCGTTAAAATAAATGAAAAAAAATATATATGTATAGAAGGAACCCTCAAAAAATGGGGAAAAAAAAACACATATTGAGGAAATAATTTTAAGTATTTACGAAGGGTCAAACAATACTTACTAATTCTTTTTAGATGACGGATTTTCTTGTTTTTCTATCTTTTTAAGAAAATTCCACGTTGTATTTCTTGGGTGGATATATTGTTTGCCTCTAGCTCAAGAATCAGAAATGTTGTTGTTTTTTTTGTAAATTCTTTTCCATCGACTTGGATCTTGAATTTTAATTTAAATGTGTGTGAACGATAGATAAACAAACAAAAAATAACTACAAATTACGAAACCATGCATATATAGTGATATATATGGCCCTAGGTCCCTAACAATATAATACATCCATAATCTAATTGCCATTGTTTTGACTTTTTACATTGCAACATGTAATTAGCGGTTTCAGATACGGACAAAGGAAACAAATTCAACTTCGAGTCATCAATCGAGATTCCGATCCCTAACACTTGAGCTCCAGCAGACAAAACAAAGTCTTACAAGAACCCTTCAACTAAACACCATCCTCTCCAACCGAATCAAAACCCTAACACATGAACTCGAACATGGGAGGAAAGAGATCCAACGACGACTCAACAGGATGAGGTCGAGACGCATAGACAATCCGGAGATCGAGGAACTCAAGTTTGTGGAACAACATCAAACGACGACGTCCAAAGATGTTGAAGAAGAGGTTGTAACAACGGAGGAGTTGGATAAGAGGAGACTCGTGACGTTTGCGAGCTCGCCTTTGCTGACACGTGTGATGTCAAGCGTCGAGGTCGACGAAGAGAAGAGGAGGAAGAAAGAGAAGGTTTTAGAGAGAGTTTTTTCGGTTAAGAAGACGAAATTAAAGAGGGGTTTCATGGGATGGTTCAGAGCAACCCCTGGAGGAGATTGATCAGTCTTCAATATTGCATGGTCATTGGTTATATGCATGACCTTGTATTGTTATATAATATAGTTAATGTGATGTGTATCGATCTCGTTTTAAGATTTAAATGAAGAAAAGTTTTGTGTTCTAAATATTAATGTATGTTGCAACGATCTAACATTAATTCATTAAACTTTCTCTAAATCATTAAGATGAAATTACTAGTTTCGTCAGATTGAATTATTCTTTATTCACATTTTTCTCGTCATTCACATGTATTTTTCAAATTAGGTGGTTGGCTTACGTCATGCATAGACAAGAAATGAATGAAGAATATATATAAGATCATGATTTGGTTATTTTGAATGTGATTTTCGACATAGACATTGTAGAATAACTTTTTTTTTTTGTTGGATAAAAAGAATAACTATATAATTAGTAAGTCTAAACACTAACTTTAAGAAACAAATTTTATTTTTTATAACTACAGTAACAAATGGAAACGATAAACAAAAACAGAAAGTTGTATTTTCTAAAAAGTTATCTAACTCTACTCCTTCGACGGTCACTTTATATATATTTTTATTATTTTTTTGTCAACTATCCATATGATTAAATCAAGTTTTGGTAAATCAGATGGTGGTTCCGTGGAAGATTTAAAGGCGTTTAATTGTTGTCTTAAGGCATTGCCATAAGTGTCTAAAATCTTTAGTATCTCTACAACTTGCCTAACATCTGCTCTAACGAAAATAAGACTATCATCTGCGAATAAAAGGTGAAATACGCGGGGCTCGCTTTTGTGATGTGCAGCCCCATAATGCATTTTTGTATTATCTTTTATTACTCTACTTTATGTAGGATAAGTCAGTTTCTTTGAAGAATCAGCCAGTATCGACTAACAAGTGAGCAAGAAAAACACTCTGACGTTTATGAACAAACTGATTATCATTGTCTTCTCTCATATCCAAAATTATTAATCTGATTAGATTATCAGTTATGATTATAAAACTTGGATTTGTTTTACATGATTATCGCCGAAAAACATATTGTAAGCTTTGGGGCTTCAGTTAATAGAGTCATCTTAGTTAAACAATTGCTAGTTCCTACTTCCTACTTCCTACTAATCAATTCACTACAAGAAAACATGGCCATTTCCGACAGAAATTCCGACGGCCATTAATTCGTCGGAACTTTCCAATGGATTTCCGACGGCATTTGGACGAACGTATCATCCGTCGGAAACCCATTGCCGTCGGAAATCCGTCGGAAATTTCCGACGGATTTCCGACGATAAAAATCCGTCGAACGAATTCCGACGGATTTCCGATAAATACTGATGTTGCCGACATAATGCCGACGGATTTCCGACGACGGCCATCCGTCGGACAACTTCCAACGGATTTCCGACGGATGTTCGACAGATGTTGACCTTGCCGACATCGTTGCCGACATCGTTGCCGACATCGATAATATTTACGTTGTATCCGTCGGAAAACACGCACAATTTTCCTTATAAAAACGCATCCACCCTCTCATTTACAATCACAACAACAAAAAAACCTCTCTTATCTAATTTCTTACGAAAATGTCTTCTTCAGATCCTTATAATTATTTTCGATCATGGATGGACAAGCCTCATCAAATTCTGGACACGGGCCTAGTTACGGAGGAATTCAAAGAATGTCTGGAGGAATTCATGGCATTTGCGGGTACGCAGAAGAAAGCCAAAAAAACCGGTAAAATCTACTGCCCTTGTACCAATTGTGGGAATCGTAGATTAATCGTGATAGATGAAGTATGGTCACACCTGTATTGTCATGGATTTATGCCGGGTTACAAGATTTGGTATTATCACGAAGAAAATGATACAATGGTGGATAATTATGTTAGTACTAGTGAACAATATATTGGGGATAACGCTAACTTAGAAGAACCTGCAATTGAAGTAGAAAGTACTGTAGGTCATGTTCAGATGGTGAACGATGCATTTCGTGAAAGTATACCATCGGTTGCTGAGTATGGAGATAGAAGAGAAGAACCTAACTTAGAAGCTCGGAGATTCTTTGATATGTTAGACGCTGTTAAACATCCGTTATATGATGGGTGTAGAGGTGGACATTCCTCTTTATCAACTGCAACTAGGATGATGGGTATAAAGACGGATTTCAATTTGAGTGAGGATTGCGTGGATGCAATCGCTGATTTTGTGAAAGACATTTTACCAGAAGATAATCTTGCACCGGCATCATACTATGAGATACATAAACTTGTTCAAGGTCTAGGATTACCGGATTAGATGATAGATGTATGCATTGACAATTGTATGCTCTACCGTTCGACATGCCGTTTTTGTCGCAAACCTCGGTATAAGGAAACAGGCGGAAGAGTGTCAGTGCCATATAAACGAATATGGTATTTGCCGTTAACATAGATATTGAAGAGGTTATATCAGTCAGAGCGCACAGTGGGAGCAATGAGATGGAATGCAGAGCATACAACATATGGAGAAATCGCCCATCCGTCAGACGCAATAGCATGGAAACATTTTCAATCTATGTATCCCAGCTTTGCGTATGAGACGAGGAACGTATACCTTGGATTATGTATCGATGGTTTCAACCCTTTTGGGAAGCACGACAGACAATATTCTTTGTGGCCAGTAATTGTAACACCTTACCATTTGCCGCCATCTTTGTGCATGAGACGGGAGTTCTTGTTCCTTAGCATTCTCGTTCATGGACCAGAGCATCCGAAGAGATCACTTGATGTATTTTTGCAGCCATTGATTTATGAGTTGCGAATTTTATAGAACCAAGGTGTTGAGGCGTTTGATGTTTCTTGTCATCAAAATTTCGTCATACGGTCGGTACTTATGTGGACCATTAGCGATTTTCCAGCATATGGCATGTTATCAGGATGGACAACGCACAAAACGTTATCGTGTCCGTACTGTCAAGATAACACAGATGCGTTCCAATTGAAGCACGGACGCAAAACCTCTTGGTTTGATTGTCATAGGCGATTCCTACCTAGCGATCATCCTTATCGTCGGAGCACCACATTGTTTAGGAAGAATCGGAAAGTAATTGATGGTCCACCTCCTAAGTTAGATGGACAGTATTTGTTAGATCAATTCATAGATTTTGGTGCAGATAGGACGATTGATTGTGGTGGTAACGGGCATCATCCTGTTAATGGTTGTGGCAACGTACATAATTGGCACAAGAGAAGTATTTTCTGGGATTTGCCTTATTGGAAGGACCATCTATTGAGGCATAATCTGGATGTCATGCACATTGAGAAGAATTTTTTCGACAACATTATGAACACCGTTCTCAATGTCCAAGGGAAGACGAAGGACAATCTGAAGTCTATATTGGACTTGCCAGACATTTGTTCTCGTAGAGCACTACATGTGACAGGGAACGGGAAGCCTCCGGTCTCGGCTTTTCGTTTGGATGAACCTTCAAAGGCCGCGTTTTTTTACTGGATTGCCGAAAGTGTTAGATTCCCGGACAGATACGCATCTAACCTTCGGAACTGCGTTGATCATGGAGAAGGGAAGTTTACTGGGATGAAGAGTCATGATTGTCATGTTGTGATGCAGTGCCTCCTTCCATTTGCCTTTGCATGTCTTCTACCACGTAATGTCCACGAAGCAATTGCAGGTACAATCATTAAATTATTTTGTTAATATTTTAGACAATATATACTTTAGTATATAATTATTCATTTGTTATCGATATTCTGCAGGGATTGGTGCCTTTTTCCGAGATATCTGTTCTCGCTCTCTTACATCAGACGGTATCCGCAATCTTGCGGATAATATACATGTAATCCTTTGCAATTTAGAGAAGATATTTCCGCCTTTCTTCTTTGATGTTATGGGACATCTAACAATTCATCTCCCTCGAGAAGCAGAGCTTGGAGGCCCGGTTCAGTACCATTGGATGTATCATTTCGAACGGTATATGTTTCATCTAAAGAAAAAGGTGAAAAATTTGAGCAGAGTGGAGGGTTCTATTGTCGCACAGAGTATCAATGAAGAAACTTCACATTTTGCCGAGTTCTACTTTCCATCACAAGTCAAAACGAAGAGTCGTAGAGCAGCTCGACATGATGACGGAGGCGTAGTACCTTTCTATCCGGTCGATGTTCCTCATATATTCTTAGAGATTGGACGACTTAGTGGAAAAGGCAAGAAGCGGAGACTTTCATCGCAGGAGCGGGATCATTTGCATATGTATATTCTCACAAACTGCGACGGAATTGAACAATATGAGAGGTATTAAATTGAACCAAATTATTAATTACTTATTAGGTCCTTGCTTATATATATATATTTATATTAACGTGATGATCGCTTCAATGTCACAGCTTGTATATGGCTTATCAACGTTTTTCATTTCCGAACAAAACAGAGGACGAGCTAATCGAGCTCAAACAGGAAGAGTTCGGATGTTGGTTAAGAGATTATGTAAGTATTTTAATTGCCTTGTTTAAACTTTCATATATAATGAATGATTTTTTTTACTCATTTTTAATTTATTCTTGCAGGTGACGACAGAGAAGGCTAACGGACAAAGCTTTCCCACGTGGTTAGAAGAAATTTCGCGCTTTCCACTAGCAAACGTGCAGTCACATGTTATGTATAGCACGCGGGGGTATGCTTTTAAGATTCTTCGGGATGATAGGAGTGCGACAACTTCATATTACGGTGTATATACTCAGTCCGGTGATCTTGTATACTATGGTCGTACGTGAGATTTTCGATGTTCAGTACCCGGGAATGCTCGGTTTGAAATGCGTTGCATTTTTATGCGACTGGAATGACCCATTAGTAGGAAGCGGTGTGCGACACGACCAATTTGGTGTTACATCATTACATAGCAGAAGGCGGCTCCAGTAATACGAGCCATTCGTACTTGCTTCACAAGCAGACCAGGTTGGTTTTATTTTTTTATGTTAATTTATTTGCATTACCGTGTCTAAATTGTTATATGACTTTATTACATGGTGTAGGTATGCTATATTCCCTATCCTCGAGTGACAAACAAGCAAGACACGTGGATTACAGTCACATCGATAAACCCAAGAGGTAGGGTTCATGGGATGTCCGATCATGAACCCCTCCAGCAAAACTCTGTTGGTTTAGGTTCGATCGACCATTCCCTTTGAGGTCGACCTTGTTGTTGATTTCACCGTACATGCCGATGATCGGGTATTTGAGGATTCATAGGAAGAATTTGACGAATTTGGTGAAATTTCCGATTCAACAGAATCAGATTACTCATCATCAGATTTGGAGTAGTTTTAATTATAAACTTTGCATTGTAAAATATGTACTTGTATTTGAAGTGTAATGTGTAATATATTAATTATGTGGAACTAGAAACTTAGACATTTGATTACTATGTGTAACAAATCCGAAAATCAAAAAAAAAAACATAGACATTTGATTTAGCCGGAGTAACTTAATCCGTCGAAAATTTCCGACGGATTAAGTTTTAGCCGAGGCGTTCAGTTTTTGCCGAGGGGTTCAGTACCCGAGGTTTCAGTTTTAGCCGGGATAACTCATTCCGTCGGAAATTGAGTATAAGGTTTTAAACACGTTTTTATCGTGTTTTAAACCTTTAATCTTCATATCCGTCGGAAATTTCCGACGGATATTTTGAAAAATGTTGTTTAGGGTATAGGTTTTTTTGTGGAAATTGTTTACAAACACTTGTATGATGTATATAGAATAGGTTGAACATCTCATATTTCAAAAAAATGTGTTATATAGAATTTATAAAATTTGATAGAAGTGTTTGTATAAGTTATAGTATAAGGTATAGTTGATTTATATGAAATGTATAGGTTTTGATGTTTTATAAGTTATAAACTCATTCAAAGTCTTTAACATTGATGAATTTACTATTTTTTTAGTGAAACATGTAGATTAGGGATCCCTAAATCATATAATTAAACCATAAACCCTAAACCCCAAATATACCCTAAGTCCGTCGGAAATCCGTCGGAAATTTCCGACGGATTTAAGAACTATGAGACGTGGCTGTTGACTGGCCAATCGACAAACATGCAAGGAATATACCTTTCCGTCAAAAATCCGTCGGACATTTCCGACAGATTTCCGACGGATTTAGTTTTTTTCGAAACCGCGGGAAACTGAACCGCCTAAATGAAAAAAATTAAACGAACCGACGGATTTCCGACGGATATGTCCGTCGGAAATCGATATAAATTTAGAAACCGTCGGCTTTTCTTCTCATTTTTTCCTTATCTCTCTCTCTCTTCCGCGAAAACTCTCTTGATTTCTCTCTCTCTCTCTCTCTCTTGCGATTTCTTCACAAAACAACATCTCAATCCTCAAATCTTCTTTCCTCCATGGATCCAAACATGTAAGTCTCTCAATCTTGTTAATTTTTGTGTAAATCTTGTTAGTTTTAGGTTGGAATCATTTTTAGTGTTTGTTAGAATGAAATAATTTCTAGATTTAGGTTGTTTGTTTGATTAGAATTGTTAGAAAAGAATTATTTGTAATTTAGAGTTTAGATTTAGGTTATAAACATTTTTGATTTAGGGTTTTTAGATTTTGTTAGTATTTAAAAAAATTTAAATAAATAAAAACGTTTTTGAATTTATAATTTATGAAAACATTTTTGAATTTAAAAAATTAGATTTAGTAATTTATAAAAACTTTTTTGAGAAAATATAAAAATTATATATAAAACGTTTTAGAAATAACGTTTTAGAAATAACGTTTTTATAATTATATATATAAAGGAAAAAACGTTTTTATAAATAACTTATATAAAAANTATAAACCACAATTTGGTAGTATGTCAATTACATACCAAAAAAATAAAAGTCCAATAATCGTATCTAAAGTTATTTATTGCATATGCTTCACTAAATTTTTCCTTCAAAGTATATATATTTCATCGAAAACTTTGTTTCAAAATTTATGTATTAATGGGTGCTCTAATTTTGTTTTCCATTTTTTGTTTTTCATTTTTTTACGGGTTATAAAATATTAAATTACAAACCCGCATATATGCGGGTACTTATCTAGTTTTATATAAAGCTGGATCTCTCAACGTGAACGTGGCACATAAGATAATTTTCAATCACGAGATCGTGACATGTGTCGTTATTAATTAAGATCGTGACATATGGCAAAGTAATAATATGAATAAAAGTAAAAACTAAAAACAGAAATTAAGATTCTAACTCAAAAGTAATAATATGAATAAAAGAAAAAAAATAAAAATAGAAATTAAGATTTTAACTCACGAGATTGTGACATGTGTAAATAAAAGAAAAATAACAATGTAATAATATAAACTTTCCTATAAGACAAAATAACAAGAAAAGAAATTAAGATTTGAAATTTATTTTTGGAACCCTTTCATTCATATCAGTGTTCAAGAAATTGGCCTAGACGCCGACTAGGCGGTCCGTGATACCATGGTGCCCCGATTTTGGCTTAGTCGGTAGATCAAATCGGTGATAGTCGGCCTAGTCGGTCAAATCGTCCGGTTTAATACTGGTCATCTATTTAATTTTTTCGGCACCTTATAGAAAATGAAAAAAAGCAAACGTTTAACACTTATTTAAGTATTAAATTAGGATTTTATTATTCTAAATTGTTTCTTTATGCGGCTCAATTTCCCTTCAGCATCAAAATTGACTTCCATCTTCATCACTCTTTCTCTGGTCAATCTCACGTTCGATTATTCAATTTGGTTAGTTAAGTTACTTATTCTTGTTTATAAGTGGCTATCGCTTGCTTATATATAATATGGGTTTCTATGTTTTGTATACAATTTGTGTTTATACGTTTTTGATCAATTTGGTTTTTATGATTTTAGATTTGCTTATAGCTTTATATACGTTATCTTAAGTTTTTGGTATTTGAATAAGTGAAGAAGTTGCTTATTTAGTTATTTTCATATTTTAAAAATTTATGTGTTACTATAAAATTGTGAATATATTTATCAAAGAATAATAAATAATTAAATAATTTTTTAACGGCTAGGCCTCGTCTAGGCCCCGACTAGTCGTTCTAGGCGCTAGATCCTTATCAAACGCCTAGCACCCGACTAGCGATTTTTTGAACCTTGATTCATATAGAAGGAATGTTTACCATGTTTATTGGGTAATATAAATCAATTTCAAATTTTCTTTATTGTAAATAACAAAACATAATTTCTAGATAACTAAACATGATTCTTAATTTAAAATCTAATTATACGAGTCATATTTACGCGAGTTATCAGGTTAAGAATCTAATATAGTTTATCTTTTACCCGCGTAACACTAATCTAGTCTTATATAGTTTTCGATTCTTAATTTCTGGTTTTCTAGATGAAAAACAGACAAGACATTCTCAATTTCTTAACCGGTTCTCGACTTAGAGAAGCTATACCGATCATTAATTTAGACCGGAGAGCCATGCCATTATAAGGAGTTAAGGACTAATTAACGTGAGATAATATATCCTCTAAATTATTAGTGCCTAAACTAAAACTGTAAGATTTTTGTTTTATCATATAATCCCTTCTTTGCAAAATCGTAGAAAGGGAAGGGCTTCATTTGAATTTTCGTTACTTGTATTTTTTTTTTCAGGTAATAATGTCATCAGATCCATTATTAATTAACATAGCACATTTCAATACGACTTTATTAATTAACATAACACAAAAATTTGGGCATTTTTTTTTGGAATGAATGTAAAATTATATTCAAGCTTTAAAAAAACGTTTTTACAACGAATGTGTGACTTTGGTTTGAGTTTTTAAGAGAAAATTAAAAAAGATTATGATTTGAGTTGATCTTCTCATCTTCGAGTACCAAACCAAATTTGAAGTGGATCTTTGAGTTTGTTGTCTCATAGCTCGCGGATTGAGTGGAGCCTGCAACGAACTTCTTTGTCGATGAGTGTATAGAGGCGAGTGGTGGAAGACGGAGCTTCGTCGTGCCTCCGATTGTTTCTCTCTCTCCATATGCAATCATCTCCGGTCCAACATAAATGGTGGTCCGAGGCAAGATAAAAAAATGTGGCCCTTTGTAAATTACAAATTTTGCAGTTAAACAAAAAAACTTCTCTTTGCATTTCTGAATAAAATACCGCAAATCGGAAAAAAGAACAAAACACTATTTCTGAAAAATAATTCTCTTTATATTTTTTCCTAAATCGTTCAATTTTTTTTTCCGGTGGTCTTTAGATAGATAATTATGTGACACAAACCAATTGTTTGTTAGTTACAAAATAATATTTTAAATGTGACACAAACCACTTATTAACCTAAAACTAAATATGTGACCCATAAAAACATAAAAATATGGTGATCCTAGGCCATCGCCTAGCTCGCCTGCCCTACGGGCCGAACCTGGATGCAATGAACTGCGACTTGACAGACATATCGAAACAAAAATTGGTAAGTTCGATCTCTTTTTTTTTTCATTTCATAAATTCTCGCAAGATTAGAGCTGGTTTTGTTTTATCAATATGTTAATTAAAGATGTGTTGATTGAAATTTAAGCTCTCTCTTAGGGGATTATCTAACATAAAATAACAAGATCGAATTAATTTTACATAATTCTTAGATTAATTCAATTTTATTGATATATTGATTTACATATGTTGAAATATATATTAACTGGAAAAAATAAGTGCTCTCACATTTCTTTCTCTATATTATCGATAATAATAGAACTAAAACAACTAAATAAAAAGATCAGCAAATAATAATATAGTTATAAAAACAACTAACCGGACTCCATCAAACACGACAAAATCCGGTATACATACGTATTTGAGAAATGATCGATATTGCAAAGATCCAGTCCATTAACTACTTTCTGTGAAATGTTTGTTTTTAAGCATCAAACATTTTTAAGTTTTTTGTTGAAACTCTAATCAGACACGTAAATATCCTTATATGTTCTATGTGTTTTAATGAAAGGTTGAACTCGTTCATCGATCGATTGTTACAAAATCCAATATAACTTGTTTTGTTTAGTTTTCAAAGGTTTTTTTTATTAATATGTATCAATAATGGTTATTAAACACTAAATTTTACGAAATCTTCAAAATCTAAACTCTAAACCCTAAACCCTAAACCCGTCGGAAATCCCTCGGAAATTTCCGAGGGATTTCCAACGGACCTTGATATTTTATTTTGTTTACATCCGAAAAATTGCCAAGTGTAAAACAAAATATCAAGNGAGTTGCAGACCGCTCACGACTCAACCCGTCAAGAGCTCAGCGCTTTGCAGGCGACCATGAAGAGGGCATTTCCCGATTTATTTCCGGATTAAATTTCATGTTTTTTTTTAATAACATTTTATATTTTATGAATTTATTTAAATCAAATTTATATTTATAATTATTTTTTATTTAAATAGATTTTTTTTTTATATTTAAATAGATTCATAAAAAAATTATATATATATATATATCCGTCGGAAAACAATCCGTCGGAAGGTTGTCGGAAATCTTACCGACGGATTCCCGACGGACTACCGACGGAATATTTCGACACAGATCCGTCGGAAACACGATCCGTCGAAAATCCGTCAGTAATATTTCCGACGGGTTTCCGACAACGTTCCGACACTTATTTCCGATCAAATATCCGCCGGATACTCCATCGAAAATAGGTCCGTCGGAAATAAATCCGTCGGAATTCCGTCGGAAATATCCGACCCGTTTCCGACGACTAACATCCGTCGGAAAGTTCCGACGGATATCGGTTTCCGACAACCTAGAACCGTCCGCTTTTTTCGTCGGAAACAATCACCGTCGGAAAACGCATGTTTTCTCGTAGTGATTACATAACAATGGGGAACAAAAAATATGTGAAAAATAATTTAGCATTTAAGATTTACTTTACTAATCGATTACAATCTAGTACCGAAAGATTCAAAAAAAAATTGTATAAAAAAAACACAAAATGTTGCATGTTTTAAAATGGCATATTCTGCTGCCTTTAAAACTAATCAATGCTTTAATAACTCAAGTGCCTTTCCATGTGATGACACATCAGAATTTTTAGTTCTTGTAGAGTTGCCACCTGGACTTAAAAAGCTCTCGACAAGTCAACAATTTTGAAGCTGACATGTATACAAATGAATCTTTCAATTGATAGATAGACATGTATTTAATCAATCAATACTATAATAACACAATCAGCATTTTTAGTTCTTGTAGAGTTGCCACTTGGACTAAAAAAAGCTCTCGACAAGTCAACAATTTTGAAGCTGACATGTATACAAATGAATCTTTCAATTGACAGATAGATATGTATTTAATTTGAGCTATCAACGAGAGAGTCTCTCGACCTTTTGTATTATGTAGGATTTATATTTACTTTTTAAGATTCAATATCTTCTTTGTCCTTCCTACTTCCATGCTTCTTTAATTTATCTGGGAGAAAACAAATTCCATTTTCGAGAATCTATCGTTTTAATTTTTCTGTATTTGCGTAAGTACTATAAAATCCGACTTTCGCTGTGAGTGGTAAGAAATGGATGAATGCATGCAACTTTCAGTCTTTTGGGGTTTTTTTTTTTTTTTTCCTATGGAACCCATAAACAAAACTCAGCAGCTAGTGAAGCTTAATTAAAGAGCATGTTACGAGGCAGTAGCAAGTTGGTTTATTCTTCTCTTTCGCCGACCGTTATGCAAACTGAACTGCTTTTGTATGATGTTGTTTTGGTTGATTCTGTCTTTTCGAAAAAAGCTCATCGTATAGGGATAACGATGAAGCAGTCTACGGTGGGAAAAAGAATGAGAGGGCGAACTGATGTGCAATGAATCGTACGATTGTGTTTTTCTATATACAATGTAAGCCTTCCCCCGACATCTTAAATTCTTAGTAGATCTTAACCATCTTAGTTCCTCCTATGCTCGGCTCACTTGCATACAATGTTTGATTAATTCGATTTGTAAGCGCCATTTTGATGTTAGTAGATTATAAGTTTAAATCATAACCAAAATTTTCATATAGTCGTTCTGTTTTTTTATTGTCTAATAATAATTTCATACCAATTTTTGATGTATATATGTCCAGCATATTCTCATGTCCTCTAAACCTTTTGTTGGATCTTAATTTTTGCGCTGTGGATTAGCAAGGAGAAACCAGGCGCACCTTCCCTCTCTAAAAAAAATAGGTCACGGACTATTTCCCTCTGCATTCCAAGACTTTTTCCGTAGTATTCAGACCTTGATTTCATAGACTATACTTTGCCAATCTTTATCTCGCTAACAATGAATTGTTTTCAAAGAGCGTGATTCTACCGTCTCTAACTCAAAGTTTTTATTTTTATTTTTGCTCTAAGAAAATGCAGTTCTGAAAAATGACAAATCTAAACTACGTGATTTCTCTATCTCTCTCTCTCTCTTTTTCCCAAAAATACAACTTAATTTCCTTTGAAGATCTCTTAAGTACTGTTTTTTTTTTCCCCTTCTATCTTACCTGAGGAGCTTTGAAGAAAAAATATAAGCTATGTGTATTTGCGGTTGCGGGATCATAGTGGCAAAGGCTACTGGTCCACGAAGTCAACAGTGGTTTATACGAAACCTACTTCATATTAACATATGACTTAGTCATACAATATCTCTAACGTGTTCCTATAAATTATGAATCTCTACAATTTCCTTTTCCATTTTAATATTGTGGTAATTATAATTTTCTTTTTACATCTATATAATCTCTGCAATTCTCTTTGATTAAGTAATGAGAAATACTCTTCATACTTTATGCCATGTATTAATTCTCGACAAGCTACCATGAAGTGGGATGAAGATAGAAATGCCCCATATTTTTATTATTATCTTAACTTAGGCCTTGAATGGATAAACGGATGAAACACAAATATTAAGAAAAGCATATGAACCTAAAAAAATTGTCATTCAACATTTATTTTGTTTTGTCGAAATTTCTGAGAAATGACCACACTTGTGAACAATTTTTTTTGTCTTTTAGTAACAAAACATGGGCGAAATTTTAAGTGGATGAAACCCAATCAAAACCAAGGGTATGACACGTTTTTCCAGCGTTTCACACAAATCAAAATACAAGATAATATATATTATACTTTTGATGTCATTATAAAAGCAAGTGATTCTAACTATTATACACACACAAAAAACACTTTCTCACTTCTTCGACAAGAAGTGCAAAACACTTCATTATTCAGTTTCATCGAATCACTTCAGGATGATATTACATATATATATATTACATTGTCTCACCTATATTTTTTTATAATAATAATTAAATTATAATAATACATACAAACTTAATAATAAGCATAATAGTTACACTTATAAATATAGTTAGAATTCAATAATATTTGTATAATATTTTTTAAAATATGTAAAAAACATAATATTCATAATAAACTCTTAAATTTGTATAGTTATGTTTTGTTATATGGTAATTTAGTTAAATTAGTAAAATAATTTAATGTAAACCATAAATTTTTATTTACATAACAATATACAAAGTACAAACTATATAGTAAGTTTTATAATTTTTTTCTATCAACATAAATTAAAATATTAGATTTATTCTTATTAATAATAAAAAGTGAACCAAAAATAAGGAAAATAGTAAATAAAATTTCTAAAACAATTTCATGTTTTTAATGCTACATACATATATTTCATTTGAAAAAAAAATATGAATATTGTAATTTTTATATTATAAACATGGAACTTAAATAATTCTACTTTTGCATATTATATTATTTAGCTATAATAATACTTGTTATTATTTATAGTTAATTGTACATTACGGTAACTATAAATGTAAGTATAAATAATTAAATTAGTCAATTGTAACATATCTATGATATAATCAAAATTTAATTAGAAATCAAATATCTTAATATTGACATAATATATGTTTGTTTGTTTTATAGATAAATATAATAGCTCATTGTCAAAATAATTATTTAATCGATGGCATGCATCATTACGTTCTGTTATTGAGAGGATATTTGGAGTTTGAAAAAAAAAATGGAGGATTCTTTATGAGTTTCCTAAATATAATACTGAAGTACAGAAAAGAGTGGTGATGGCTACAATGGGACTTCATAATTTTATCAGAATTTCAAATTTTTCAGATGAAAATTTTGCAAAAATAATGGAACAAATTGAGTTTGACAACACAGAATCTGAAACTGATCTAGGCGACATTGAAGCAGCAGAGATAGCCGAGGGAAATCATATGATGTATATCAGAGAACATATTGCAGATATGTTATGGGAAAATTGAAATAATGAAACATTAGTTTTTTTTTTCACTCAATGTATTGTCTTTCAATTTATTTATGTATTATATACATATTTGTAATCATAATTACATTTCTTATATTTATTTTAATTTAAATATATGTTATGAACCGTTTTTCACATTCAACAATATATTTTAGACCGTTTGATATGCTTAATCCGCCATATCCGCATTTGATCCGTCTGATCCGCCTGATCCGCTTGAACCGCTTGATCAACACCGTCTGATCCGCTTTCTCCATTCGGAGCCTTAGTTTATTTGGTTTTAGACACTGTTTTTATCATGGTTCCTTTTCGATATGTTTGCCAATATTATGACTTGTGTCTCTTCTAAATTATTGACATGCATCACGCATGAACAAATTAATAGTTGGTACGGCATTGGTCCAATTTCAGTATACATTCCAAAACAAATAACTTGTGCTTCCATGTTAGTAACAATCAAAATAATCATATAAATAAATCAAAGCAAATAAAAATGAAATATGGAATTTAAGTGCGCCACAAAATTTAGGGTAAATTAAGTCTGAGTATGTCGGAGTTAGCAAAGAGTAATAGGCTATGAAAGAAGAATAACATAAGCATTAAGGCTAGAATTGGGCAAATTACCCACTCGAATGGTTCTCTTTTAAAGCATTTCAGATATTCGAACATTACCGGAAACCGAACCGATACTTAAAAAGGTATAAATACCCGAAATATAAATATAAATGCAAAACTTTTAGGTATATTTAAATTTTAAATAACGAAAATATCCAAAATTATAATTATAAACCCGGAGATTTTAGTTTTTCGGGTTTTTTTTGTAGTTCGGATAAAAATATATGATCTGAACCGATAAATTCAGATTCAAGGCGGTTCTTCAATCCATTATACGAACCGACCCCAACCAAAATATACCAAAATTTATACATGCATTATTTTTTATTGGTTGTGGGTCAAATAAGCATACTAAACAAAAGTCTAAATATACAATTAACCACTTAATTATGTTTATCCCTAAAGTCGAAAGTACATTACATTTACAAAATGACATTAACCCATAAATGAGAAAAGCTTTTAAAAAAAAAAAGATCAGCGGCGTAGCGGGAAAATGGTCAAAATCAACCTATACTAAATTCGATGTGCCGAAAAAATCTGAACTAAAATACGATACAATTTCCTACTTTTCGGACATAAAAATTTAAATTTCCTACCCAAACTATTGAATCTAACCAAAATTCAGCATTGACCGCTGATATACTCATATATTGCATGTTTTAGCATACATTTCACTTAGAGTTTTGTGTCATTTACATGCATAATCATGGTTTTGTCTTGCATTTAGGTCTCATTTAGAGATTAAAACATTTGCATTAGGTCTAGTGAGTTCTTGCATGTTTTGGAGTACTTTCTAGGTGATTGGAGGCAATTTGGGCATAATTGGAGAAATTGACCAAAGTAGAGTGCAAAGTCCATCCGATACGCCGGAACGATGTGGCTCGACGGAAGCCTTCCGATCTGAATCAGCTCCAATGACCTTCATGAAAGTTGTAGAGGAGTGAGTTACTGTCCATAAGAGTTTGAATCAGATCATTCAGACATCTGGTTAGGGAGTTATCGAGGTTTTACTGAAGACATATCCGCCTGCCGAGATAGTTTCGCCCAACACCGATATGTGACGTCGGTATCGAAGCTTCAGGGGACTACACCGAGGTCACACATCGGTGTTGCTCCTCGGTGTAGAAACAGGAGAAAAATTCCTTAATACCGATGTGCATTACCGAGATGTGACATCGGTGCACCTCCTCAGGACAGTTTCTCACCCAAACCAGCCGAGCTCACCCAAAGTGTATGAAAGATCTGGCCGAAATAGGGATCTCAAATCCGAATTAGCTTATGTGGTCTTCACGAAAGTTGTATCCTAGTGAGTTATCTGTCCACAGGAGTTGGAATCAAGTCATCCAGACGTGTGGTTTGAGAGATATGACTGATTTACCAGAGACATGTCCGTCTGGCCGAGACCATTGCAACTTCAGAAGTCCTTAATACCGATGTGCAATACCGAGGTGTGATGTCGGTGTAAGTGTCATTGACCAGAGTTGACACAGTTTGACCAGAGTTGACCCAGTTTGACTTTTTGACTATTTAAACTTTCTAGACCTAATTTTTCTTGATCTAAGCTTTTTTTTCATGCTAAAAACCTCCTTTTAGGGTTCTAAGTATTTTTGTAAGAGATATCTCCTTTTGATTTATGCAATTTAAAGTTTGTTTCTTTTAATTTCCTTTTAATCTTCATCTCCCTATTCTCTAATGATGATTAACAACACCTCTTTCATGAGATTTGGTGTGTTCTTCATGATGAGTGAGTAGTCTTTTAGGATTTGAGGATTTAGTAGATTTAGGGTGATTCAATGAGTGATTAATGATGTCTAGGATTAGATTATTAGATATTCCTTCTTGATTAGCAATCTTAATGCTTGTTTGTGCATGAGAAAGCCAATCTTGATCATAATGCATTTCACACCCACAAGGTGTTCGATGAAATGCCTTGATGAACTTTTCAAGAGATATTCATTTCTAACCTATGAGAATAGTTGTCTAGAGTGTTTATTTGGTTGATCATGAATGTTTAAACTTACTGCTTGCTAATTAGTGATTCACAAATGAGAATTTGATCTTGGATTAGTACATAGCAAAGTAATTAATGCCTTGAGAGATGATTAGTTAAGATTAATGATCTTTGTCTAGGGATTAGTCTTCATTGAGTATTGGACATCATTAATTAGTTAAGGGATCACCTTAAACCAATTGCTTTATCCTTGAATTCGTCTTTTATTATTGTCTTAATCTTGTTTAGTGCCTTATCTTGTTTTCTTTGCTTGAATTTGAATCAATTAGATTGTTAGAAATCAAAACCACTTTTATTTGCTTAACTTAGGAAGATTTATGCATTCCTAGTGCTTGAGACTCTACCCATTGGTTCGATACCTCTTATGCTACTTAGCATCTAGAGAATTGATATCTAGATAGACAAAGAAAATCTACTATCAACCGCAAATCTGTTAGTCAAACCGTTAACAGCGCTGACTCAACAGTCTGAGTCAGCTGCCACGTCAGTCGTCAATAATTTTTTCTATTTTTTTTTTAAGAATGATATCATTTTTCTATATATATTTTTTGTCTAAATTTTTAATACTCCATTAATATTAATTACCTAAATTTTTTTAATATTCCATTCATATTAATTACCTAAATTTTTCTCCAAATTTTTTTTCTATATTTGTTTTTTTGGTCTAAATTTGTAATGTTTCATTAATCTTAAGTAGGTGGATTGTTTCCCCAAAATGACTAAAAACCCTCGAAACACTAGATTATCTAAATCAAAACTTGTGAATTCGAACCAAACCGAAATCAAATTTGGAATCGAACCGACCATATACCTAAATATTTCTATTATTAGAATGAAAGATAAAAATTACATAAATAAAGAAAAATTAATGCTAAGACGTTTCTGCGCAAGGAAACCAACTTGATGAAACTTTATGGATGCTTAAACCACCTGAGAAACTTGATGAGTTTCTGCAGAGACTTCCCACGTTGATGAACAAATTCGCGTGACTTGATTGGATGCTTAAACCAATTACAGAAATAAAGAAAAATGCTAACCTCCAATAACTTAAACCAATTGGAAGCATCCACGTTAGCAATATATGTCATTCGTGGATTTGAATTCAGCTTCGGATGAAAACAAAATACACTTAATTGGACAAGTTTACAATTTTAAACTATGAATTAATTTAAATAGAATCATTTTAGGTAATTAATATTAATGGAATATTAAAATTTTTGACAAAAATATATATAGAAAAATGATATCATTCTTAAAAAAAAAATTGAAAAAAATAATGATGACTGACATGGCAACTGGCTCAGCAATTGTGGACGCTTTAGATGACGTGGCAGCGCAGCTGACTCAGAATGCTGAGTCTGCGATGTTAACGGTTTGACTAACAGATTTGCGGTCAATGCTGGATTTGGGTTAGATTCGATAGTTTGGATATGAAATTTGAATTTTTATGTCCGGAAGATAGAAAATTGCACAGTATTTTAATTCAGGTTTTTCTGTACATTGAATTTAGTACATGTTGATTTTGACCGCAAATGCCACAAAACTGTTTATGGGAAATGGCTGAGAGAGAAGAAATGTTTATGGGAATTGGGAAATGTTTTTCTTTTTCTCAATATGAGAACTAGAAATCTCTATAATATTATTTAAGAATACACTTTTGAAAATGAACGTTGTTCTGTAAGTTTACATGAAATGTCATTACAAATAAGAAAAAATAATTGAAATTGGAAATGATATAATTGTCTTTTAAAATTATTGATGAGAATATGGAAAATATTTATTTCCCATTAAAAAGGTTATTTACTATTTATTTTGTTAATTTTTATGATGTTATTAAATAATAATCAACCCATACATATTTAAAGAAAAAATATATTCAAAATCTTGCAATATTTTTCACTATAATTATTATAAAATATTTTACTAATTTTATAAAGAGTTAGACACGAAAAAATGATTCTTTTAAGAGTTTGTGGACTGGCTACAAAAATTATAGTCATTAAGCGGTGTATATTAAAGTTATGTTTTCAAGATTATATGTTTTTGCGGGTGAGTCCGAATAATATTTTAGTTTATTGCAAAATGGGTTAAGTAGATAAGTTAGTCCGGATTGACAGTTCTATATATAATCATTAGTTAAACATATTTTAAAATTCATATAAAAACATTTTTTCTTAAATTTCAAAACAATTTTTAAACAAAAATCACCTCGCGCTAGGGCTGGAATTATTATCCGGTATCCGATATCTGATCCGGTATCCGATCCGAACCAATCCGAAAATCCGGATGTCCGAGGGGTTCGGATAAGGATCCGGATAGTTGAATTATGAGGTCCGGATCCGTATCCGAATCCGTTAAATATATTAAAAA